>CM052543.1:96775212-96896594 GCA_028533065.1 Trachops cirrhosus
TTCTCATTCTGGTACCCCTATAATTCGATGTTGGAATGTTTAAAGCTGTCCAGGAGGTTCCAAAGCCTCTCCTCATTTTTTTGAATTCTTATTTCTTCATTCTTTTCTGATTGTATATTTTTTTCTTCCTTCTGCTCCACTCCATTGATGTGAGACCCATCTTTCATTCCATCACCACTGGTTCCCTGTGCATCTGTCTTCTTTAAACTTACTGTAGCCTGCATTTTTCAGCTAATTTGTGACCAAAATCAGCCAATTCTGTGAGTATCTTGATAACCAGTGCTTTGAACTGTGCATCTGATAGGCTGGCTATCTCTTGGTCACTTAAAAGGATGGGTTCTGGGGCTTTCAATTCTTCTTCTGTTTGAGCCATCTTTTGGCTGTGTTTTGTTTTGTTTTTTGATCTTGTCGAGCTCCTGTAGTGAGGGGCGGGGCCTTAGGAGTTCACCAGGGCAGGGCACCCCAGTCACAGGGTAGTGACCCTGTATGTGGGGGCGGGGTCCGAGAAGGAACAATGGCACCCGCTCTCCTCTCCGCAGGACCCCAGACCCCTCCGCCACTCTCCCCAAGCCAACCAGGCCCCTCTGGCACCAACTCCAGCGTGGGTAGGCCTGTGCACCCTGTGGGACCTTCCTTCTCAGTCAGTGACCGAAAGCTCTATTTCCCGGTGCTGGGACCCTGAGTTGCATGCAGTGCCTTGCTTCACAATGGCCGCCTCTCTGGGTCTGCCGGTCGTCACCCCTTGGCGGGGGCCCACCAGCCACCACCACTTGTGCGCCCAGGGTCTGCCTGCTGCGGGCTTGCGAGCTGCCCCAGGTGCTCAGCTCTCCGCTCCGCGTCCCTCGCCCGGCCCGACTCCGCCCCTCCTACCGGTCTGGATGAAAGTGTCTATTTTTAAATCCTTGGTTGTCCGACTTCCATACACTTCAATTTTCTGTCAGTTCTGGTTGTTATTTTGTTTCTATATCGTTGTTGTCCCTACCTTGGTTGTGCGAGGAGGCACAGTGCGTCTACCTATGCCTCCATCTTGGCCAGAAGTCCCTAATACAACTCTTTAGGAAAAGAACTTGGCATGCTTAGGGCAGAAGGAATGTGGAAAGGTAGTGGCAGGGGCAAGTCATGCAGAAAGAAATGCGTGTATTTTTTTTCTTTATGTATTATATACATAGTTATACATGTTAGCTAACAATCCTGTTTTTCACCCATTCCCCCAACTCATTCATATAGCTTCTTTTGGTGCCATTAACTTTAAAGTTTGCGAAGTGGGACAGAAAATTAAGATCAAAGGGGACACAGAAGGAGAAATAGTTATCATCCAGAGATTCATTCAGACTTAGATTTGTATACAATAGCTGATGTGATTTAAATCTTTCTCCATTCAAAAAGTAAATTATACCCTTTCCATTATTATGAGTTAGCTGAATAATACTGGAAATGATTAATTTGTGTTTTTGTAATGCATGCTATCATTAATTTTTTTTAAAGATTTTATTTATTTATTTTTAGAGAGGGGAAGGGAGGGAGAAGGAGAGAGAGAGAAACATCAGTGTGTGGTTGCCTCTCATGTGGTCCCCACTGGGGACCTGGCCTGCAACCCAGGCATGTGCCCTGACTGGGAATCGAACCTGCGATGCTTTGGTTCATAGCCCGTGCTCAATCCACTGAGCTATGCCAGCCAGGTCTCATTAATTTTTTAAAGCATGGAGAAAGGGTGTTGGTTGTTGTTGAGCATCCAGGGGATGAATCCTAATGGATTTGTTTATCATACTTTTTGACTATTATATATTTTGAATATGCTTGCTATATTTACCAAATGTATAATCTTTTATGTTCAAATCCTCCCAATAAAGTCCAGAATAACCATTTTGCCTCTTAGACTTATCTTTCTCAGATAGAAATTTGAGAGCTAACCTCTGATTTTGTCAAGTAGTAAACAACTCTAAGGAGGATTTTATTTTAGTTTAGTTTAATTTGTATTTTTGTAGAAGGCACATATATTTGGCTTTTGGTAATAACAGTGATTTCCTGCATTCCAGAGTTTCTAGTATAGAAGTGGTTTCAGTGAGGCAATTGCATTGGGTTTATTCCATTGCTCAGTGAAATGGAAGAAGTGTCATATATCTCTATCCGGACAATTTGGGAGCATGCTTTTGGTGCCATAAATACTATGAGAATGGAAACCAACATAAATTTCCATCCCTGATTAATCAGTATTGGGGCCAGACACATTTTCCTTCTCCCCGTTAAACAGGCATTGCTTCTTGTCCTTTTGTTAATTGGTACTGAGAACTCACAAAAATAACCTAGATACTTGCTCCAAGAAATAGTTGCTGAAAAATAAGATAAAACCAATGAAAACAGCACACTCCATTAAGATTAAAAGGTTACCCCTCTTCAAGACTCATCTTGCCTCATAGTGCCTATCAATCAGAAGTTATTTTGTCATAAGCCACACCCAATTTTAAGCAATTCCAGTCACTGAAGCACTTGCATTAAAAGTATCCAATGAGTATCTGCCCCTGACTTTGTCCTTCTGAGATACTGTTAAAAATTTTCCAAAGTTGTCCTTTCCCTTGCTGCTGTAGGTCTAATGAATTCTTCTGGTGGCCTTTATGGGGAGTGATAGTTGATCACTGGAAGTCTACTGTTAGGCTTGGTTCTCTAGGCCTCCCAACTATTATGTCAACTTCCCACACATCTCAACTACTTTTCTGCTTAGTCAGTCAGCCATGGTCTATATGTTTGAAATGAAAATTCCTGCCTGTTATACTCACAACCTGATGCCTTTCAAATCTCATGAAATCCCATATGATGGATGGCTGAATAAAGATAAATTATGTCATTTAAGGTGGAATCGTGTGGTAGTGGGCTTTTTAAATTAGCAGTTGTCATCTAGATAGAAAACCGGTGCAGATGATTTCAGCTTACCTAAATAGTAAAAAACCAAACAAACAAAACAATACAAATAAGCCAACAAACAAAAGTAAATGAGAACCCTCTCACCCTCTCAGGACAGGAGTACATCCCCATTCCTCATAGTGTTCCTTCCTCTATCTGTCCAGCTACTCTTCACAACTGAACATTGAAACTGATGTAAATGTTCCCAAGCATATTTCGGTCCTGACTGTAGGCAAAGGTGGGGGCTTGATTAGAAGGTAGTCAGCAAGCAGCATATATAAATCCCATGAAGAACTTCTGTAATAACTACTGCCTATGTATTGAGCCTGGCTATTACACTCGTCCTCAGTTGCCAAATGTTCTACTTGGTAAACAAATTATTTCACCTGGTTGTAAAGGGCATTTAGAATATTGATGGGAAGGAGAGAAAAGTCTGGTAATTAACATCAATTTGCCTTTCTTGACATGGACAAAGAGTGAATCTACAAAGAGTCAGGAGACTGCTTTCCCTATAATTCACACAGTGCTGGACAAAACCTGTCTGAACCCCCACTTTGAAAATATAAGGGTGATTGAATGGAGAAAAACCTCCAGAAATGTGAAAAGAGCCTGTTGCTTGAAAGATAAGGTCTAGACTGAAAAATTAGAACAGTTGAGGTGCTCCTTTTATAAATTTAACTTGAAGCTGGGTTAAACCCTTTCATCTCTACAACTAGTTCTTTCCTCGGCTCAGGAATGTTTTGCTCTACTTCATTATTTATTAGTTCAGGTCTTTTCTTCATGATCACATGTCACTTCACATGTCGAGTCTTTGTTCTTTCTCTTTCATGATATGATTGCTCTTTCATAGTTTTCATCTCTGTCCCCTGGGGAGAACCCTTCAATAGCTCCTGCATATTATACAATCACTTCTGTGACATCAATTATACCCTTCACCAATCAAAACATTAATTATAATTCTTTGTCTTTTGACTTACTCTGTAATCTTTACCTTATTGATCTCTATTTTATTTCCTTTTCATAGTTGCCCTATTCCATCAGTACTTCAGATGCCCAAGATAAGTGAGTTTTGGAGAAGGCAGAGTCACTGACAGTCTTCGTGAAGGAAATCATGTCTTCATCATTTCTTCTCTGAGATTGGAAATGCCATCTAACTAGAGGTTCTGGATCATCTGCGACTGCTACCTCATGTCCTCTGGGAAGCAAACCTCAGGATGGAATTAGATGTGTAAGATATTTACCAGGGGAAACCTCTGTGAAGGAGAAATGGAACCGGTGCCAGAGAAGTTGGAGAAAACTTTCAAAGCACAGTCTCAGTGCAGGTCTGATCCCACTGAGAGACAGACAGGCAGATGGAAGACTCCCAAATTGCCATATATTTCTAAGTGACTTTGGCCAGGCCAATCAGCAGTCCTCAAGCCAAAGTAGTGGGCTGGTGAAGGCCTCCCGTCTCACAAAAAAGGACCTGCATTGGTATTCCTTTAGCGCTCAGTCATTGGGTGGGAATAGTTCATGTCTCTGAATGCAATGCTGATTCAGAAAGACAGCTGCTGGGGCTTTCAGTCAATTATGCTCACACGCAGGAGAGCTGACCAGCACATTTCCATGGCTGTCACAGATATTTTGTCCAAGTTCCTTCTTTGTACAGTGTGGTGCCAGTGACTAGCTGTCACCCCCCTGCTGGCTTTCTGTCTGGCACAGCTGAAGGTGAACCTAGGCAGTTCTATTCCTTTCAAATGCTACTTGTTGTCCCCAGCAAAATGGAGGCCCAGGGAGGGCTCTCTCTGTGAGCTGGGGCTGATTTGTTTCCTCATGACCATAATGCCGCATCTTTCAATGACAGTTTCTCTTGACCTTCTCCAAGAAGGAGGGCTAGAGTAGCTAGCTTCTGGGAGCTTCTGTTTTCAGTCAAAGTAGACCTAGGTCCAAAACAGCTCTGCCATGTACTAGATCCTGGGACGTTGGTCAAGTTATCTCACCTGTCTACCTTTCATGACCCCTGTGTCTAAAAGCCTCACAAAACTTCTCAGAATTGAGAGAATTAAGTGAAATAATGAATGTGTTAGCACTTTGCACAGAATAAGCATTCAGTGAGCATTACTTATTATTATTTCCTAATATCACCATTTTTCTCAGGATGCAGGGTCCTGAGCTAGACTTTGGTTCATCTTTTCCATGTTTTCTCATATATTGTATCTATTACAAGTTCCATCTCATAGAAGTTGTTCCATGTCATTTATATTCCACAACAGAACAGGGGACTTGGACCTGGGAGTGTCAGGCAGCAAAGTCCATACTTTAAAAGAATAGTTTCTTTATCAACCCTCTCATCTTTAATATGTGGATAGTATTGTTTTCTTTTTTCCCAGACCACTGCAGTGCCTGCAGCCCCTCCCCGTCTTCCCTACCACCTTCATGCTCTGTTAGTAACACCAGTGGAAAATTGCAGGGAGGGTTTTTATATACCTGCCCTCATCTTATTTATGAATGCCCCAAGTTTTTTTTAATGTATTTTCATTAAAATATACTTGTTCTAATTTTTATTCAAGTACAGTTGTCTCCATGTTCCCCTCATCACTCCCCCCTCCCCAGCCACCACCACCTCCCACCTCTCATCCCACCCCTCCCTGGTTTTGTCCATGTGTCCTTTATAGATGTTCCTGAAAACCCTTCCTCCTTTCCCCCTCATTATCCCCTTCCACCTCACCTCTGTGTACTGTCAGTTTGTTCTTAATTTTAGTGTCTCTGGTTATATTCTGCTTGCTTGTTTATTTTGTTGATTATGTTCCACTGAAAGGTGAGATCATATGGTATTTTTCTTTCACTTCCTGGATGAGTTCACTTAGCATAATGTTCCCCAGTTCCATCCATGCTGTCGAAAAGGGTAGGAGCTCCTTCTTTCTTTCTGCTGCACAGTACTTCATTGTGTAAATATACCACAGTTTTTTGATCCATTCATTTACTGATGGGGACTTAGGTTGCTTCCAGCACTTGGCTATTATAGATTGTGCTGCTATGAACATTGGGGTGCATACGTTCTTTTGGATTGCTGTTTCAGAGTTCTTAGGATATAATCCCCAGCAGTGGAATTTCCAGGTCAAAAGGCAGTTCTATTTTCAGTTTTCTCAGGAAATCCTATACTGTTTTCCATAATGGCTGCACCAGTCTGCATTCCCACCAACAGTGTACTAGAGTTCCCTTATGCATTTTTTATTTAAGTATAGTTGGTATATAATCTTATATTGGTTTTATTAGTTTCAGTGTACAATATGGTAATTTGACATTTTTATGCCTTACATTGTGATTCCCCCCCTAATTCTAGTAACCATTTCTCACTGTGTAAACTCATCACAATATTATTGACTATTTTCCCTTTGCCTTTTCACCCATTCTCCCACCCCTACTCTTCTGGTAAACATCCCTTTGGTCTCTGTTTCTATGAGTCTGTCTTTACTTTGTTTGCTTGCTTTGTTTTTTAGATTCTACAAGTAAGTGAAACCATATGGCATTTGTCTTTCTTGGTCTTTTTCACTTAACATAATACCCTCTAAATCCATCAGTGTTGTTGCAAGTAGCAAGGTTTCTTTTCTTTTTCACTGCTGTGTCATATTCCATTGCATGGGGGGGTATGCATGTACGTGCATATATAAAACAACTTCTTATGCATTCATCTATCAGTGGACACTGAATTTATTTCCATATCTTGGCTATTGTAAATAATGTTGCAGTGAACATAGGGTGCATATATATGTTAAATAATAAATAAATAAATAAATTCCTGAACTCATTTTATATATTATGTATATTATATTGATAATATGCAAGTTTTCCTTTATTTATAATATGTATTTTTATATTATACATTTATAACATATACATTTATATTATATATCATAAAACAAAATTTATATATAAATATCATTTTATTCATAATATGTATGTATGATATATATTATATATGAATGCCTAAAGTTTTTAGGGGACAGAATATAAGTGTCAGATAACTATTTCAAAGCATTTCCTTGTGATTGATTTGATATCCACAGCTATATTGCCATTTTCAGTTACAAGTTTTACAATATGTTTTCACAACTCTAGTTTGCTAAGGCATCTAGGACTGGTCTAGATGGACTGGTCTAACATGAATAACATCCTAGATTACCAAGTTCTTGTAAAAAACTATGTAGATTATTATTTCTCAAGGAGATGCTGTTAACATTTTGGACAGTACAATTCATTTTGAGTGACTACAGAATGTTAGATAATTAAGATCCTTGATCCCTACTTATTAAAAGCAAGCACCCTGGCCAGCTGGCTCAGTTGGTTGGAGTGTCATCCTGTACACCAAAAAGTTGAGGATTTGATCCCTGGTCATGACACATTCGGGAGGCTACCAATTAATTGATGTCTCTCTCTCTCTCTTTCAAATAAAAAAATATCCTCAGGTGAGGATTTAAAATAAAATAACAGTAAGTTATACCCTTTCCACCCCACTCCCCAAGTTCAGATCTTCATATATTTCTGAAAGCCCACTTGGGTGGGTGGGCTCTGACTCCTGGTTAATCAATCCTTCAAGTTAGGCAAAGGTCTTGAGTGGTATCATCAGTTTTTAGAAAACAATCTTATGTCATAACTGGAGTACAGATAGACATTTTCCGGCATATCAAATAAATTTTTGAAGCAGATCATTTGATAGAAAGAAATAGAAAGTAATATTGTCAAATATTAAGGGTCTGTTTTATTGGTAAAACTCAACAATGCCTCCCTGACAAAGCATCTTTGGGTGAAGTCTAGACAGAAGGGAACATTTCTAACACAGGTCTGTTAGGAAGAATATGATTTTGTATGACTTGAGTGGTGTGCAGACTGTGACCTGAGTTTGTCAAACTTCCCACAATCATGTTATCAGCTCCTTTCCGGTTAAGATATGAGTATGTTTCAGATGGTTACAATGTTTGTTTTAGAACCTAGACAGTTAAGTTCATTTTGGAAGACCAGTGTTTTGCCATAAAATTTTTAAATTTCCTGAACTTCAGGTGCTGTTTAAAAGGAAACATTCTATAATAAATATAAACTTAGGGGATTTATGAATTTTAAGTTCCTCATTGTTCACTCTATTTTTCTGAGTGCCTGTGTTGGAGAATTGTCCTTGAGGAAAAGAAAAAAATACTTTTTTAAAACTGGAAAACATTCATGTTTATCATTCAAATTTGCTAGGGACCAAGTAGGAAAAGTTTTAATGTTGAAGAACTTTCCACCAAGTTTTTATGAGCAAATGAAACAGGGATATGAAATTGAGTTGTAACCTTAACTGTAAAGTTGACTATTGCTAATGCCATTATATTGGGATTCTGTTGCATCAGAGGCTTTATTTCCACATCCTCTGCTGTATGTTAAAACCTACCTTTTCTCCTTGTGCTGATCTCTTAGTTGTAAATAGTTTCAGAATATTCTAGTTGTTAATAGCAAAAGTTTATAAAATAAATCTTCCTCTCCCAAGATTATTTGCTAAAATTAGTTTCATTATCATTAAGTTTGCTCATTTACAAAATGTTGGAATGCTTGATGATGGTGACACTGGTTATGTGTCATTTTAATATCTTCCCTTCTTATTTCCTTGGCAGCATGTCAATTGTATAGGCTACTTATTTGAGAAATGCTATACTTCCTGGCAAATTTAAATTTGTATTCAATGCTATTCCATTGATGAAGACCACCTGGAAATCATGCTCATTTCATGCTGAGCCAAAAGGCTATGCTGCTGCTGCCACTATTTAAAGAGAAAGGGACTGATGCGATGAAACTGTTCTTTAAAAACCCGGGCTAAAAAGATGACAGTGTTTTGCTCATTTCTTTCTTTTCTCTTTCTCTTTGATTTTATTCAAATGTAGATGCTTTTGGCTTTCTAAATGTTATGGTAATTTTTGTTGTAGCATCAGAATCTTGGGTTTAAGCTAAAAGATTTAAACAGCATATAGAACAACTTTTGCCTAAAATAGCTCCTACTGAAAAAGATTATAACATTTTCTTTATGTTTCTTTTTTTTTTACTCTTTAGGAAAAAATATTTCCTGGTTTTAATGATGTTACATTGAGGAGAATGGTTACTATAGGTTTGCTGAATAAAACACCAGGCAGATTAGAAAAATCATCTTTTTTATTTAAAATAATGTAATTATAAATGTGTGCTACTTGAACATTGTCATCCCTTTAGAAGGGTAACATTTTGAATACTGTGAAATGAGAAAAAATATTTGAATATGTATTTGTAAAAAAATCAATGAAAACATGTGCTAAAGTTTATTCTTCTGTGGTCTAATTATATTTAAATGTGTCCAGTAGAAAACATAAAAGCTCATACCTTTATGAATATTTCAGAAAAGAAACACATGCCAATGTAATGTTGTAAGGCTATAGGGCTTGCAATAACAAAATCTTACTGTATGTTACAAACTGAGTGACAAATAAAGAGCTTAGAAATTTTCAAGTGCAAAAGTTTAACCAACTTAATATAAATAGGAAAGGAGCAGAGGTAGATCTGTTTGTTCAGAACTACCTGAATCTCAACATTAAGACTCAGTGTCAGAATTGGGAAATTAGTAAACTTTTGATCTAATTAGAATGAGAAGCTGTTAAACAATCCTCCTGGAATTTCATTACAAAATCTTGGAATTTCATTATTTCAGCCATGGTGTAGTAAGGTGGGTAATTCTAAGAAGCAACTTGATATTCAGTTGTTTGATTAACAATCCAGACTCAAACACTGTCATGGATATGTACTTGTTATATGCTCAGATATGAATTACACTTTTTAAAATATTCTTTTAAAAGAATATTTTTGAACTTAATATTTACTTTGTTGTTTTGTGGTTTATGCTACTGGTGTGTTTAGCAAACTTTCTTCTTCTCAAAATTCGATCTAAATCACATAATTTAAATAATACAGAATAACAATAGCTAACATTTATCCAGTATCTACTATGTGCCAGGGAATATTTTAAGTATTTAATGAGTTTTAAATTACTGAGATAAGTATGCCTATTATCTCTCTGTGATAGGCATTACTAGTATCCTTTAGGTTATATTTTTATCATGCACAAATGAGAAAACTAAGTCATATGAAAGTCAAGTAACTTTTTTGAGGTCACACAGGAATAAATGTCAGAGTCTGAGTTTAAATTTAAAGCCACAATCTTTTTTTAAACTTTTTTGTATTGTTGTTCAAGAACAGTTGTCTCCATTTTCCCCCACAACTCCTCCCACCCCAGCCATCCCCACTTCCCCCCTTGATACTACCCCCTGTTGCTTTTAAAGCCACAGTCTTAAACACCATGATACAGTGTCTTTCTAAGAAAAGGAAATAGAACCATAATCATGCTGACAATTAAGTGGAGAGACTATCATTAGACTAGATATTCTGATAAGAAGGCAAAAATTGAATACACTTTTAATGTCAGGAAAAAAAAATGAAGGAAACAGTGGCTGAGAAGATGCACAGGGGACCACAGTGGCACAGATAGAAGCTGTGTCTCCAAGAAGTTCCTAGCTTCACAGAATTTGAAAGCTATAGATTCAGTTGTGTTAGTGAGGCCCTTATTCTATTCCCCTCAAATTATTTTCACAGAAAGAATGAGTGACTGTCAGAATTAATATTTAATTTCAGAATTATTTAAATATTAATATTTAATTTTGTTTAATAATATTTAATTTTAATACCAAGCACTGTTATTTTTAAGGAATTTAATGATTTTGTCTATGAATGGCAAGGACTTTAGGTTTGGGCATCAACACAACAGACTAAATTTGTCTTTACTTTTGGCCAGCTTGGTTCTTTGCTGTGATGACCTGTAAATAAACTACATGTGACACACACAATTGATATATTTGGAAACCTCCATATGACATCCCTAACCAGCATGCACAGAAGCTCCCACATGATGTTGCTAACCAGGGAACATATCCTTATAATATATCCAAGCCATGTACCACATGACATGTTCAATGAGTATATAAGGTACATAGAGTCTTGTAATATAATAAGCCTGAATGATGTACAGAGAACCCTACTGCATGACATACTCAACTAATGTACACAGAAAACTCTAAATGACATAGCCAGGAGATATACATAGCACCTTCCATGTGACATGCCCAATCAGTAGACATGAAAATTGATATGGATCCTTAATATCTGACAAAGATGGTTGGAAAGAATTCTTATACATGAAAAAAAAGATCCTTCCAGAATTTAATCAATATAGGCCTTCATTCACAGATAGCCAATGAGCAGTAACAACTGACGGAAAAGAAAATGCAGACGAGAAGAGGCCAAAATCAGCAAGCACAATGCAGATGGAGAAATGGGAAGTCACACATTAGAAGACACTTAAAAAAATCTAGTGTCTTCAGAGATAAGCAAGAAAATATGACCTTAAAAAATATGGATGCTAGTTGAATGGGGACAGTATGAGAACAGAAAGAAAATTGTTAGAAATTAAAAATATATGATTATTACCCTGGCCAGGTGGCTCAGTAGGTTGGAGCTTGTCTCATACACCAAAAGGTTGTGTTAGACCCCCAGTCAGGACAAATAACTAAGTTGCACATATGGAAGGCAAGTGATTGATGTTTCTCCTGCACATCAATATTTCTCTCTCTTTTTTTCTCTCTCTCTTCCTCTCTCTCTAAAATCAATAAACATATCCTTGATGAGGACTGATATATATGTATGTACATGTATATATATAAATATATATGTTTATATTCTTATCAAAGGGAGACAAATCAACAGAACACTAAACAAATCTAGTAAAATCCAAAAAAATCTGCCAGAAAGAAAAAAAAAAGACAGCTATTTATTTCAACAACATGGCTGAAATCATAACAGTAGAATGAATTGTCTTCAAAATTTTTCAGGAAAATTATTTTGTACTAGCAATTTTTGAGAAGTTCAGGAAACTCTTGTGGAGGAATGAACAAGTGATGTACTTTCATGGTAAGGCAGACCTAAAAGGTACGTTACATTAGGCCCCAAACAAGCTTAATCCTGTGGGGACTGTCTGGGAAATATGTAAAATATATGTGTTAGAATCACTGCAAGGGTGAGGGAGATAGGATACTTAGCCTCCTGAGAGCCACTCATTGTGATCTATCCCTGAAGGCAAAGGAGACTTTCTAAGATGCAGAGAAACAAAATTTCCAGGCAGTGAGAGGTAGACCCTAGCCATCCGGAACTGGCCAGAGCACAGGGAATCTGAAGGATACAGGCGTGGCCCTGCTGGTGTCTGCAGCTTCCAGCTGATGTGCCACAAGTATACAAATACCAGTTACAAAGTTAAACATGCACTGCCTGGGATTTAAAGCCTCCCTTTGAAGATATAGGTGTGGAAGGAATTCTTAAAAATCCCATTTGACAGCAAGCATCATTAAGCCCGTTATTATATCAATTAGGGGGAAAACATTATGATTATTTGGCTACATTTCTTTTTAATATTTTTGACAGTCTGTAATTTTAAAATAAATTCACTCAAATGCATCATTTGCCATTATTTTGGCACATTGGAGTTAAGCAATCTGCTTACCAGTGTGGCTGTTTGAACCTGGTTTTATGAAAAACCCAGAACAAAAGTTTTCTTCTTTTTCTAGATGTTTTTAAATAAGCAATTAAAAAAGCAATTTATGACATGTACATACCACAAAAGGAAGTTTTCTTGCAATCTCCATGTATAAATCCGAATTGATGAAAATGTGCCCTTGACTAGGAAATGTGCGTCTCTGCTATGTTTTTATGTTTGCTTGTTTTAGATGCAGCCCCATAAATGCCTATCCACATAAATTTGTACAGTTGAGTGTAGCACCCGAGTAGGACTTCTCTGTTCTCAGCACAATCCCAGATGGTACTCATCAGCATCCTCGCCACTCGCATTCTCACCTCTGTGCAGATAAATGTGTGACACAAAATATAAGAAGAATTTGCCCAATTTTTTTTTTTACAGGAGATAGCATAGAACTTAAGTCCAAGCTCAACAATAATAATAAAACCACAATAGCTCAATAACCCATCTGTGTCTATAGCTGGATAATCCATCAACATATAAAATATATAGTAATAAACAATGAACTAAACCACAATACTTTATGAAACCACATCACTTTACTGAGAGATATAAAAGAAAAATTGTATAAATGGAGAGACAATTTTTTGTATTTTTTAATTTTTTATTTAATTTTAAAGATTTTATTTATTTATTTTTAGAGATGGGAAGGGAGGGAGAAAGAGAGAATCATCAATGTGTGGTTGCCTCTCACATGGCCCCGACTGGGGACCTGGCCTGCAACCCAGGCATGTGCTCTGACTGGGAATTGAACCTGCGACCTTTTGGTTTGCAGCCCGCGCTCAATCCACTGAGCTACGCCAGCCAGGATTTTTTTGTATTTTTATAGGATTATGCACTATAGAGAGCTCTTAGTCCCTCTTAAGTGACTTATATTTTTTTATAAACGGTTGAGTAATTTTGGGGAATTTATCCCAAGTCAAGTCACTATAAGAAAATTTATATTTCTAAATACATGAGAATTATCAGAAAATATTTGAAAAAAGAATCAAACTGAGCAGAGATTATCTTTATAAGATCTCAAAATATGTTATAAAACCAAAGTAAATGTGCATGTATGCTATTGGTGTGCAAGTAAATAGGTAGATCAGTGAACGTGAATTACAAATAAAAATACAGAAAATGTGTTCATATCTGTGGAAAGTAGATGGCATTTAAAATTAGTGGTTGAAATGAATTATTCAATGAATGGTGACAAGACTGTTGGTGTGTTATTTTTTGGGGGGGTGATCACAATTAGATGTTATTTTTCTATTACTTCAAAATATGTTTGAAATTTAATGTATATCTAAATAATAAAAACAAATGTACTGAAATATATTTAGATGAATAATGAATGATTCTTAGCTATTAACTTATAAAGAGAAAGATTAATAGGTTTTCCAACATTAAAATAAAATTTCCATATGGGAACTGATGAAATGTACAAAGTAAAACAAGACATATTACAATCCTGGAAAAAGTATTTGCTTCATATTTGATAATCAGAGAATTCATATTTTATTCTAATAGTTGTAATAATTTCTCTCCTAATCCCTCCCATAACCTTGGAGCAGATTTCTCTATCCAGTATCCTATGGAGCTCTGGTGGGTCATGATGGATTTATTGGTGGCCTGACATATTGATCACCCAAGGCACTGGACTGGATTTTATGGAGCTGGTCATAAGGGGTCTCAGATTTTACCCCAGTACACCATGTATATGGTGATTTCTATGTATGGTGTGATGTGAAAAATATTGCAGAACACTGTAGGATTAGTAAAACTGTCTGCTCATATCCTGGGGAAGATAGTTGTAAGAAACATATGATCTCAAATTGAAAAATGCCCAAATAAGTGGAAAGATATTCTATGTTCATGAATTGGAAGAATTGCTATTGTTAAAATATCTATTATTACCCAAGGTGATCTACAGATTCAATACAATCCCCATCAAAATTCCAATGGTACTCTTTATATAAGTAAAAAGATACTAAAATTCATGTGGAACAACAACAAAAAGACCATGAATAGTCAAAGCAATTTTTAGCAAAGAGAATAAAATTGGAAGCATACACTACCTGAATTCAAAATATATGACAAAGCTATAGTAATCAAAGATGCATGAAAAACAACAGACTATATACCAATGCAACAGAATAGAGAGCCCAGAAATAAATCCATGCATCTATGGTAAACTGATCTTTGACAGATGTGCTAAGAACACACAATGGGGAAAGGACAGTCTCTGGGAAAACTAGTTATCTACATGCAGAGGAATGAAATTGGACCCTCATCTAAGTCCACAAAAATTGACTCAAATGGATTAAAGACTGTAATGTAAGACCTCAAAGCATAAAAATCCTATAAGAACACATAGGTGAAGAGCTCCTTGACATTTATCTTGGCAATAATTTCTTAAATATGACCCCAAAAGCACAGAGAACAAACACAAAAATGGGCAAATGGGATTTTATCAAACTAAAAAGCTTCTGCAAAGCAAACAACAGATTAAAGAGACAACTTATGGAATGGGAGAAAATATTTACAAATATTTTTGTGTGTCTGGTAAGAGGTTAATATGTAAAATTTATAAAGAAATTAAACTCCATAAAGAAAGTAAATGGCTTGAATAAAAAAACATAAAATCATTTGAATAGAAAATAGACATTTCTCAACAGGAAATATACAAGTATCCAACACATAAATAAAAAGATGCTCAACATTGTTAATGATCAGAGAAATACAAATCAAAATCACAATGCAATATCACTTCATACTTGTTAGAATGGTTATTATCAAAAAGATGAAGGATAAAAGGTGCTGGCAAGGATGTGGAGAAAGGAAAGCTTTGTACTCTCTTGGTAGGAATTCAAGTTAGTACAGCCATTATGGAAAATAATATGGGGGTTTCCCCAAAATTTAAAAGATACACTCCCATATGATCCAGCAATTCCACTTCTAGGTATGTATCCAAAGGAAACAAAACCACTATATTGAAATGACATCTACACTCTCATGCTCCTTTTAGCATTATTCACAATGGCTAACATATGGAGTAAAAATGAGTGCCCTTTGATGGGTGAATGAAAAAAAAATATAATATATTTATTTATCCAGAACACCACCTGTTTGAAAATAAACATTTCCTGGAAACAAATATACCTACTTATTTCTGTATTATCTTCAGCTGATTTTGTGCTACAATGACAGAATTAGCTTGTTGAGACAGAAATTGTACAGATTTCAAAGCCTAAACTATTTACTATGTGACCCTTTACTGAAAGCGTTTGTCAATCCCTTATATAAACCAAAATGTTGTGACTACCTATGGTGATTGCATTTCGGAAAATGAACATTTTTTTTGCCTATATATAGGACAATTATATATGTGGATGATTCCTTGGGTAATTACCTTTAAAATGGAGAAAAATTAACTCCATTAATGGAGAAAGTTCCATAACTTTAAAGTTGGGAAGACTGAGCTAAAATTTAATATTAATAAAACAAAACATTCCCACTGGGTCTTGTGCATATACCAATGGACAGTGGAAATGTGTCTTGAAGTTGTACAACTAAACGTGTCATGTAAACACTGACAAGAGCAAACACTGTAGTTCCAACTGTGCATACTTAATGCAAGTAATATTTGCAAATAATTCATGGGAACATAGATGCTTTGAGGAGCAGAAGGTACATCATCTCAGGTCTATTTAAAATATTTTCAGTTTTGGATTGTCCTAATGCTTGCGGTAGGCAAACACCTCTGGAGCCAAGAAAGATGTGTTTGAGATTACTGTCTATAGAAGCTTTCTTTTTGAAGAGATTAGGATCCTTCCCAGAAGCCAAAAGATGTGAGATGGCAACTTGAGAAGTTTCCTACTATTGCACTGCCTGGCAAGAAAAAAAGAAAGACAAGCCAAAGACAGCATCTGGTTGATTTGGACTAGATAATGCTTGTTTGCTACATCAATTGCTCTTTTTCCAAATCCCTTCTAAGTGATCTTTCAGTCTTTCCTTAAATTCCTAAGGGGGGCTCTCCAATGGGAAAGAAGACAGACTGACAGACTAACATTCCACAAGGTTGTTATATTTATTATGAAGAAAGGTAGTCAGATTCTGACAATTTCACATGAGTTTTATCATAGTTAATTAATTTTTCTGAGCATTGAGTTTCCAGAATTGAGGAGGGTAGGATCAATTCCTGGATCCAAAGTTAACTACAAACTTAAATCTCTTCTGATCATTAAGACACAGTCAGCAGAGTGGTGCCACTATGTTGTCATTCCAGAATGTAACAGTAAGGTCACTTTATCAGCATTAAACTGACTGGTTCAATTCCTAATGTGTGGAAGCACCCCTCAGAAACCACCAGCATGCCAACTTGCTTTTACCATAATTAGTGATTTTAATTCACATAAAGAAAGATTGTCATACAGAAAGGGATGAGAACAACAGAAAACTGGGATTCGGAGAAAAAAAAAATAACAAAGTACCCAGAGTTGCACTGAAGTAAAGGTGCTGAATTTCATGGGTAGGAGAAATCCCATCATTATTGGCCTGTGCTGGGAAGTAGATTTTATTTCTGAGTAACCTGTTGAGATGCAGTGTCTGGCACAGGATATTGGGAATGATTGATTGTAAGGCTTCTTCTAGGCTCAATGAGAAATCATGCCCTGATTGATCAGTGACACTGCCAAGTTTGGGGAGAAGTGGCACATCAACCAAATATTTACCAACTTTTCATGGAGGTAAAATTTGCAGTGAGTCAGGGAGAAGTTTGATGGCTCAGAATGCATGTATCTCTCTCATGACTCGCCCAACTCCCTGCCTTTCTCCCCTTAACTCTACAAGTAACAATGCAATGATTAATTTCAGCTTTCAGATACCAAGTTACTTGGAGAAATCATGTGCCAGGAAAGTGACATGAAGTTTCTGTTCTCCACAATAAATTATGCACCCTCCAACCCAGCTACCAAATTAAGGAATGGATGTAATCAAGGTGTATTCATTGCTCTTTTGGTTCAGAGACCTGTCTCTGGTAATTAGGTGCAGTCCCAATTTAGGCAAGGGGCAAAGCTTTTTAATTTTTATTTATTTTTTAATCCCACCATCTAGTCTCTGAATAATGAACTGCTTGCCAGTGTGGGTGTGTTTCTTTCTGGGTGATGAAGAGAATGCTAGGGGCTAGAAGACCTTTGCCCCCTCTCTTTTACTAAGGGCTATCGCTTCCCTACTACCTATTTAGTCTGTCTGCCTAGTCAGTTTACTCCCTTTTTTCTTTTTCCTAATGTGAATCTTGTTCAGTTTTTGGTCATTGAAAATCTGCTGCAACTCTTATCTGAGAATTTGTGATAGTCTGACCAGTGGTTTTTAAAGGGGAGGTGAGATTCTTACCTCAAAATATGCTTCTTTGTGATATTATTGTAAGCTGGTTATTTTTAAGAAACAGGGAACTCAGGATGCAACTTAGACCCTCCACCCCCAACTGCCTAAAATAATTTAGATAGAGGACCAACTCCAGAAAGGGTGCTATTGTCATAGATAACTATAGTTCAACACTAATGTGTTGATAGGCAGGGAGTAACCTAGCAAAGCACTTTTTAAAAGAAATGAAACAATTTGATCTTTTTAAATCATTTTTTAAAAATTGGTATTCTATTACAGTTGTTCCAATTTCACTCCACCTCCACTTTCCTCTGCCCATCCAATCTCCTGCTCCCACCGTCGATTCCCACACTATTGTCCATGTCCACAGTTCGTTCGTACATGTTCTTTGATTAGTCTCTTCCCCTTCTTTCCACCATTATCCCCTTCCCCTTGGTCACTGTCAGTCTGTTTCATGTTTCCATGCCTGTGGTTCTATTTTGTTTATTAGTTTATTTTCTTCACTAGATTCCTGTTATAAGTGAGATGATATGGTATTTGTCTTTCACCACCTGGCTTATTTCACTTAGCATAATATTCTCCAATTCCTTCCATGCTGTTGCAAAAGGTAGGAATCCCTTCTTTCTTTTTGCTATGTAGTATTGCATTGTGTAAATATACAACAGTTTTTTGATCCACCAATTTACTGATGGGACTCCAGCAGTTTCTAGCACTTGGCTGTTATAAATAGTGCTGCTAAGAACATTGGGGTGTATAAGTTCTTTTGAATTGGTGATTTGGGATTCTTAGGGTATAATCACAGTGGAGCTGCTGGGTCAAAAGGCAGTTCCATTTTTAGTTTTTTTTAGAAAATTCCATACTGTTTTCCACAGTGGCTGCACCAGTCTGCATCCTCACCAACACTTGTTTGTTGATTTATTAATGGTGGCCATTCTGACAGGTGTGAGGTGATATCTCATTGTGGTTTTAATTTGTATCTCTGATGGGTAGTGATGTTGAGCATCTTTTCATATGTCTATGGACCCTCTGTATATGCTCGTTAGAGAAGTGTCCATTCAAGTTCTTTGCCCATTTTTTTTAATTGGATTGTTTGTCTTCCTGGAATGGAGTCGTGTGAGTCCTTTACATTTTTTGGAGATCAAACCCTTGTCTGAGGTATCAGACAAGACAAATATGTTTTCCCATATGGTCACTTTCCTTTTCACTTTGATGATGTTTTCTTTAGCCATGCAGAAGCTTTTAATTTGATGTAGTCCCATTTGTTTATTTTTTTATTTCCCTTTCTCTACAATATATATCAGCAAAAATACTGCTATGTGGAATATCTGAAATTTGCCAGCCTATGTTCTCCTCTAGGACTTTTATGATGTCACAACATATTTAAGTATTTTATCCATTTTGAGTTTATTCTGGTATATGGTAGAAGTCAGTCATCTAGTTTCATTTTTTTTTGCATGTGCCCGTCCAGTTCTTCCAACACCATTTATTGAAGAGGCTATTTTTACTTCATTTTATGCTTCTGCCCCCTTTGTTAATATTGACCAGGGAGACCTGGGTTTATTTCTGGGCTCTCTCTTCTATTCTGTAGATGTATGTGTCTATTCTTATGCCAGTACCAGGCTGTTTTGATTACAGTGGCCTTGTAATATAGTTTGATATCTGATATTGTGATCCCTCCTACTTTGTTCTTTCTCAAGGTTGCTGAGGCTATTTGGGGTCTTTTTTGGTTCCGTATAAATTTTTGAAATATTTGTTCTAGATCAGTAAAATACACCATTGGTGATTTAATAGGAATTGCATTGAATCTATAGATTGCTTTGGGTATCATAGACATTTTAATGATGTTAATTCTTCCAATCTATGAATATGGTATATGCTAGCAAAGCACTTTTGGTAAAAGTGCTCTCTGTGTTCCATTGCTAATGATAGCCCAGCAAACAGTTGTTTTTCTGTTTCCATGTGAATTGCCTTCCTGCCCTTCGAAGTCCCAAATCACAACTTCCCTTTCTCCTTAGCTCAAGATGGCATATCATCCTTAACTGCCAGATTTGATTTGTCCTCCTCCCTGTATTCTTATGGAATCCTCATATTTACATACACAATAAAATTTGGTTATTTCTGCATGTTAGTCTGTCTTATGTGATTTTAATTATTTCGTTAGCCAGATGAACTCAGAGAGCAAAGGGGAAACTATTTTTCATTTTTTAAGTCTTACAGTTTGTGGATACTTATAGGTGAAATTTTCTAAATCATTTTAGATTAGACAGGAAAAGACCAATGTGACAAGAAAGAATTTGATAACCCCAAAAGGCAAGGAGGATTATATGCTAAAAACATTTAGAAATAAAACACCATTAAATTCTCAGTTCCCCGTATATGTACCAAGGCACTCTGGGTCCCACAGAAAATCTCGCAGGCAATACAGAGTGCAACACAAAAATACTTGCCACGTGTCAAACAGCACAGGAAACAGCAACTACTAGATTGAAATAGTTATCAATTTCAATACTATATTGTGCTCTGTTTCTTCCAATGGCATCATGCCTTTGTGGAGTTTTTTTTTAAAGTTGTTGCTGCTTGTTTTGTTTTTTGTTTGTTTTTTGTGAATACAGCAATTAAAAGCAAGCACTGTGAGAAAATCAGCATAGAAGAGGAAACCAGGGTGGGGACATTCAATATGATTCTGGGATTTGAGAAACTGTGCAGTGCCCATTAGGTGCACACTTCCTGTCAGTAGGTAACCACAGTTATATAAAGATTAAATAAAATACTATTTTTCTTTCAATGTATGCCAATTTTCTTTCAATTTGTGTATAATATTTTTAAATAGCTATTAATTTGTTAAGACACAAGTTAAGTTGTTTGAACCCAACTTTTTACTACATAGAATTGTAGATATATTTTTGTCCTAAGGTTTCCAGGAAGCAATTGTTGAGACACTAAGGACTGTGAAACAAGAAAGATTGAGGATATTTGCACCACACTGTCAACCACATTTATATATTTTTTATATGAACTTGTCTAACTTTAGTTTCTTTCCCAGTGTTATAGCAGACTGTGTACAAGGGTATGCCCCTGGAGCGAGGTGAGTTCACTAGTGTCATTTAGTGTCCACACTGTCCAGCGGCCCCTGGTCACACTATGCATGATAGCAGATCCTGTTTCAGAAGAAACCTACCATGACCTATAGCAGGCCAATACACATTTAATAAATACTTTTTGGTAGATATTTTTTATTAAATACTTTAAAAATGGAATGTAAGGTATCTAGAAAAAGAAAATCTGGGACATGTGTGGTCAATACATTTTTCTTTACAATAAAGTGTCTTTCTTCTTTTTATTATTTTCTCCCTGCCATTTCATTAATTTGAAAGAAGAAAGGGGCATTGTTCTGTCTCCATCTTTGCCGTTCCCTTGGAGCCAATATGTGCTACTTGTGGCTAAGGTCAGCTTAGGTACCAGAAGAGTTTACTTGTATCATAGAATGCAGAATTGGACTGGATTTTAGAAACTGATTAGTTTCCTCTCTTTATTTTATGTTTTTTTTCCTTCTTGAGAGAGAGACCTAACAAAGGTGAGCGGCGTGCTCATGGCCACGTGGATTCCTACTTTTGGAATGGGGCAAACACATAGTGCTATTTTCCTTCCAGTCCGGTGCTCCTTCAGTAACTCAGCCATTGGTTCTTCAGTGAAATTTACACTCATTTCAGCCTTTTAAAAATTCTTGCAGTTGATCAGACATAATTTCTTTCCTGCAATTTAAAGCAGCTTATTGCTTTATGTTTGAGGGGAAGCCACTATTTCATCCTGAAGATGGTTCTTTTGTAATGGCAGGCTAACTAACTTTCATCTTTGGGTTTAAGAAGTGCTTGGGAAAGGGGGTGCTGTGCTCTATAAATATAAATGGTCATATTCTACTGAAACAAGCGATAGCATATCACATCTGATATTTTCCGTGACTTTGCATATAGATAGTATGAATTAGAAAATGCACTTCTTTTGAACTCTACAGCTGTTCATAAAATTGTCACAGAAATTTGCATTTAAAATGTACATATAGGAAATTTGCACACATTTATGGAGCTCTCTAGAATTCTTAAGAGGTAGAATTTAGTACCTGCTGGCAAATACTTCCCAGTTATATAACAGGAAATACTGACATATGCAAGCATTGTTTAATTTGGGCCTTATGCACTTTAATAATGGGGTAGACAGGACTTTGAATATTATATGGATGATATTTCCATTTAAAAATGGGATAAATTGTACTTTTAATGACAATGTAGCAAAGTTAATATAGTATCACTGGATCAAGTCTGCTTTTATAATGCCAAAGTAAAAAATATGTACTAATCAAAATTTAAATAAATGGCCAGCATTTATTTAAATAGAATTTAAACACCATAAAAATAGAATTGTTCAAAAAAGAATTATTTAAATGAAGTATTTACATTTAAATTAACTTTTGTAGGCTGTGAATCTTTGCACAAGTAAAACTTATTGAAATGACTGCATTATTCCAAATGTAGTTTAATTCTAAAAGGTTAATTTTTGTTAATGAATTTATTTTTATATGACTAAAGTAGTGCAGAATTATTGGTGGAGTTTAGAAAATACAAAAAACCCTAAAATGATAAATTAATGCTTTTGAAATTCCACTATCTGAAGATAATTTCCATTAATATTTTGTGTCTCCTTTTCAGATAAGCGTTCCAGTGAGAACACAAACCTCCACCACTTCGCTGTTGAAGATTATAGGGTATTATACTGAGTCAGCGAGCCAGGGTTAATTTTTTCCCTCTTTTTGTGCATTTAGGGCATTTCCACGGGTTTGTTTTTTTTTGGATAGAATTAACATTTTGATAAACATTTCTATGCTTTCTCATTATTTGATTAGGATAAATTCCCAGAAGTGGATTTTCTAGATTAAAACATTTGTACATTACTAAGTCTTTGAATAAATATTTTTGCATTAACTTCAAAAAAAGCTATATCAAATGTACCAGATAGGCTTGCTTCCTCTAAGTCTACACGACCTAAATTCTGAATCCCTGCTTACATCTTGTGCCAATGTGATAGGAAAAAGCAAAATAGAATTGTAATGTTTACATTTTAAATTGCCTATGAAGCTTTCTATTTTTTATTTGTTGTTAAAATATTCTAAAGAATATTCTAGAGATTACTATGACAATATTTATAAGATGAGAATATACCTATCTTAATGATTTTTTATTTTGGTTGTAGTTGTACAGTTATATCTCTGTATGTATGAGATAATTTCTTACATATAACATTGAATTTTCCCTCCTAAATTCCGTTTCTCTACTTTCATCTCCAGCAGCAACCACTTACCATAAATTTGTTCTATATCATTGGGGTCCATGATATAGTTCCAGGTGTTTGTTTTTTTCCTCCCACATTAGATTTTACATAATGAACATGTATTTAGACATACTTGATTTTCACTAGGTTTTTGTTTTTATTTTCTGTTTTCTACTAATGCTTTTTATATCCACTACTCTTATTTTTTTATGAAGTTAAAGTTCATGCTTAGGAAATTCTTTTAGAGAGGAAGAGCTGAGTTAGAAAATGGAGCTTAGGCTCCAGGCTAAATGAAAAGACTTGGAGAGTTCAGGATTGTTGCACTTTGCCTCACCCTGGCACAACAAACAGGCAGGGAAGAGAATATAAATGTAAGAGTTTAAGTTGATGGATGCAGCACCCCATTTTCTTCTTTGCATCTCACATAGGCCTTTTCCAAATTCAGTGGTCTTGACAACCCATGTGGACTGAAATGTGCTTCAGGCAGAAAAAGTATAGATCTGAGGGTTCCTTACTTTTTTAACAATGAAAATCATCAACACCCCAAACAACATTACTACTACTTTGGAAGGCAGCTGTGCTCACCACTGTACCGCAATAGCACACTATTTTGGGACACCCAATATCCATTCTCTTTATTAGAGTTTGACTCAGCTGTTGTATTCCTTTCTACCCTGGACATTTTTTCAGGCATCTGGCGAGCATAAGAAGGACAGGTCAGGAGTTACAACCTAAGAAGAGCATGTTGGGAAGCTACAAGTATTTACAGATTTATTTTGTGTAAGAGATGTTTTGGGAGAGGGGGAGAAGGGGGAGAAAAAGGAGGAAAGAGGAGAAGAAAAAGAGGAAGGAGGGAGAAAAGAAGGGAGGACAATGTCTCTCTGTACAGATATATGATAGGTAGGTAGGTAGGTAGGTAGATAGATAGATGATAGATAGATAGATAGATAAATAGATAGATAGATAGATAGATGATAGATAGATCCAAGAAGGCAGAGAAAGAAAGAGAGTCTAGTTTGTTTAAGGTACTATTTTGAGACATCTGTTACCAGCAATTAAACACAGCTTCTCACTGAGAAAGCCACATATAATAATCCCAAAGCTCATAGAATATTCACATCACCCAGAATGAATGTCTGCTTTTTCTGGGCATTAAAACTTTTCCTTTGCTAGCCTTGCCAGAAGCTGTCCCTTTGCCTGAATTTGTGCAGCACAGTCCAGGTGTTTTACTTGAATTAGAAATCAGGTGTTTCCTATGGATAATTCCAGTCCTAGCCTAGTACATAATATTCTGCAGGATGTTTGAGTGATGGCAGTTCCAAACATGCTCTTATTTAGACTCATTACTTGAATGATTGCTTAAATAGGCATAGAAGAATTCTAGTTTCAAAATTACCTCTGTGTATATTATTAAAGATATTACTCCATTCAATATTCTCTTGCCACCAGTACTAAGGTGGTAAAAAGTGATTCTAGTATGATTTTGCAGACTGTGAAAGCTTTTTATCATTTTTCATTATCTTGTTATTTTGAAATTTTCCATAGTATCTTTAGGTTAATATATATATATATTTTTCTTTTTTTTTATAACACCAAGTGGCTCTTTCCATAGGAAATATCTTATGTTTTTTAACCTCTGAGAAACTTCCTTTCATTTTTTCCCCTATATTTCCTTGCCTCTCATTCTTTGTTTTGTCTTTTGGAACTTCTGAAGCTATCCTCAATGTCCCTTAAATTTTATTTTCCCTCATACCTTTTTCCTATTTCACTTTGTGGAGAATTCCTTAGCCTTATCTTTTCAATTCACCAATTTGTTCTGAAATGTACACATTCAACTATTTAGTCCAACTTTTCTGTTTATTTCAATAATACTTCAATAATCATACATTGTTATTGCCAAGATCTCTAATTTGTACTTTCTAAAACAAATTTTTCTAGTGTAGTGGGTATTTTCTTCTCTCTTGTAATTCTGAGTATTTTTAGAAATTATACTTATGTTCAAGTCTTCTTTTGCCTGCTCACTTAACCTACAGGTTTTCTCAGCTGTTATTTTGTTATTGATTTTCATTCTAGGTACCATTTTTCCTTGATGACTTGTCTGAAATATTTGGCATTTTTTGATTGTGTGCCCATCTTATATTTAGGGTTCCAGTTAGCCTACTGTGATTCTGTTGTTTGTTTACAGTGGTCTGCCTCTGGTAAGAAGGGAAAGGATATCTTTTTCTACTGCTGTGTAATAAATCAGCACAAAATAAGTGACCTGAAAGTTTACCCATTTATTGTTTCATATTCTTTAGGTTAGAAATCAGGTCTTCTGCTCAGGGTTTCATAAGTCTAAAATCAAAGTCATCTGGGCTGGACTCTTACCTGTTGTGTTAGGAGAAGAATCGGTTTCATACTCAATCAGGGTGTGGCAGAATCCACTGCATGGCTATCAGTCTGAGGTTTCTGTTTCTTTGCTGACTGTCTGCAGCCTTTGGGTTGCTTGAATGCCTGCTTGAATGCCTACTCCCAAGTCCCCTTCCATCTTTAAACCAAGAGGTGTGTGAGTCTTTCTCACTCTTAGTATCTGTCTAGCTTGCCTTTAGCCCGACAGCTAGGGGAATGGTTTCATTGTTTTGAAAATACTGGTGTGATTACACTGGGTTCCCTCTGGGTATTCTGAGACAATATCCCTGTGTTACATTCAGTTCTGCTTGTCACATAACATAGTCACAGGGTTGACTCACAAGTCCGGGTCAGTAGGGTGTGGAATATTAGGGAGTCATTTTAGCAACAAGGACTTAGCCTTATCTCTTCATCCCAAGCACTCATACTTACTATTGTTACCTAAGGCATAGATGCCTCTGCTTCTTACTGCTTTTTGGAACAAGGTAGGGGGTGGGAGATGGAGTCTTACCCAGTTGTATAAATATAATCAAACTTAGATTGTAGGTTGCTTTGAGAATTACCTCTGCTTTCCATTACACCTGAGCTCAGAGAACTCTAGAAGACTCCTTCACCATTTGTAGTTGTCCATTTTCATACAAGTTTCAAATTTTAGTTTTTCCTTTTTCAACTTAACCTCATATGCCTTCTTTCTTTAATGGAGTCATCAGAATTTTTGGCCCACTGAAGGCATTCTCATCCTTAGCAATCATCCACAGCATCTCTTTTTAAGTCTTCCTATGACAATTGAGTACTTCACAATTATGGATTTATTTGACTTCTCATAAATATTCTAGCAGAGTTGATTATCTCTCCTTCTTGGAATATTCCTGCCTCTCAGCTTTCATCTTCCTGGTCATCTTTCTCAATCTCCCTTGCAGAATTTTAAAAGTTGGAGCTCCTCAGTCTCCATTCTGGATTATCTTCTTGTGTTATGTTTATTCTCTCTTTAGTAATCAATTTCCACAGTTTTAAGTACCAAATAAATCCCAATGACTTAGATATTTAGTCACTATATCATACCTCACCCTTGTGTTTGGATCTGTATTTTAGTTCTCTATTTTTCAAGTATCACAAAATTAATATGTACAAAAGTGAATTCTTGATTAACTTCAACATATTTCTATCTCAGTAATTTCCATTTCACTAGTGGCATCACCACCTACCTCACTGCTCAAAAAGATGGTGTGAATGTGTTTTTCCCCCTTACTTGGTATGTCTGAAATATCACTAGCTTGTGTTAATTTCACATGAAATTGCAAACTGTGCCTATTAGCTCATGTCTCTCACCTAAACTAATGAGTAAGTCTCATGTAGTACCCTTACCTTCAGCCTTGCTTTGCTTTTGCCCATTCCACATGTGGTACCCAGCATGATACTAAAATATATAGTGTATAAACTCAACTACCTGCTCAACATTATAATAGCTTCATGGCACACTAGAATTAAAATTTTAACTTCTTCCCATTGCTTCATAAGGCATTCATGATCTGATTCCCATTTAACACTCTAATCTCACTTTTCCACTCTGCTGTACTCTAGCCAAGTGATTTTTTCTAGCCTTTTCTCATGCTGCTCTTGTACCTGGAAGGATTGTTCCTTGACTCTTCCCCTGTGTGATTCATAATTGTCTTTCAGGTTTCTCTTAAATTTTACTTCTCCAGAGAGGCCATTTCTGTCTTCCTGTCTCATACTATCTCTCATATCCTTTTCTTGCTCATTTCCCAATTTGTTCTGATTTTTTTCCTTTTTATTAATTACTTAGTGTATATCTTAACCACTAAGCTCTAAACTCCACAGGACAGGGGCCATTACTGATTTGTTCATCACCAATGCCTAACACAGTTCTTCTATAAAGTGTGTTTTGGTGATATATTTCCTGAGTGACTAGGTAGATGATAAAGTGACTGATAACATATGATGAAAGTACCTAATAAAATAGTATTGTTGTCAGTTGCCATTGGCATTTCCATCAATTTTTCTTTTATTTATGTCAAAAATATGCAATGGTATTCATGAATTTACTTTTTTGTACTGTTCCTTTTGTTAATATATTGAAATTTTCTCAAATATGCATTTTGTTTGAACTCAACTTTATTTGAAATTAATGATTTCACTTATTCTTTCATTTAGTATTTCTCTGGCAATCTCTGTCTCTTGTTCTTTTATGATATTAAATAGATAACCTCTGGTTTAATTTTATTTTTTTCACCCAACTTGTAGTTATTGACATTTGGAAAAGGAGCTTAACCTCTTTGCATTTGTTGTTGTCAATACTATGCCTGGGTCCTTGCAATGACGCTATCTTTGCTCTTTTTCCTGTTAATCATTTAGAAGTGCGCTCTAGTGGGTATTGAAGAAATCCTTTGGATTTTTTTTTTTTACTTCTCATTCCAAACTTGACACCCTGTCTGAGGGTAAGGAATAATCATAAGTATGGTATGGTTAGGTGAAAGCAATTGGAGTTTCCATTTAGGAAAAGGTTGGTGAAGAGCAGCACAAAAGAGCGGAGACATGTCTCCTTTTGATTCCCCATGTGCCTTCAGTACCTAAATCAGTCTCCTCTACAGAGTGGGCCCCAATGAGTCACTGTGGACTGAATGAATGGATACTAATGGTTCATTTGTCTTTTTCTGTTCCTGGAAAAGTGGCCTAAAGAATCTCAGTTCTAAGCACTGGGGGCCAATATCCTTTTTTTTTTTCTGTCTCAGACTATGGTCATCTTTTCCTTGGTAAGTTTCATAAGGGAGACAAATGCATGGAATTAAAAAGCAAATTAATATTACATTAAGTAGAATTTTTGCCCCAAACTCCAGCACCTATCTCTAATATACTATGCAACTCAGTGACTCTCTGTACTCCCTTATCTCTTTCTCCAAGCCTGGAAAATGCACTAAATCACATCTCAGGCTTTCTCACTTAGATGATCTATGATATTGAATAAATGCACATCCATCAATGTAAAATGAAAATTCCAAGGTCCTTGGTTTCTTTCATTATAATTTTATGTCAACCTGAGCTGGCCTCAGTTTATAATAAGAATATTTACAACCTACTTTAAATTTTGTGATTTTTTTATTTTTAATTCTCATTCTTACATATTTTTCATCATTTTTTCATTTGCTAAGCTATGTCTGCTGTGTCTGCTAGATGAGAAATACAGAGAAGAGAAAGAGAGAGAACAAATGTCATTCTTCAAGCTGCCATCTCTCCTTGGAGGTGTTGCTGAGTATATTCTGTGCTGACATTAACTTTATGCTCCCCTTGTCTATCTTCCTAAAATTATTGATTCAGAGTCACATGAACCACACTGGGCTCGGGGGTGAGACAGACTGTTAGAATCTTTGAATGAAAAAGTAACACAATGACATTAAGCCACCTATAATATTATGCCTATTCTTTCAATCTCTTTAAAAAAAGCAATAATGTTAGTTCATTAGGTAAAACAAACTTGTAACATAGTCTGCATGAATGCAAAATAAAGTCCCTACAGCAAGGGATAAGAATACGGGCCAAAAAGTACACCTTCGGGAACAAAAACCAATCCATTATCATATAGGGCTTTACCAAGAACTGCTATACTTTTCCATTCATTTGCTGGAAGTCAAGATGAAAAGCTAGCTCTTTTTGTTCATGTCAAATGTCATAGCAGAGCAACCTAATGCAAATTTTTAAAAAAGAAAGGAAACAAACAAAGACAAATACAAAAATCACTAAGTTCCCCTTCTCCTTTCCAAACAATAGAAGGAAGAAGGAAGATTTCCCTCCTAGCACTTCCTAGCCTCAATTTGAACACTTATCTTCTTCAATTTTTTACTTGCATAATTATAAAGCAGTAGTGCCTTGAATTTTAAATCTGTTTAAGAAATCCCTACACAATTTACTTTGAAAATAAAATAAGTTGTCTGAGAAGATAAAAATACAAATTGTTGAAAGGATGCGAATCCTTTAAATCCAGTCAATTAAAATATAAAAATACATTGACTAAATATGTATATAAAATATATCTTAGTTTTTAGATGTCAAAAATATCTACAGGTGACCTAGAAATAATCCGACACATCTGTGAAGGGGTTTTAGGATTATTTGTTAGAAGGACAGAAAGGTCCATAGTAATCTATTATACAGGGGTTTCGTTGACTGCCGCGCTGTGGAGAGAGCCAGACTTCAGACATGAAAAAGGTGCCTTTCTGAGGTTAGTGTGCAGATAACTCACCAAAAGAGATTTATCGAAAAAGTAATGAGCAAAGATCAATGCATTACCACTTAATTTATAAGTCAGTCCCTATAGACTCTGAGTGCATGAGAGGCCTAGCTTCATTCATAAGATTAAAATGCCCATGGTTACCGGAAAGAGATTTAAAGCCATTTTTCATCCATTCATTTTTGTTTACCATACAGAAAAAAGATTTAGATGTCCAATCGAGATTGAAAGGAAAAGCACTTCAGAAAAATTCAGTGACACGCCGACAGTTTGATGACGTGTTTTCTGCCACTGAAGAGATAGGATTAATGCTGCCTGGCACCAGTGACAAAATGTAATCACTCCCAGCATGGGAGTGCCCTGGTGGTTTATCACCCACATTGTGCTTTACAGGAAAAGGGCTTTGCTTCATGACAACCATGTAGTTAGTGTCTGTCAACACGTTCTTCACATTAACTTTCATATATGCTTTTAGGTATGGTCATTTCCCCTTCACCTCCACCACTGCTATATGACTGTGACAAGGTGAGTGGTGATAAAATGGAAGAATTTGAAATTATATTAATATTTTTTGATTCCTCTTTGGGGTCGGTGCTAATCACACACTTATTTGCCTGGAAGAGAGATGATGGTCCCGCTCTTCACCATGCTGCAAAGGTACTAATCTGAGGACACTGAAGGCATGCTTTAAGAATTCCTTTTCTCTCTGTGTTGTTGGAGGAGAGGACTTGAGGCCAAGGTTGTTGAAGCCTGCAGAGGTCCACTGCATGGAGTGAGCTTCCTATAGCCTCTCAGAGGCAGGTTTAGAATGGTCAGTAGCGCGAGCTTTTGCTACTTCCCCAGTATCACAGCTTTACCTGCAGCAGTACAGAACTACATGGATTGTTGGGGACAACCAGCATTAATGGCCATGGTTTCAGAGTCCTTCAGTGGGTGTAGGAGCAACAAAGACTGATGCATCGAGCTCCAGAAGAACAGAGTTTCTGCTCCAAGACCCGCAGGGCCATCAACAGCAGTCAACCCTGACTTTGGCTGGATCCACCAGAAGAGAATCCCCTGGGGATCATTCGCAGGGAAGAGAGCAACGTGGTAACAAAATAGAAACATTAGAGAAAGAACAGTTGCATTAATTTGTTTACTTAAACACATTTAAAATTTAAAGCTCTTAGGGCTAACATCAAGGAAGTGTCCACATTTACAAGTGGATATTTATTGAGCACATAATTTGGAATTCAAAATTGAACAAGGTACAGACCTTATCCTTGAACTTACTGTGTCACTAGGGAGATGGACACATAAACAGATCATTTCCATTTAAATGCATTCAGTAACAGAAATAATGGAGAGGAAGCAAGGAATTAGACAATTAATGAATGAACATTCATTTTCTCATCATTAGAGTAGGGAGAACAGTAGCTCCAAACTATCACCATGATGATAAAATGGAGCAATAGATGTAAAGTGCTGAGTACAGTGTTTAAAACCTGAGTTTTCTAATCTGTGAAATAATCTTGCTTCATGGAGTTTGGATAAAGGCTAAGTGAGGCAACATGTGTAAAGCACTTAGTACACTGCTTGGCACATGTTAAGCACTCAAAATTGTTAGCTATTGATCTTGATACTGCCATTGTGATTTTTATGGTGCAAACACAAGGCAGCTACCGTAATTCAGGTATTTGTGGGGTGGGGTATCTGAGAGGCTGTCAAAGTAGCCTCCCCAGAAAAAAACTATGATACCTGAGGTGAGTCATGAAGAATGAAAAGCTGTCTAACAAGTGAAAAAGATGGGTGAAAGGGTTTTGTAATGTATTCAATTCTCCCGTGCAAGTTCACCTTGGTGGACTGGCCAGATTTCTTCTCTCTGAACTGCAGAAGCCCAGGGTGAGTCTGGGTAGGCTGTTAGAGCTGTTCCTGCAGCTTTGCTGCCGTGAGTGCTCTGTGTAATTGTGTGCACATAACACACAGAGTTAGGAAACTCAAATTTTTATAGCATTAGGTGAGATCTATTAACGACAGTAAAAAATAAAAGAGCAAGAATATGCTTTAGTTAGGGATTTGGGTTGTAAAGTGCCGAAACTCACTCAAGTTCAAATAAAGAGGTGTTTTGGTGATGAGGAATATGTACTGAAAATGAAGGATCCGTAGCAAATTCTGAACTGAAGAAAGTCTGTTTTTTAAAAGCAGTTTGTGTTTCATGCAGGTTAGCCAGAGAAAGGTTGAAGATTACATAGACTTTTCGCATTCTAATTCTACCTCTCTTACATAGTTCCTGCAGTTATTCCAAGATTCTTCTATGCTGTATTTTTTAAATTAAAGATTTATTTTTTTAAATTTTATTATTTTTATAAATTACAAAGCACTCAACTCAATTAAGTTTAGTATCCATCCGACACCATACATAGTTAGTACAATGTTACTGACTATATTCCCTATGCTTTACATCCCCATGACTATTTTTATAACTGCTATACTATCTCTTGATATTCTTTCATCTGTTTGTGATGTTTTGTATTTTCTTCTTATTAAGTGTATTTGATGGTGTTTTTGTGGTATATTGGAAGAAGATGAATTTGGGGGTTGTTATCCATTTACCAAATTTAAACCTACATCCCTAGGACTTTTTAAACCTTCCACAGTGCTCATTTCATTGGCTATGTTATATGTGAGTGTATTTATGATTAGACTTGCAAATTCAATGTAACTGAGGCATGAGAAACCTCGAGCAGTTTTAGCTAATTTAGTGTACGAGTAGAAGTGGTCAGATTTCCTTTTTCAATAGCTCAACCTTGGAAGGGTAATGGCAACCATCTTTTCTTACTTAAGAGTAGTTCAAAGGCTGATCTAGACTTCATCATTCTTAATTGCTATGAGCAAAAACTTATGCTGAATTGTTGCCTGTAAATCAGAAGATTCATACCAACATCTACATGCATGCTGTGGGACATGTATCCATTTACCCCAGAACTGGTAAGCTTTTGCTGTATAGTACTGGACTAGAAGAAAAAAACAGATGCATACTTTTGTATTAATAGTGATGTGTTTTTTCGAGGAATTGGAGAGATGACTATCTGCTCTGAGTGAGTGGTCTTAGGGTGGATTCTCCTAAGTCTTTTTCTGGTAATATGCCTATTTTTTATGCAAAAAAACTTGGTAAACTTTTTTTTTAAGAAAAGGAGATTCTCCTTTCCATCTCTGTATTTAGGAGGCATAACTCTTTGAAAAGTCACAGCTCTAGGCCAGAAAGTCATTTCTCATTATTATATGTGGATACTGAGAGCATTTGCCCCACCTGAGCAAACATGAGACCCTAAATAGATATTTATTACATGAGTGAATCATGGCGAAGTGTGGGTTCAATCATTCTAAATTAATTTTCTCTTCTTTTTAAAATATTTTTGATAGTGTTAGAGGTGAACAAGAGTCCCACAATGTCCTAGATAAAAAGACAGAACAAAGAGACCCTCAGCTGAATATGGACATATGAGTATAGGTCTTTCTGCAAACAAAGCAAGTAAGAACTTTTTAGAGAATGCTGTTGTTTACTTTTTTATTGTTGTTCCATTACAGTTGTCCCCATTTTCTCCCATTCCTCTCCCCTTCCCTACCCACTGTTTCACCTTCCACATTCAATCCCCAACCATTGTCTTTGTCCATGGGTCTCTTGCACATGTTCCTTGAATTGACTCTCCCTCTTTTCTCCCCTGTTACTCTCTTCCTTTTCCCCTCAAAAAACAAGTGAGCAAAACAGAACCAGAGACATGGAAATAAATAAAAAATTGGCAGTGACCAGAGGAGACAGTGCTGTTTTGATGATTTAGCTCCTTCACGATAGTTAGCCTTTCCTCATTTCCCTCATTCATGAGTGCCCGATAGTCACATTCACTGTACTTGTTCCTATACTTACTCACCCAAAGTTACTGAAGATTTTCCCAAGTTACAGGGCAGGTCATGAAATACCTGTCAACTACTTTTGAGAGAGGAAATGTAAGAAGTAATTTTTATATGATATTGCAATATATTTCATTCTATGGATACTTAATCATATAGTCAATCAAGTACAGCTACTCTGGTCTCAGATTATTGAAATGATAATGTGAGTTTGAGCTAAATGCAACCATGTAAAATAAGGGAAGCTAAGCATCTCTGAACAGGTGTGGCATGAAGCATTGTCCAACTGTGGGTGCTCCCTATTGTATTTTTTCTCACAGGAAAAACAATCACTAAGCAAGTCTAGTCATTTAAACTAAGTCTCAAATAATATAAATTATTGATCTATTATATATTTCAGGATTTCAGAGCCAGAATAGTTGTGAAGCTATAATTTGATGTTCATGCTGTCTACATTCTCTACCTTCTTTCATAATGTAACCTACGGTTTCCTCGTTCCTGTAACCTTAAAAAAACTAAATAAAACACTAAACACTTTTGAATCTGCACATAAAATCCTGTGTACTGAGCTCTGTTCACAATAATCAATTTTAAGGTACATATTATGTGGGATCTATAAATCATCCATTGTCAGCAAGGTTGATGTATTGCAGGGTTGCAACAGAGGACTGTAACAAATAAATAATAGTTTAATAGCAATAGAAAGAAGAATCCATTTCATTCTATTTTATTTCTTGGTCATATACCCATGCACTTGAATGTTCCATGATGTTTCCACAAAGGATTGTTTACAACCAGAAATTTATAAATATAAAATTATGTACAATAATTTCTGTATGTAATTTTTATCAAAACTTTAAAAAATGATGTCATTATGAACAATAGCCCAAAGGTAATACAAGCATGGTAGAAATCTATTAGAATATGTCTGTGGGTAAGCAACTGGCCTGGAAAGACACCCCTGGGGCAGCAGGGCTGCCTAAGGCAGAGATGCGCTCTGGGTGGTTTCCTTGCCGAGGAAACTGCAATTTTGATTCTACAGATAGTTGAGGTCCATATAGTCTATCTTTCTTTCTAGAACAATTTCTGGAGCTGTTCCCTGCATAAAGCGAGAGAGAAGGGTCAATTTAGAATGATTAGGCTGTCACCATTTTTAAGGTTAAGTCATGCAATAAATAATTATTAAGGGCCTACTGTTTGTAAGGTACTCTTCTAGGTACTGCAAACCACGATAAAAACCTCAGTTCTCATGGAATTATTGTTCTAGTTGGATGAACAGTCAACAAATGCAGAATTAAATATGTACTATATCAGAGTGTGAACCATGCAATGCTGTGGGGAAAAATAAGGCAGGCCAAACTGCTAGGATGAGAACTCACCAGGTGAGAGTGGGAGAGATTATGTGAGAGGGAAAACAGTAAAAGATCACACCAGGAAGGTGGGTGTTGGGGCGGTGGGATGGAAGTGGGAGGGGTTGGAAGGTGACATATCAAGTAGCAACTGATAGGCAATTACAAGGAATTCAGTTATATTTTAACTTGTAGAAATTTATCAGATATATATTTTTGGCTTGGCATAAGCTACTATTGTAAATTTTTTGGCCTTTTGTTCATAAAGAAGTTTGTGAAGGAATGGTTAACTTCTCAAGGATTGTGAATAAACACATTTTCACATTTTAAAAAGTTTCCATGTCCTCTTGTTCAAAACCTAAAATCAAATACAACTGGAGAATTAACTCTGCCTTGGTGATGTCAGGGTTTCTGTCACCTCAGTTTCTTGATCCCCCTGCTTCTCTGGCTGCTCATTTCATTCTGACCTGAGATGATTTGCTGCTGGGTATCGGGGTCTCACGACCAATGTTAGAGAGAAACATCTCTGGGATTGCTGATTGTTTGTGTGTGAAGAGTATCCTTATCATTTTTGAGGAAACTTTCACTCTATTGTGGCTTTTAAAAATCTGCACTATTTGGGACCAAGCCTTTTTAATAATAGACTTACCATAGCATTGAAATTTTTCTAATTTTAAAAAGTTAAATTACAGTTTACTTTTAAGATTATATTGATTTGGTTTCAGGTGTACAGCTTCGTGGTTAGACAATCATATACTTTACATGATGTTAGCCTCAATATTTCCAGTAGCCACCTGGCACCCTACATAATTATCACAGTATTGTTTACTATATTCCCTGTCCTTTATTTTACATCCCTGTGACTATTTTGTAACTGCCAATTTGTACTTCCTAATCTCTTCACCTCTTTCTCCCTGTCCTCCAACTCCTAACCCCTTCCCTCTGGCAACCACCAGTCTGCTCTCTGTGTCTATGAGTTTGCTTCAGTTTTGTTTGTTCACTTATTTTGTTCTTTAGATTTTACATATAAGTGAAATCACATGTTACTTGTCTTTCTCTGACTGACTTATTTCACTGAGCATAATGTCCTATAGGTCCATCCATGCTGTCACAAAAAGTAAGATTCCATTTTTTTCTTTGGCTGAGTTATATTTCATTGTATAGATGTGTCACAGCTCTTATTATCCACTCTGTTGATGGGCACGTGGGCTACTTCCATATCTTGGCTATTGTAAATAACATTGCAATGAACATAGGGGTGCATATATTCTTTATTAGTGTTTTGGATTTCTTCAGATAAATCCCCAGAAGTGAAATTGCTGTGTAATAAGCAGTTCCATTTTTAATTTTTTTGAGGAAAGTCCATAGTCACAGCATTTACTTGTATGTGTTATTGGTCAAGGGACAGAACTTGCTCCATTTCTACCCACTTCTTCAGAATCCAGGATTACTTAAGGTGATCATAGTTAAGGGAAGCAAGAATATTTGCAATTTTGCTTTAGAATATGAACAGCAAAATGACAACAAACACACAACTACCAACAACTGAAGCTAAAACAAAAACAAATTAAGCAAACAACTAGAACGGAAACAGAATCACAGAAATGGAGATCACATGGAGAGTTATCAGTGAGGAGTCAGAGGAGGAGAATGGGGGAAAAGGTACATGGAATAAGAAGCATAAATGGTAGGTACAAAATAGACAGGGGAAGGTTAAGAATTGGATAGGAAATGGAGAAACCAAAGGACTTATATGTAGAACCCATGGACATGAACTAAGGGGTGGGGATGCTGGTGGGAGGGGGGTTACAGGGTAGCAAAGAATAAAGGGGAGAAAAAACAGGACAATTGTAATAGCATAATCAATAAAATACATTAAAAACAAATATATATACAATTATAAATTTATAAATTTCAAAATTTTATTTTTCCTGTCTTCATTCTCTCACCAGCCAATTTCCCATTTCTATAGACTATTATATGGGCTGTTCCTACTGAGAGAAAGTGGGAGAGTTTTAGGATTAAATAAAAATATTTGATGAAAATAAACACACATAAATAAGATGTTTTAATGTTTTATGTTAAGATTAGCTTTCAGTTCATACAGTCTGTTTCGTGATAAATATGGATGATGTTTCATAAAAGCAATGTTCTGAAATGGTCTTCATCTTTGTGATATGTTGAAGAAGACACCAAGGCTGGAAGTCTTGTTCTGAGGTTGTGGTTGCTCTGGTCAGCTGTTAAGGTTCCCTGCTGAACTGCTGTGATTGGAACTAAAGTCACATTATGTCTGTGCTTGTGGACAGAGTGGCTTCCCGCATGAATTCAGGTGAGTAACTACATACAATGACACTTCATGTGCAAAATAGTTAAACATGTTTCCTGGTTTGTGGCTGCATTTTAACCATTTTAGTCCCAATATCTGAGCATTAGGCTTAGGAAAAACAAGGTACAAACTTTGCTTTACCATTTTCTATTTTACTCCATGTGAATTGTCACTCTAGTTCCCACTCAGCATTGAAAGAACTGGTTTCATAATGAGTTTTCTCCACAGAATTTTGGATTGGAGCTATTCAAATAACCATGTAATTGATTATAAACTTCAACCTGGAATGCTTTCCAAGCTGTACTTTCAAATAAATTTTAATAGTAAGACCATTAAATCTTACACAATGCCTTATAAAGAGGGACAAGGAACAGTGGTTCCTTTCTGTTTTGCTACAGTTAAGGCAACTTTGGGTCCATAGAAGGAAAAAAGAAAGGACTTTTCATCTGGAATACAAACTATGTCAGTCATAATATGAAGCATACACACATATATTAACCCATGCTCTATGAGGCAGATATAATTCTGTTTCTAAAGCTCAGAAAATGGGCAAGCAGACAACATATTCAAAGTAGAGCATGTTGAAGTTGGCTTTGTTTATGTTATGTACAAAGAAGATTCAACTGCTCAGCTACCCAGGAGCTTTAAATTTCTTCTTCTATAACTAGAAAGAGTCAGCCTGCACCACAAATTCCTAGGTGTCACTATTTCTTCCCCTTTGATAGCATGGTTTCACAGACATACAGTGGTTCCCTTTCTCCAGGATTGCAAAAGACAAATTTAATAAAACATAAAAGCAAACCAAGCTAGGTTTTTAGGTGTGGCCATTAGTGTCTAGAATTTTTATTGAATGTATGATTATAAAAGTGCCCCCCAATATTTCAAGCCTCCAAATCCACAGGACCTATGAATATGATGATAGCATTCCCAGGATCACATTATTAAATATGGCACAGTTGACTTTATAAAACAGAGACTATCCAGATGTATCTAATCACATTAGCTTGTAAAAGCAGAGAGCTTTTTCTATCATGGGAAAACATGGAAGAAGTCAAAGATATCTGAAACATTGGTAGGATTCAACGCGTTGTTGACAAGTTGAGATGGAGGGGCCACATCAGAGGGAATGCAGGTGACCTCTGGAAGCTGAGAGTAGTTGAAGGCTCTTCCAGCAAAGAAGAGGAGACCTCAGATGTACAGCCATAAGGACCTGTATTCTACCAATCACTTGAATGAACTTGAAAGTAGATTCTTCCTGGCTCCACATAAAAGTCCAGCCAGCCAACCCCTTGACATAGAACTTGTGATACCCAAGCAGAGAAAGCAATTGAGTGTGTCAGACCTCTAACCAACAGAACTTTGAGCTAATACATGGGTGTTTTATTAAGATATTAAATTTGTGCTAATGATGTGTTAAGCAGCAAGAGAAAATTAGTTAAAATTATTTCCTTCTAACTCCTTGAATGTCTAGGCCAGTTTTACTCTTTTTGTCCCTTATCATGCAACTAAAGAGACAGAGACATCTACTAGTTGCTTGCTATTTTATCACCGTGTTCATTTTCAGCATATCACAATTTGACGATCAGTAATAACCTTATTTATAAGTTTGTATGTTGGCTGCTCCCTGGGTCAACTATAAAATCTGCACAGGTAGGATTTGTTTTCCTTACTATATCCTTGAACCTCATACAAGGTATGACTAGCCTTTATTTGAGGAATTGAGTGAATAAATATTGCTTCCAGGAACTTGACATCTACCTTAAATAAACTACCTTCTGAATAACTTAAAATATATTTGAACGAAGATTCAACTACCATGAATTGTGTTGGAATGGTTATTTAAATATTGTAAATGTTTTGGCAATTCAGTAAATTTCTAAAACCAATTATTATTTCCTGTGTCTTTTTACTTGTAAGAGTATTGATTTCCTATGCTTAGCTTTAAATACTTTTTCTCAAAAATAATTTAGCTACACCTAGTATTTGTTTTTATTTATATATACAGAATACTTTCTGGTTTTCTTTGTTACCATTCCACTCTATTAGGTAGATAATATACACATAAAGTACATGTTGCAATTTATGAAAAATGGAGAAACATACAAAGAGATGCTTAGATCAGAAATGGAACATTGCACTGCTGTTCAGAGAGAAAAATATCCTTGGGTAATTGATTTCAAAGCATGTAAAATTATACCAATTTGTGTGTGAGACAAGCTGAAAAGTTCTAAGCCAAACAATGTCTTGCAGACTGACTGTATAAAGGTTACAGGCAGAAAAAAATGGCAAGTTAGTTAGTGGTGGGATTAATTAGGCAGGTACTGAAGGCTGAATGACAATAATGTCTACACCTAGATGTCAGGAATATCAAAATAACGGGGAAAATGGGAGGGTTCCATTAAGAATTCAGAGGCTAAGAATTGTGATTGAATATTTGGATTTACTGTCCATTTGATGTCTGCACGGGAGAACACTGGGATTGTACACTAAATAAACAAGAGGTTACCAGCCAAGGAACTATCTCAAAAACAACCCTAAAAGGACCCAGATCAGCTTATTAAATATGGGACCAAGAAAATCACTTTGGAAGTCTTCCTGAGAACATGAAGTAATATCAAGAAAATCACTGCCAGCCATGTAGGAAATGGTGGGTAATCCAACAGTGAATATTCCATAGACGAGTCATCTCAAGTAGACCCACTGTTTTCCTCTCCTTCTCCACTCACTCCTCCAACCCTTTCACCTTAATCTATAAGTGAAATTATCCTCCAGTTCCAAAAAAAATGCCTTGCTATTCTTGTTTCCATAGTTTTTCACTGCATGCCCTACTACCTGGAATATTATTTTCCTTATTCTAAAATTAGACAAAACAACTACTTCTAATACACATTTAATCATGTACTAATGGTATGTCCATAAAAATTATTTAAACTTTCTGAGCATTAGTTTACCAATTTTCAAAGCAGGGATAATTATAGTAAATACTGTATTAGCTTTTTAAGACTGTCATTACATAGTGCTATGGTCTGTCTGAGTAATATCAGTCACAGAAATATCGTTTCACAGTTGGGGGAGCTAGAAGTCCTAAAGCAAGGTGTCAGCAGGGTTGATTCCTCCTGAGGGCAGAGGAGAGGCTGTTCCAGATCTCTGTCCTAGCTTCTGATGGTTCCTGCAGGGTTTGGCATTTCTTGGCAGCATGACTCCACTCTTCGCTGGGCATTCCTCCAGTTTTTCTATCTCTGAATCCAAATTTCCTCTTTTACTAAGACAAAGTCAGATTGGATTAGGGTCCCACCCTACCCTAGCCTGACCAAAGCTTAAATGAACCAATCTTATCTAATTACACATGCAATGACCCTCTTTCCAAATGAGGTTACATTCTGATGTGCTGGTGGTTAGGGCTTCCATGGATGATTTTGGGAATGGGGACTGGAATATAAACCATACCACCTACTTCACTGGGTTGTAATGAAAACTCAATAAAATAATGTATACAAATATTTTGCTCAATGTTTGGCATGTAATACTGAATAAATTATCTGATAGTAATGGATTTGAAACATTTTGTTTATATAAAATGTTGCAGCTAATTTTGGCTGCTTATTATTTGCACTTCTGTCTGTCTGTATATATCACGCACACACTCACATACAGTTCACTCTTTCACTCCTCATGTAGTCAAATGTTTCTGTGTTTCCTTTTTGTGCTTTCTACCATGGGCATCATCATGCCATGTTTCCTTGCATGTCTCTATTAGCCTGCATTTTATTTCCTGTAGTAAAAGAATTGTGACAAGGAAATCATTGGCACAGGTTGTGCTTTACAAGACACAGATTCTGTTTGTCTTTTCTACAACATTTGGCTGTCTCAACCTCAAAAAGACCATCTTGAAAAACAGCTGGACTTTAAAAGTAGGTCACTTGTCAGACATCAGCCTTGGTCAGTAACACAATGCTATTCCATACAGAGAAGGCAAGCTCTCACATCAAAAGGTCCCCAAACTTTCTACTTTGCAAGGACTCACTCATAATAGTCTCACAAGAAATTGACTTTGGTAGAAAATTCACTGTAAGCTGTCAAAACAAATGTGAAACTTTCTGGCTTGAAAGTCATGGTTAATACACATCTCATTGCTGCAGTGACAGCTGAAGCCGGCAGAGTTGTCCACTGTAAAAGGTTAGCACTAGCTGGATTTTAATAAAAAGCCCTTAGAGAATCATGAGGTCTCAAAGTGCTGCATAAATGCCTAAAATTAAAATAATAACAAAAATGGACATAAATGATAAGCATTTCAGGATATGTCAACTGTAAAATCTCCTGTCTTTTTTTTCTTTAGGCACTACTTTCATGTAAGTGCATCTGAACCGTACCGAAATTAAGTAACTTAAATTTGAACCTGAACCATATCAGAGGTTCTAGTAGCCACCTTTCAAAACATGAGACTGCTGCTTGTCATGATAATTCAGTTATACATTCTGTGTAAGAAGAATCTTAGCACAGTGCCCGGGTATGAGATTTATCATTGCCATAATCACCATTATATTAAAAATATCTTTATAAAACATCTAAGTGAAATGTTATGCTTTTCATTAATTGCCTAGAAGACTACAAATAAAAGAGGAATTTCTAAAATAAATTCTATTGGCTTTAGAAATTGAAATGTTTGAAGTTCTGTAACAGGGTACAGCCAAGGTGGGGGGGCAAATAGAGATTTGTAATGGGGTCCAGAACTCAGGGTTTCCAGGAAATATTAGAAAAAAATATATATAGGATGTCCTCACCCCTCCACAAGTCTGAGCTGGGGGATGGGACACATGGAGCAGGGCCGTTGAGAGCTGTTTTGTACAGCAACAGCTTTGCAGCTTACCTCTGGCATGGTCATTTAATATGTCTATAACCTTTAACTGGTGTCATAGATATGTTAAATAGCTGTGGCTATGCTTTGAGCCAGGGGGATGAGAGTGACTTCCACCCAAGATGTAACTGGGATGCAACTCCCCCTGGTTACAATGCCTGCGTGAGAGCTTGGAGATGATTGGCTTCATGCTATGGGGCCATGTCTGCCCAGACTTACTATGGCAGCCCAGTAAAGCTGGAAGAATACAGGAAGTCTGGCAGGTATAACTGATTGTGGGAGAAGTCAGAAATGGGGCTGCAGAGGAAGATTGGCGTGGGGATTTAAACCCAGGCACCACAGCCATGCCAAGTGGGGACAATGTGGCTTTGGCAGAGTGAGAACCCCGTGGCTTGGGTGAGAGTCAGGACCATTTGGTTTTGGGGTGCTCCTTTTTGCTACATGGCTTAGGAAGCAGGAGAGACTTTGCCTGGAAGAAAAAGGGTGAAAGCACTCTTGCTAGTGGGCCATGAGAAGGTGCCACATGACTTTGGATTAACTGGAGATCGTGGAGGCAACACAGCTGATGGTGCCAGGAACCTGAGCCATGGACTTGTTCTTTTCCTGAGATACAGTACCCCAGTCTGGGCAGAAGGAGCAGGAAAGACTGTGTGTGTCTGTGGGTATTCTAAAGGACTTTAGTATTTTAATGAAGACATTAAGTCACTACTCTAAGTCTACATAACTTTTAAATAAATAATTCCTTTCCTTTTCACCAATGTCTGACATTGAGAGATGTCTCTACCTAGCGGTGGGCAAGGTGAACCTACTAGGTTGGGGGGAAACCCCCGGAGAAAAAAGGGGGTATCCTTTCGGTAATAGTATATTGTTTACCCCACCCCAAGTCTGTTCTGTAACAGTTCTTCTTTCTCTCATAGCTGCTCTTTGAGCTGTCCTGTATCTCAGAGTAAATAATCCTTTTTGTTTGTGTGTCACCTCAAGGCACACAAAATGCAGAAATGCTAGGATGCAGTTTGGGATTATTTGCATGCCACAGATGAGGTACCTGGGGCTCCATAGCCCTTCTCAAGGACATTGAGAGTATAACAGGAATAATTAAAAAATATATAAATACTTCAGAGTCTATTCAAACAAATGTTCAAATTTCTTACAGCCTAACCTAATACTACAGTATAGGGGCAATGTTCAGATGAACAATATTACTTTGTTACAGAGTTTATTATTTTAAACAGTCTCAAAGTAGCCATTGTTAATTTAAGGCTAGTGGGACAGGCAGAACATTGATGTCAATAATTAAAGATGAATTTGTAGCCTTAATAAAAATCTTTAGTCAAGACCTTTGGCCATCATTGCTTGAGCTTGGTCTGATCAGAAATAAATACATTGAGAATTTACCAAGTTTTGAGGAAATAATACTTCTAAAGAACATCTAAGCCAGGCTTATACTAGCTTCTCAGTGTCAAATGACCAGAACAATCTAGGGTCTCCAATTCTCCCCCAATAGCAGTGAAGCTGCTGAAGCTCCGTGGCCTCCAGAAAGGACAACCTCTCCAACACCCACCTTGTTGTGAGCAGGAGAGGAAAAGGGCAGATGTACCTCCCAGATGGCAGAGTGGAGGCCATGGAGGGAAAGCTAAAGCAAAACCAGGAGTCGCCAGATGGTTTAATCACAGAATGCAGTTCTTTGCCAGGAAAAGGGTTCTTATTCTTCCTTCCAAACAAGATAGGTTCATTGTTCTGGCCCAGAGATGGTTGTATGGTTCCTATTGTTTTCTCCTTTCCCACTGGAAGTTTTTACTGTGTCTACTTATTTTCCTCCTATGTTTCTTCATTCTTATGTTTGATGTCCTGAAGTGAGAAAGCAGATGTCTTTATAATTTACCAGACCACAAGGGCTGCATGTAGGCTTGATGGAGAGGGCAGCACATTACCTGGACTTTGAGCTGGATGTAATTACCAGATGCAGAAACTGGGTTGTTACCTTTTGACAGGGAAATAAGTACAGAAGGAAGAAGGACATGTAAAGATGTGAATAATTAAGAAGAGGCTGTCACAAGCACTGTATTGTATTATCAAATATCCCATTTCATCATCTTCTTTAAAACATAATTTTTACTTTACTCTGGGCTGATTTTATTCATAGCTAAAAGCATACATTTTCCAGTAAATCTTTCAGGTTAAAATGAACAAGGGATGCCCTGGCTGGTGTGGCTCAGTGGACTGAGCATTTGCCGGCAAACCAGAGGGTTGCGTGTTCGATTCTCAATCAGGGCCTGGGCTGCAGGCCAGGACCCCAGTGGGGCTGTGTGAGGGCAACCACACATTGATGCTTCTCTTCCTCTCTGTCTAAAAATAAATAATAAAATCTTCTTTAAAAAATGAACAAGGGAATATAAGCAGAAGTTGCCTGGTAGGGCTTCTAGAAATTCTCTTTGAGAAGGCTGACTCAGACGTGAAGGCTGCCGTTTTGCCTGTCTTTACCCTTTTCTTTACAACCTGGAATGCAAGCGTAGTGACTGGACTGCTGCAGTCCTCTTGTGACTTCGAAAATGGAAGCAGCAAACTAAAGACAGGTTGGCAAAAACAAAGAAAGTCTGAATCCTCTCCAAGGTGTTCTCAATGTTCCCTGCAGATTGAGTAACTTTAGACAGGTTTCTTCCTGGCTATAAACTGGACCCTCTCTTTTCTTAGCACATTTAGTTTAGAAAACTTATAATTACTAATCCTTTCTCTGACCTTTTGAAATATTTCTGAATCTCCTGAAAGGCTCTTGCCAGTTTTAAGACTCTAGGAGTTGTTTTGCTCTAGGATCTGGGAACCATTTCTTTGAAGTGTAAACATAAAAAAAAAAGAGCCCTATCTCTCAGTCTCTGTGGAAATATAGGAACCTAAGTTCAGTGGGGGCCTTGCTCCAAATTGTAAACCTACCTCCTGGGAAGAAGAGAGGAGAATATTTAATTTTCTTTTGGGTACAGCTAATTAGCAAATCCAGATGGCCTATGATCTCCAACCCCAGTTGTTAATACACTCTCCTGTCTTTTGCTTCAGTAGGGCTGACTATCCAGACCTGGTCTGTGCTCTTTCCTCTTTGGCTGACAGTATTATCGGAATAAATCAATTTCTGTCTGTGCATCTTGTCCAGTGCAATTTTTCTTTAACAATCACTAATGACTTTGTGGAACCACAATCACATCTCTGGACTGCCAAGCTTCAAACTTCTTTAACTTGATCAAATAAACTCTTGATTTGTTTAAATCACTGTAGTCAATTCACTGTTACCAGGAGCCCAAAGCAATTCCTAACTGATAGGGAGATTCGAGATGCAAGAGTGAGTAAGGAAACCAGGAAGAGCCTAGAGCAATATCTAGAGTGCTTTTGGGAATGGGCTGATCAGAGTTAAACTATTCTAATCTCCTTTTACTTTCTGAGAGAAGGATATAATGTATTAATTTAATTGGAACTTTATAAATTTAAATATGTATGATAAAATTGAAAATAACCACTACAAGATTAAATATTGAAGAGTATAATTTTCAAAACTGTAGAGGTAAAACTTAAAAAATGAAAATGGGAGCCACGGCTGGTGTGGCTCAGTGGACTGAGTCCAGACCTTTGAGCCAGGGGGTCTCTGGTTCGATTCCCAATCAGGGCACATGCTTGGGTTTCCAGTCAGGTTCCCAGTAGGGGTGCACAAGAGTCAGTCACACATTGATGTTTTTCTCCCTCTTTCTCTCCCTCCTTCCCCTCTGTATAAAAGTAAATGAATAAAATCTTTAGAAAGAAATAAAAATGGGAATTTAATCAATCCAATAGAAGATCAATAAAATAGAAACAAAAGTAATGTGTATAAAATGCCAGAGGGCTAGAATGCACAAAAGCAGATATTTCATCAGATGCCAACTATGTGAGGTGATGGATGTGTGAATTAACTTGATTGTGGAAATAACGTCGCAATTGATATGTAGATTAAATCATCATGTTATGATACAGGGGGGCCCCAGATAGCAATCTGTAATGGGATCCAGAACTCAGGGTGTCCAGGAAATATTAGAAAATATATATAGGGTGTCCTCACCCCCACAAGTCTGAACTGGGAGACAGGACACATGGAGCAGGGCTTTTGAGAGCTGTTGTGCATAGCAACAGCTTTGCAGCTAATCTCAGGCACGGTCATTTAATATATCTATAACTTTTGAGTGGTTTCATGGTCTTGTTAAATAGCTGTGGCCTTGCTTTGAGCCAGGGGGATGGGAGTGACTTCCACCCAGGATGTAACTGGGAGGCAGCTCCCCCAGGTTACAGGGCCTTGGTGAGACTTTGGAGAAAGGGAGGACCATGCGGCTTTGGGAATTCCTTTGCCACACAGTTTAGGAAGCTGGGAAGCAAGATGTAGCAGTGATGCCGAGCTCTCTCTTAGCAGTTTGGAAGAATGTAGGAGAGATGCTGCAGGAAGGAAATGGGTGAAAGGACTCTTGCTGGTGGGCCATGAGAAGGTGCCACGCGGGTTTGGATTAGCTGGAGAACAAGGTGGCGACACAGCTGATGGTGTTGGGAACCACGGGAGGCTTGCTAGCCAAGCACGGATTACTGGGAAGAACCAGGGGCTGCATGAGTCATGGACTTTTATTTCTTTTCCTGAAATATGGTACCCTGGACTGGGCAAAGGGGGGAAGGAAGGACTGTGTGTGTTTGTGGATGTTTTAAGGGACTTTGGGATTTTAATGAACACATTAAGTCATTACTGTTAAGTCTGTATAACCTTTGAATAAATAATTCCTTTTCTTTTCACCAGTCTCTGAGATTCAGAGATGTCATTTCCTGGCAGTTGGCAAGGCAAACTTAGTACAGGGGGACCCTGGAAGAAAAGGGGGATCCATTAGGTAATAGTATTCTGTCTCTCCCCTGCCAGGTCCATTCTGTAATATTTACACTCCTTGAAAATTGTGCTGTACAGCATTAATATATATATAATTTTAACTTGTCAACCATACCTCCATAAGGTTGAGGGAAACAAGGATCTATAAAATAACCTCAAAATACATAATGTAAATAGTTATAAAACTACCAATCAGTCACACTTTTCTTTTCAGTAATTGAGAAGTTAAGAAAGAGAAAACCAGAACACACACACACACCATGCAATTTTCACAGTGCAATTAAGCTTAACAGATATGTTTAGAAATCTTCACCTAACAACAATCAAAGAATATACATACATTTTTCTCACTCACATATGCAACACTTACAAATAATGTTTGTAGAACTAAATGATAATCACAATAATATGTATTGCAGCTCATGGTATACAACTTAAATTGTACTTAAGGAGAAATATACATAATGGTCTTATGCAAGTATTTTTAAATACTTGCAAGTATTTTTAAGTACTTGAATAAGAAAAGAAAAAAATGAATGATCACATTTAATAAAGTGTCAGAGTCAAGATGTTGAACAAAAATTGACTTTAAAACATAATTGAAGTGATAAAGATAAAAGTAAAAACTTAGGTATCAGAGAAACATATAATAAAGAGGATCAAAATAGCCAATGGTTGTTTTTGGGAAAAAAATAAAATAAAGAAATAAAACTCCATTACAAGTAATCAAAAAACTGATAAAATGCTCAAAAATATTTTAGACACTGAAACGGAATATATTAACAGATACAGCAGAGGTTATAAAGGTGAGTGACTTTAATCTCTCATAATTAAGAGCATCCTACGAGCATCTAAAACTAGCTTTACACATTGGCTCTAAGATATGCATAAAACCTAGAACATTGGAACATAAATCATTAATAACAGTCCCATAAAGAAAACTCTAGACACAAGTGGTTTTATAAGTGATTACTATACAGCATTGCATTAGCAGATTATTTCAGTCTTACACAATAGTGTCTAAACAATAGAAAATGAGATGACTCTCCAGTTCATTTTATAATCTTATATATAAGTTATATATAACATATATGTAACATATAACATATATACTTATATAACTTATATAAAATTATAAAATGATCTTATATATAAAATCATTTAAATAAAGATTATAATCTTTATAAAAGATTACATATGATTATATATAAGTTATATATAAGATTATATGATTTTGAGTTTTATATAAAACTTATATAATTTTTATATAAGTATTATGTAAATTTAGTCCAGTACTATAAAATTCTATTAAACTAGGCCTGTCTCCTCATGAACCCAGATTTTATAATATGCTATATAAAATATTGTATGAATTCAAGCAATATGTATGAAAATATAAAAAGTCATGACAAAATATTTATATTCCAGGAATCTGGGTTAATTTGACATAGAAACCAGTTATTGAAATCACCATGTTATAATGTTAATTGAGTTTAGAAAAAACAAAAGACAGTCTCAAAGAATGTAAAAAGTCATTTGATAAAATGCAAAACCCTTTATGATACAAAAAACCTTTAGCAAATTGGAAATAGAAAAAAGTATAGCAAATATTACACTTAATAAAATACTATAGTCATTCATTTTCAAATAAGATATAAGATAGTAATGACTGGTATCAAGGTTTCAATATTATTCTGAAGTCCCTGATAATGCTCTATAACAAAAAAAAGACTGGGTATAAAAATTTAACAGGGTGAAACCAAACTACCATGCTGTATACAATATGACTGTATACAGAGATAACTCAGTTTTACAAATATTAGCAGGAATAAGGCAGTTTAGCAAGTTTCCTGTTGCTATATTGCAATAGGAAAGCAACATATCAATATTGATATATTGAACATATGTTCAATAAAGAAAAAGAAAACTAATTGTTTTTCTATGCTCCAGAAAACAATGGAACAAAATTCCAATTATCAAAGCTATAAAAATACAAAAAGAGCTCTTATTCCAGGTAAGACAGAACATGCAAATTTCATTCTCACTTTTCTGCTAAATGCAACTATAAAACCTGGACAGAATGCAGGGAGCATCTATTTTGAGTCTGAAAAGTGAATATGATCCTGAAGATGAGGAGAAAAGACCAGAATTCAAAGTACCAGCAAAGCAGTGGTGCGGCACTGCTACTTTCCTCTGCGATACCCCTCTCCTTTGAAATGCACCAAACCTGGTGTGACTAACCCCTTCTCTTAGAACCTGTTTAGAAACATTTGTTGGGCAGGATTAAAATGCTTAGTTATATATTCCTCTATCAGGAAATTTTCATCTTTATTTGTGTAGTCAAACAAACCGCACTAGGTGGACTTTTGAAAATCAAGGCATACTTGGGTCAGGGGTGTCAGGATTCTACAAGAACTTTGTTGCTTTTCTTGTGAAGCTCAGAAGCAATTGAGTTTGCCGTGCCTATGCTCTTCATTTATATTCTTTGTAAAATTTAGAAGTGAGTATTAAAAGCCAAATCTGGGATGTTTATGTTTAGGTCAGAGTATCTACTATTCTATTCTATTGTAGAGAAGAATCACTTTCCATCATTACTCTGGTCATAATAGACTCCTATAATATTTTTTATATTCTCAGATTAAAAGTTTACAGTCTTGCTTTGTACATGTAAAGCAAGTATGGCACTGGAACTGATTCCCCTGTTTTTATGGATAATCAACTTTCCTGGGACCATGATCAGATCTGCAAATAATGCCATTCTCCGCTACCATGCATGTGCTCTGCCTTGTTTACATTGGCCTATTTAGCTCTTCTACTGCTTTGGTTGTTATAGTTGATTCATAATGATGAATAACATGTCATTGTGTTTGGCAGGGAAGTCCTCATCTGTCAGTGTTCTTCTTTGGGGTATCATAGTCATTCCTGGCCTTTTGAATTTCCATATTCATTTATATCAATAAATCATATTATTAGATCCTATGAAAAATCATTTCTTGTTTTTGTGTGTAATTATGTTGAATCTACAGATTTATGTAAAGATAACTGATGTGTATAACAGTATGCCTTTCTATAGCCAAACATCTAGTCTTCTTCAATTTATTAATAATGTTCTTTTATTTTTTCCATAAAGCACTTGTCCAACTTTTCTTGCAGGCAAACATATATACTGTTGCTGTTAATAAATATGACTCTGACTTAGTTTTATGAGAGGTTTTGCAAGATGACTTTATGTGATGCATTACCAGTGTTGTTATCTATCTAATGGACCCATGCTTGTCCAACAAACTGTAGAGTGATATTTACCTGAAAGGCTCTCAATGCTTACTTTCCTCTACAAATTATCATTATTATTATCACTATTAATACCTTAATTTTGAAAAATATATAATAGATTATGTTAGTGAAACATTAATTTTTACTATGGTAGCTAACATCATAAACATCAAATTCAATATTCAACTTAATGGTAACTTGTTTTCATTGGCTATCTATTTCAACTAAATTAGAAATGTTCAAGTCAAAAGGTAAAAGAATCCCACCATTTGCTATTTACAAAGGCTTCCCCATATTTCCCAACTCATGGTCATTTTTTGAGCTCCAGCTGTTGTATTCTCAGCAGGACTTGAAAGCTTTGCAAGCTTGAGGATGTGCATTTCCAAAGATGGTTGATGCTGCTGATTTCCATTTTAACCACTCAGGTCTCAAAGGCACAAGTAAAATCAGCCCATAGAGTTTCAACTTGGACAGACAAAGACAACTAAACATACTCAGAGGAGATTTAGTCTAACCTGATCTAGCACTAACTAATATATATATAGTTAGTGCTAGAATTTCCACATTCATTTATATCAATAAATCATATTATTAGATCCTATGAAAAATCATATATATGTGTGTGTGTGTGTATGTGTGTGTGTGTTTGTGTATATATATGTTTGTATATATATGTATGTATGTATATATGTATATATACAGGAATTAACTAATTCTATGCATATATAAATTAAAATAGGAGGATAAGATCACCTTACTGTGATTCCTTGAGGTCTTAGCTGCTAATATTAATTGGCCCCAAATCCAATTTTATAAACAAAGAAAAACAGAAAATGTTCCTGATTTTAGGAACCATCTGGTCAGTCTCAAATGTGTAAGAACTATTCAAGACTGAAAAAGGAAAAGACATCCCCACTGCCCTCTTTAACTTCTGGCATCGTTAAAATAAGACAGAACATTGCCTGGCCTTCTGCTTCTTCTTCAAGTGACTTACAGGAGTTAGCCAAAACATTTGAGGATAGAATTGATCAAAGAAAGGAAAAACTCCAGGCAAAACTAATAGTCCTTCCAATTAAACAATTAGATGACTAATGAAATAAATTTCATCTCTATGCTAATGGAAAATAGATAAGTGCACTTGACAGTATTGTAAGGAAAGTGACCTTGGAAAAGTATGGGTGGGTCTAGAAGTCCATTTAGTTTTTTCCATAAAATAAAAAACACATTTTTATTTTCACCAACAACTTCATTGATTTGTATATTTTAAATATGTTGGCTATCTCCCACATTCATGGCATAACATTGATTGTTCTCAATTAAGGTCTCAATTTTATCACTATCAACTTCAACTGGTCTACCCAACTGTGGAGCATCACCCAATGAGAAATCTACAGCATGAAACTTTGCAAACTACTTTGACACATTCAACCAGTCACAGCACCTTCTCCATACATGGCACAAATCTTTTTTTGTGTATTTCAGTTACATTTTTACCATTCTTGAAATAATAAAGCATAATATATTGAAAATGTTATATATTTTCTTCTATCACTACACAAAAATTCACCAATTTTGATAGTTTTTTAAAATACACCCTGATATGACAGCTGTCATAGTATGATCTAACAAAATGGTTTTGAATGAAGTTAAAAACAACTAAGTGCTACTAGAACCATGTTACAGAAAAAAACCATCTTATGGATTTTTGGTCAACTTAATACTCGCCCAGCATTGGTTCAATAGGAAAAAGAAACAGAATGATACCCTCTTCCTAAATGAGGGTTGTCCAAAGAAGTAGCATTTCCTTCTGTCCACAACTGCAACTATGTTCTGAAGAGAAACCAACTGTGCAGTTACAGGGACAAAGGATCATTTTCTTAGTAGACAAATGAGAAATAATTCAGTCATTAATCCTGCCATCATTTTGCTGCCTTTTCCTTGGTGTAATCATACTATTTTAGGGGAAGCAATTTCAATCACTCTTCAAACTCTATCTTTATCTCATTCTTTTTCTGTTTCCTTAACCCACTCAAATAGTCAGAATGCCCTCCTGACCCCATTAATCTGGTGGGACAAGAGTTGTGAAGTATGCTTAACAAATGTGCTTTTCAAATGTGCTTTAAAATGTGACCAAAATGGTTTCTGGAAACCCCAGAAGAAGAAGAAGCCCACTCATTTCATGGCCTAGAATGATTACCCACTTCCTGATACTTCCCCTATTGGTATAGACCTTAAGTGTATCCCACATCGTCTCTGAGACAAAGATCACCCAGATGTGGGATTCATATACAAACCCTTAAAAGTCTTAATTGAGCTGGCTATTCCTTTATGATTACTAGCCCCATATTCTATGGAAAAAAAAAAACAACTGTGACCCATCATATGTTTATTCCTCCAAGAAGGACTTGTTTTTCCCTGTACTATCCCTACCAATGCTCCTTTCCACTTATCAAATGCACACATAGGTAAGGATATCCCTTGGGACAAGAATTAAGAGATATTAATAGGTTTGATCTTCTGTACTTCCCTATAGTGCCAACTCCAATACCATCTTCTCACTAATCTCCAGTGTTCATTTTATAGTAGAGAGTCTATGTTTAGTGTTACTACCAGCTTCCTGAGAACACAGTCTGTGCAGTAGCAGAAGTGCTCCTGCTGAGAAGGGTTCTATGATTAGTTTTAAGCTGCTGTTACCATCTTGAATTTTTTAACAACTTTAAACATGGTACCCTTGTTTTCATTTGTACCAGGCCCCACAAACTCAGTTGCCAGTCCTGGTCAGCATTCTTTAGCAAACCAGGCACCTAGACTCACACTGTCAATTTTCATACATTGTATGGAATTATCAGTATATATGGAAAGTAATTTCTTAAAAGTTTAAGAAGTGCTTTCTTACTTTTCTGCCATAATCCTACAAATAAACTCTAATTTTGTCGAACTCAACTGCATTACCTAGGTCACGACTGTACACAATGGAAAAGCTGATCACCGCATACCTCATACATGTGGAAATCTTATCTCCTATTCACAATGTGCCTCTTTTATAGACTGAGATGGCCTGTAAACACTGTGAAGAATTAATTCAATGTACTAAAATTTATAATCAACAGATGCAGATGACTTTTCTCAAGGATAAACCACAATAACCACTACACACCCCTTAGCATGGATGATTGGTTTACCAAATATGACACCAATAGAAGAATACTTGTGAACCTCATATAGAACCTCATAAACACAAATACTGCAGAAAACTCCAGGGAATAGACTCTTGTCAGGTTTCTCAGTTAAAAAGACATTATAGACCTCATCAAAATTAAAAGTGTTTGCTTTGTGAAAGACCCTGTTAAGAGGATAGAATCATAAGCTACAGATTGGATGACAATATTTGCAAACCACATATTCAGCACAGGACTTGCATCTAGGATATGTAAAGAAATTTCAAAACTCAACAGTAAAACAGACAAATAAAACCAATCTAATTAGAAAATGGAAAAAAGAGCACACATTTCACTAAAAAGGACAAGCTGATGGCAAGTAAGCGCATGAAAAGATGTTTAACATCATTAATCATTAGGGAAAAGTAAATTAAAACCACAGTGATATATCACTATACACCACCAAAAATGTCTTAAAAATAGTGGCAACATCAAATATGGTGAGAATGCAGAGAAACTGGATCACTAGTACATTGCTGGTGAGAACATAAAATGATACAGCCACTCTGCAGCAATAAAATGTAATGAACTTTCCTGATATGCAATAGCTTGGATAAATCTGGAGGTAATTATGCTGTGTGGAAAAAAAGTAGATCTAAAGGTTATATAGTGAATGTATATACATATATATGTAGTTACACACAGTATGATTTCACTTATATGATATTCTTAAAATGAATAATGTAGAAATGAGGACCATATTAATGACTTCCAGGGCCTCAGGCCCCAGGTGGGTGAGTATGGAAGGTAGATAAGTTTGACTATGAACAGACAATACTAGAGGTCCTAGTGGTGTTAGAATCTTGATTATATTGATAATAATATTCTGGTGGTGACTTTGTATTAGAGCTTGGCAAGATGTTGAAAACTGAGTAAGGGTACACAGGAGCTCTGCAGTGTTTCCTACAACTGCATATGAATAAAAAAATTCCTAAAATAAAAAGTTAAAACAATTCCTTTACATAGTCTCTTGAGAGGTAGCATGTTAGTGTGCTACATTTAAGAAATTGATTTTTACATAATTTTTTATTTTGCCCATATTCTAATCAAGAAAGGCTTGAGTCAGTATTTTAGGAGTCTTAAAGTAAGATAAAGCAAAGTTGTCTACTGAGATTCCAAGTCAGGTTGTAATTTCAGCTGAGCTTTTGGTCTTATAATTAATGGGGGCCATTAGATTAAGCAATTAATTATGTCTTTTGAGGCTTATTATTAATAATCTCTGTTCAGTTCCAGTTTTTTACTATGGGTAACAGTGTTATATTTCAATGTTTTGGCTGACCTTCCTTTTTATTTAGCAGATTTAAGGTTATAAAAGTAGTTATAAAGAAATATGACATCTTTAGTTGATCTTATAATGCGTGTCTTTGATTCTCTAAAGGAACCACTGTGCTGGCTGACATTAAAAACGGGTGTAAAAAGGAAGAGGAAACCAGCATTGTCACAAGAGGCTCATGCAGTGCTCTAGAAACAAAGGATCTCGTTCAGGGATTCTGTGAACAGGAATGGATGACTGAAACTGTAGTGACATTTGTTGGTGTGGAAGAGAGAATGTGATTAGTTCTAACCACTTAAAATACAGGGTCATGTAAGTCTCAAACTGTGAAAGAATTTCTTGCACATTGAAATTTAAAGGCCACAGACAGTTAAGGCAGTCTTAAATATGCATGGCAGGCAGTCTTGCTCTGCCAATTAACAAAACCTACCACAAAGCTACCACAGTTCGGACAGCATGGGGTTTGTACACGACTAGACAAAAAGTGAAGGCATTTGTGTTGAGTATATATCTCTCCTTGTTTTCCTTTTTCCTCACTGGCTTCTGTCTGACTTTTTACTGTCTCATTTTCTTGGTCTGTGAATATTGGAGTGTCCTGGAACTCAGACTTTTTTTTTCTTTACACACATTTTAAAATAATTTTAGTATTCTGAGTTTATATATTATCTAAAAGCATATAGATCCAAATATTACATCTTCAGTCTCATTTTTCTGGCAAACACCACTATCTGCCTACTGAAGTTCATTCTCTCTGTTTTTGTTTTGGAACAGAAACTCTTCAGTTTTGGCTGCATACATAGTCATGTAGTTAGGGACTGCACGACTGAGTCTTGAATAATGTGGGGCTAGCGGAGCTGATCCTCAGCACAGTTGAAAATCCACAGATAACATTTACTACTCTCTGAATTCAGGGTTTTGGGGAAATTATAGGAAACAAGCACTAAACAAATGGCTATCACAATTGTGGAAACAGGCATATTGTGCTAATGAGACAGATAATGAGGGACCCACTTAGTTCTCATGATTTCAGAGGGACGTTGCCCTGAGAAAATGATATCCCAGCTAGGTCCAAGGAAAGCCAATAGCTGCCAGAAGCTGGAAAAGACAAGGAATGGATTCTCCCCGAGAGCAGCTAGCGTGACTACAGACCTGCCAGCACCTTGATCTCAACCAAATAATACTGATTTTGGACTTCGGACTTCCAGAGCTGTGAGATCCTGCAGGTGAAACGGTATCTGGTTTCTGGCAGATACATGGCCAACCGGTTGGCATGACTGCTCAGGAGAGAGTAACTGCCGTTCAAGAATCACGGCAGACTGTATCTTAGGAGAAGCTAGCTGGAGAAAGAAGCACCTATGGAGAATATACTGGAATTTGTTGCTGCAAAATGAAAAAAAAAAAAGCCTACACACAGCAGTGGTGTTCAGATTTCTAGCAACGGTTCTCTCTCCAGTATTAAATTGGACAATAACTTCTGCAAGGTTAGGACGGAGTCCTGAACACATTCTAGCCAACCTGTAAAATCAGAAGGCGTTCATAAAATTGCTTCCCCCGCCCTGAGCGGCAGAATCCCAAGGAACTGTTTAGAAAAACTACTATATCTTTGTGGATGGTGAAACCAGCCTAGCTGTGGCAGAGTGAATTCCTACAATTTTCAGCTATGTAAGAAAACCTAAAGGTCACCCATTCTGAGCCCTTCATTGTTTAGATATAAAAAAACAGCATATTTTTCAATCCAACTTTAAAATATTTAGATATTAGATATTTGCTTTGTATTCTTGTTTCACTGTCCATAGACTTTTACTGGGTCAGGTGCTGATTCGTGGCAATGAAAACATAAGTGAATTTCGATTATGTAGAATAACCACAATCCCTCCTTTGCCCGCCAAGGGGCGCAGATTAAAATTTCCTCTTGTACTCCGGACATGTCTCTCCAGATCTGGGACACAGACACTTTTGCAACCAGAGACTTAGCGGAACCATGAGGAGAATTGCTTGTAGCTGGTGCAGTTGTTTTGAGAAAACAGTGCCAGCTGACGAGGCGGTATCCTCAACTGGTGGGCCAGTAAGTCCTCAGCCCTCAGGTTCTGATTTGTCAGGCTAACACTGGGAGGCGGGTTTGCGTCAGGATCCCTCTCCCCCATTGGCTGCTGGTACGGTGGATGATTGGAATGAGGTTAGCATGTTGAACCGAAGTCTCTGCTGAGTGTCTCAACACAAGGCGTTGCATATTTAGCCAAGTGTCTGGTAGGAATCGGACTCTGGATCAGGTCTGGGTTCTCAGGGGATGGATCGTGTGTGGACTGTGTGGGGTGGGAAGTATGGCAAAGAGAAAAAAGTTGTTACCCCTGTGGGTTCAACACATCGTAACCTCCTGGCTAAGTAGGATCAGGTGACAGTGTATCTGTTTTGTGTGGCCATAAATTGCGGTGGAAAGTGCTGAATGGCACCACAGCGTGGAAGAGCAGGTGAGGCAACGAACCCCTGGCAGTGGCTTCTGCTGGTACTCTCTAAGCTCTTGGATGCAACTGGTGACTTTGGATGAACTCAGACTGCTCTGTGGCATGGGATTGGTCCTGTTTGTGACTTATCTTGGAGAGGAAGACTGTCTGTCAAGGTGCCCCTCAAGTTCCTGGCTCAGGAGGTGAACATTCCAGATTGGATTGTTTAATTTTGCCCTGAGTTGACCCACAAGAAAGTGTCCCATATAAATGACTGTCACAGAGGTTCCTTTTTGTCCTGTGTTGACTCCAGAAGACCTACTGGTGCCATCAACAGGAGAACAGCCTAAGAGAGACTTGGGAGTTAGAGGAAGACAAGGTAGAGGCAGATGAAGGCAACCAAGAGGATCTAAAGAATATTGTTGATGGCATCACAGAATGGAAACCAAAGCCTGAAATGAGGGGCAAAGGGCTGAGCTGGATGGCAGGGCTGATGGAGACAGCTGGGGTGACACAAATGTTGATGCACAATGAGAAAGAGCTCAGAGACAATAGAGCTATATGAAAGAGCCCAAAGACTACTGGTATCATACAAAAAGGAGCAGTTTAAGGTGCTGGAGAAATTTAGGCATTTACCTTAGGCCATTACAACATGGAATCACCTATCCCTACCTATAGACTGCACATGGGCAGAGCTCGAGGGCATTGTGTGGGAGAATAGGGAAGCTACACAGGACACTTTTCTGGTTGATGGCTTTCTCATCTCCGCATTTGAGCAGTTAGCAGCTTTGCGAAGAAAACATGGACTTGAATGATATTCTGGTGCCAAAGTCATTCTCTCAATTCTGGCAGCTCCTGCTCGGGGACCTGCACTCCCAGGCCTTGACACAGGAACTGCTAGAAAGGATGCTCCCCAAGTTGTCAGCCTTGGGGAACAGTGGGATCTGGCCCAACTATATCCTCAGATGCACTGCTGAACTGATCATGGCTAACACCAAGATTGGACAGGATGCTGATTTTCTGTAGTCGGGTGAAGAAAAGCAAGAAAGAGCTGGAGGCTATTCAGCTGCTCTGCCTCCCTTGACTGGCCCTTGGTGGTTGAGTCCCACTTGGGCTCACATTGAGGAGCCAGCCTCCATTTTCTTCAGCTCATATTCAAAGCCATGGGGCAAGTCCTGCCAGCTGAAGAGCAGGAGAAATTGCTGCACATCTGTTCCATTTTTACCAAGAATTGAAAAAATCAGCCTGGTGCAGGAGGGCTCAGAGACCTCCCCCAGTGGGAAGTCTGCATACACAATGGACAGGCTGCATTGGAATCTCAAACCAGCTGGTTCCAGCTCCAGGCCTAAAGGAGAAGCCCAGCAGCAGGAGGAGAAGATGAGCTTTAATGATGTCAAGAAAGATGAAAAGGGGGAAGAGTTCTTGGAAGACTGGGTAGAAGAGACATAAGAGGAAGAAGATGACCAAGAGAACTAGGAGGAGGATGGAGATGATGGGAAGGAAGACAGAATGGAGGTGAGGCCTTTCTCTTTGGGGAAGGAGTCCCTAAATGCTGAGAATGCCAGACTCCTGGCCCAGAAAAGAGGAGCTCCAGAGTTCTGCCTGGCAAATTAGTTCAGAAGATAAACTAATTTAATGCCAGGTCAGATTGAGGACCCAGCAAAGCTTATGCTGGAGAATTATGTCACCATGTATCTTTTGGACCAGCCTGTGCTAGTGTAGCAGCTATAACTCCCAACATGCAAAATGTCGGGCCTGCCTCTGCCGGAGCTGTACCATAGGCAGTGGCAACTGTAGCAAGGGCAGTATCAACTTGGAGGGCCTTTTCTGGAGCCAGGGCCAGCTGCACTGGCTTAGACCTGGTCTGCAGCTCTTACGATGTCCACTCCAGTACCATTTCTGCTGAGGCAGGAGCCCACTCTCCTTGCCAGTGCACCTGATGTTCCCTGAAACAACCTGGGAGACAGCCCTTGTCAGCCACATCAGCTTGGCATTCACCACAATGTCATTTTGTTTGTTCCGTTTTTGTTTCTTTTTAAAAACAATAAACAGGAAACTGTTAAAAATATCATCTTGCATGATACAATACTCTTGCTTTATGGTAGCCTAATGTAATTGGTACAATTTCCTCACAGTACCCTAGTCTATATACTAATGAATGGTTATACAAATTTATGTCATACTGTATTACCATCATATTAATAATACAGCATTAAAACATTGTTATATATTTTAAAAAATCATTTAACTGATGATAGGGTGATACAATTATCACCCTAATTATCAAACCAAAGTTTTTCCAATTATGAGAGAGAGAGAGTGAGGCATACTATATGGTAACATAATTCTTTAGAAAAAAGTTATAAAACAGTTATAAGTTATAACATATTATTAATTTCACACAAAATATCGCTCATTTTTTGCCCATATTAGGATAAGCTATCTACTTCCATACAAGTCTCACACACAGTGCTCTGCACCTGGAATACTTAGTCAATGATGATGATGTAAAGATGTCTTGTACAGTTCTTGCTGCACAGTTATTAGATTTTCACATGAAGACACATACATGCACAATACATAAATTTATTAGCCATATGGCATGATGATTATTTACATTAAGTGGAAGTGGATCATCATAAGGTCTTCATGCTCATTGTCTTCACACTGAGTAGGCTGTGGAGGAAGAGGAGGGTATATCTTGCTGCCTCAGGCGTACAGAGGTGGAGAGGATGGAGAAGGTGGAAGGGAAAGCAGAAGAGGCAAACACGCTCAGTGTAAATTTAGAGAAATTCATGTTAATTTCTTTATGACTTTGCCTTTTCATTTATGTAAAAACATTTCTCTATTTCTTTTCCCACTGTTTACTTTAGTTTCAGTGACTGTACCACAGAGAGTTCATGTCATAAAGGAAATCGAAAGCAGTCTTGAATAATCAGAACTCTTATGCAAACTGTCTAATGTCAGTTTGTTTGCTGGCTCTGTGTCTTCAAGGTTTTCTTCCTCACCTCCTGGTACTGGTTTGGGAGCACTCATCTCCATCAAGTTGTCTTCTGTTAAGACCTCTGGGGTGGTGTCTATTACCTCTCGAATTTCTCCAGATACACATCTTAAAACCCTTACCCCATCCCACCCCCCGACACATTTTTTGCTATATCCACAACCTCTTTCATGATTTCTTTGATTGGCTCTGCTATAAATTGTGTGAAGTCATGTACAACATCTGGTCATAGTTTTTTCTCCAGCGGGAATTCGTTTTTGGAACTATGGCTCCCATGGCTTTTTCTATAACAACAGTGGCAACTTCAGTGATTTAATTCTTCTAGACTTCCATGACATTTTCTCTAGCAGTGTTCTCTTCAGTAGGATCACTGATACTTTCCAATGAGTACCATGTGTAATAAGCTTTAAAGGTCCTATGACCCCCTTGATGTAGAGGCTGAATTATTAATGTTGTGTTTGGAGGCAATAGACCATTTTGACACCTTTGGTGTTGAACTCATGGGGTCCTGGGTGGCCAGGGTCATTCTCTAAAATCAATATAACTTTAAAAGGCAGTCTCTTACAAGCAAGGTACTTCTGGGCATCAGGGACAGAACATCAATGGCACCAATCCAGAAGAAGTGCTCTTGTCCAAACCTTCTTGTTGTACAACTGAAAGACTGGCAGCTGGTGCTTATCTTTTCCCTTTAAGTCTCAGGGGTTAACAACTTTGTAAATAAGGGCAATTCTGAACATAAACCTGACTGAATTTGCATAAAACAATCCCTTCCTGCTTTGTACACTGGTGCTCAGTTCTTTTCTTTACTAATTCATGTCTTTTGTGGCATTTTTTTCCAGAATAGGGAGCTTTTGTCTGCATTAAAAATCTGTTCAGGTAGATATCCTTTTCCTCAATGATGTTCTTAAATGAGTCTGGGAAATATTCTATAGCTTCTTGGTTGGCAGAAGCTTCTTTTTTTAGGTTATCTTGACATTTTTTAAGCCAAGCTTTTTTTCTGAAATTATTAAAACAGGCTTTGTTGACATTAAATTATCTAGCTTTGGATCCCTCACCTTTCTTCTGCTTTACATAGTCATGTAATGACTTTGCTTTTCCTTGAATCATATCGAATCTATAGGTTTGTCTTTCTAATAGCAATCCTGCACCCCAATACAGCTGCATTTTCAATACAAGATTAAAGGTATTTCATAAAAAGTTCAAGGTTTTCTTGCCTGCTGCTATAGCAGTAGTGATGCTTCACAAATTTCCTTTTATTTTTTTACAATGGTCCTTGCACTGGATTCATTTATAATCAAGTGGTGAGCAACTGAAGCTTCAGACCTCAATCTACAACACCTATCAAGCCATTCAACTTTTTCTTGTAATGCCATGACTTTTCTGTTTCTTGGGAGCACTTCCAGCATCTCTACTGGCACTTCATATGGGCCCCATGGTGTTATTCAAGGTTTATGGTATTGCACTAAAGATGATGAAAAATACACGAGAACTGTAGGAGATCACTTTTTACTGCAATATGCAATTTATTGGAGAGACAAACTGCTTTCCCAAATATTAGCATTACGCCACATTTTAAATGGATACTTGCAACACTTGAGCTCACTGCAATAGCAACAGGATGTGACTATAAAATTATTATAATAGAACAGTATGTACTACAGTTAATGTTATGCAGTTATGATTTAACACTGCATGTTTGCATTTGTTCACATTTCTCTTGACTGAAAATAGCATCATGTATGGTTTGTGTTTGTGTGCATAAGTTTTGATCAATTTTAACTTTATATAATAGATTTGTGCTTATTTTTTGTCAGTAAATAATAAAATAGACTAGTGTTTACATATTTTTTTTGCATTCATTACATACCTAACTTTTTATTGCTTTCTTTGCTATTTCTAGGCTGTGTGGTTTGAGATTTTTTTTTTAAGGGAGTATTTTTTAAAGATTTTACTTATTTTATTTTTAGAGAGGTGAAGGGAGGAAGAAAGAGAGAGAGAGAAACATCAATGTGTGGTTGCCTCTCACACACCCCCTACTGGGGACCTGGCCCACAACCCAGGCATGTGTCCTGACTGGGAATCGAACTGGCAATCCTTTGGTTAGCAGGCTAGTAATCAATCCACTGAGCCACACCAGCCAGGGCTGAAAGATTTTTTTTTAATTGCCCCAAGTCTACAGAAAATTTTTCAACTTTTATTTTAAGAATTCTCATACAGTGGACCTGCATTGTTCAAACCTATGTTGTACAAGATTCAACTGTATTTGTATTATAATCTTTTCTTTCTGCTGTTACTATGAAATAAAACTGTGGCTACTGGAATGTTAATAGGAGCTTTGTCTTCAACCTCTAGGTCCTCTCCTTAAAGAAGAGTCTATTTGTTCTGGAACTCCCTAAGACCTTTACTGTGGGCTGGGCTTGCAATATGGGAATAAGCTCCACTCATGAGAAACATGACAAACATTTGGAAAATTATGAAACAATAGGACTGAAACGAATCTGGATCCCACAGTTAGTCCTGGAGCAGAAGCATCTTTCTGTCCCTGAAGGGCTTTCCCCTACAATGCTTTGTGAGGTAGAAATAAGACCCTCTCTTTGTTAAACCACTATTTTAGGTGTCTCTATTCTAGCACTGTATTCTGTACTTTATTTCATACACTTCCCAACTTAATCCTGCCTCATTTTTCTTCATCCTTGACTCCTTATACATCCCATGGTCAAGGCTTAAGTTGGGTCTACTTTCAAAATAGATACAAAATCAGATCAGTCTAACCTACTACACTGTCCAAATTACCATAACCTCTGACATGGGTAATAATAGCTTAACTGTTTTTTGTCTTCCTCAAATTTATTTTCAACTAGAGTTGAAAAGCAGCTAGAGTGTTCTTTTAAAATGTCAAATTTTGTCACACACATACTTAATTCCCTCCAATGGCTTCAGCCTTCCTATTGAGTGAAAAAACAATTCTTACAAGAACGTACATACTATACACTACTTCTACCTCTGTAAACTTATTTTCTTCACTATACCCCTCACATGTTACTATACATAGATTTTGAGCAATATGCTGAGGACATTTTCTTTTCAAGAATCTCCATTTGCCTGAAATAGTTTCATGGAAGATGTCCACATGACTTACTCTGTCGTTTTTTTTTAGATCTCTTTGCAAGCATCATTTTATCAGTGAGGTCTTCTCTATAAAATATCAACTCCATACCATTTCCTCTTACTACCATTTTTAGTACTTTTGTTTATTTTTCTCCATAATACGTGCCACTTTTTGACTTATAATGACTTTCCTTTTTCATGTGAGCTCTATGAAGATAGAGGTGCTTTTTGGGGGGGTTACTTTATTTTGTATTTTATTGCTGCCTCACTATTATATTACATGTCTAGAAAAGTGCTTGCGTCATAGTGGCCACTCAATAAATAATGCTTGGGAAGGATAGATAATAATAAATCTCTATCTGTTCAATGAGATATAAAATATAACGATAACAAATGATATGAAAAATAATTATATAAAAATAATCATAACAACGTGCTAATTTAAAAAAGGAAATATTTATATGAAACAATGTGATTAAAAGATACATGAAAACTGTTGGATAAGATGTCCCTTGTACATCTCCCTTTGCCCCCAACAATAACAAGTTGACATCCATCAACAGACAAAAGTGACCTTATAGGAATTTTGGGAACCATGTAGGAGTCCGTGACATTCCAGTGCAGTCCCAGACCAAGGAGAATCATTTTGAGAAGGCAGTCTCAGGCTCAGGTAGCTGACTCACCAACTGTGGTTTCAGCTATAGACCTGGAAACAACTCTGTGCCTGTGAGAAATCAATGGCAGACCCATTTTCAATGATCTTGTCACCAGAACCATATTCCGAGGGACAAATAAGTTATGCCCACTTGTGCACAGGGTAACAGACATATAACACTTAGAACAGGTTGCAGACCCTGACATGGCTCATTAACCAGTTGCAGCCCCTCTTGACTGTGGTCCAAGTACCCCTGAAAGTAAGCCAACCAAGCACAGTCAGACTGTAGATTCTAAAGGACCCATGTTACTGGGCTGAAGCTCATCCCAGTCACAGTCTGCCAGGAATCCCAAGGATCCAGGGTTCCAGTGGTAGACATTCCCATCTGCAACCCTTGTGATTCCATAAAGACCCACTATTGGGCTTAAGCCTCTTCTAATCACAGTCTGTGACCAGTCTTACTGGCACAGGAACCCAACAAGGCATATGTGTGGGTGCACATCTGGAAATGTTAAAGAGCCCTATACTAGGCTCCAAGCACATCACAGCTGCATTTAAGCAATAGACCTGCTGGTCCAGGGATCCAGTGGAAAACTCTCTTGTCTATGCTCCTGGAGGTCCCAACAGGAACTTATGCTCAGCTTCAGCCCATCTTATCCATAGTCTACAAATGGTGTGGTGATCCAGGGAACTAGTGGGAGATGCTCCCATCTATACCTTAGAAAATCCCAAAAGGCCCTTCTACTTGTCTCTCGTCCCTCCAGTCAGAAGCAGGAACCAGTCTAGCCTTCCCGGCAACCTGGTGGGAGACAAGCACATTCATGCCTTCAGAGACAGGTCTGCAGATATCAATCTGGGCTGTGGAGTCTCAAACAGTCTGTGATTCCAGTCTCTGTCAGTCATAATCCAGGTTCAGTTCTGCACACGCAGGGATGCATCCAGTTACCATAATCAGGCCATTTTAGGGAACTGGCAGGAACCACACAACTGGTAATGGCCTTGCTCTCTGAGGCACCGACTGTGAAACATGAAGCACATTCTTATTTCAGTACCACCCTAGTGAACAAGTGACTAGAAACAGCCCATCCACCCAGGGACCAGAGAGAATCTACATCTGCCCTAGTCCCTGGTAACAAGCTTGCCAACAGTAGACCCTACTGCCCACCAAGTGACATCATCATAACCAGCTTCAACCTAGCATAGTGCAGTTCTGGAAGTAACCCCAACAGCTAAAGTCACAGATAAGAGAAGGTCTTTAGCTGCTGAAACCAGTATATGAACAGTTGAAGTGTTTGCTCCTTCAAGTGCACAATCACCAAGGTAAAGCTACATGAACCATAAAAAACTAGGCAAATATAAAACCAGCAAATGAAACTTAAAGCTCCAGTAACTGACCTTAAGTAAGTAAAGATCTACAAATTTTCTGAGAAAGAATTCAAAATAATCATTTTAAAGAAACTCAGTGAGATGTAGGAAAACACAGAACAACTAAACAAAAATTAGGAAAACAGTGAAGAAACAAAATGATAAATGTAGTTAAAAAATAGAAAGCATGAAAGAGAACCAAACAAAAATCCAGAAGCTAAAAGAATTCAATGACAGAACTAGGTATCTCAGTAGAGAACTTCCACAACCAACTTGAGAAGTCAAAATAAAAAATTAGCAAACTTGAAGACAGATCAAAGTAATGAACCAGGTAGTGGAAGAAAAGTAAAAAAAAAAAAAAAAAGAAAAAGAAAAGAATGAAAAAGAATTAATAAAGCCTACATGAATTATAGGACACCATCAAACAAATGAACATTCACATTATAAAAGTCCCAGAGGGAGAAGAGATAGAAAAGGGGGCAGAAACATTATTTAAACAAATAATATGTGAAAATTTCCCAAACCTAGTAAGAGATATGGACAACCTAGTACAAAATATTCAAAAGACCCTGAGCAAGATCAAACCAAAGAAGACTACTCCAGACATATTTTAATCAAATTATTAAAAACTCAAGGACAAGGAGATAATTTTGAAAGCAACAAGAGTAAAATGACCCATTATATATGAGGAAACTCTCATGAGGCTATTAGCAGATTTCTATACAGAAACCTCATAGGCCAGGGGAGATTTAATATATTTAAAGTGATGAGAAAGAAAAAAAATCTGCCAGTGCTATTATATCCAATAATGCTGTCCGTGAGAAATAAAGGAGAAATAGAGACATTTCCAGACAAACGAAACCTAAGGAAGTTCATTACCACTAGACCCACTTTATAAGAAATGCCAAAGGAAGTTCTTCAAGATAAAAATGAAAGAATGCTATATAACAACATGAAAACACATAAAACTCACTGCTAAAGATGATCATGCAGTCAACTACAGAATACACTAATATGAAATGGTGTGTAAATCACTTTTATCTCTGGTATAAAAGTTAAAAGAATAATATTAAAAATGACTATAGCTATAATTTAGTATTAAATGAACAATGTAAAAAATGTGAAGTATGATATCAATAGCATAAATCATGGGGGGAGAAGTAAAAGTGTAGAGATTTTGTATGTGATTGAATGTAACATTAGCTTAAAACAGACTATGTCTACAAGATGCTTTATATAAGTCTCATGGTAAACACACACACATACACACAAACCCTATTGTAGTTACACGAAAGATAAAGACAAAAAAATAAAGCATAACACTACAAAAACTAAATCTCCAAGGAAGACATTTAAAGAGGAAGAAATAAAGAAACTTAAAAACAAAGTCAGAAAAAGTTAATGAAGTGACAATACTTATTACCATCAATAGTCACTTAAGTAGAAATGGACTAAATTCTCCAATCAAAAAACACAAAGTGGCTGAATGTGTTAAAAAAGAAAAAAAAAGGTCCAACAATATTCTCTCCACAGGAGATTTATTCTAGCTTTAAGGACACACACAGGTTTGAAAACAGAGGGAAGAAAAAGAATATTCCATGTCAATGGTAACCGAAAGAGAGCAGGAGTGCCTATGTTTATATTAGATAAAATAGATATTAGGTCAAATCTATTACAAGAAACATAGTCATCTTATAGTAATATAAGGGTCAATTTGTCAAGAGAATATACAAAATGTGAATATATGGGCACCCAACATTCAAGTACTTAAATATTAAAAAGCAAATATTAACAGAAATAAAGGGAGAAATAGCTCTACAATAAAAGTAGAGAACTGGACAGTGTGGTTCAGTTGGTTGGAACATTGTTCCATAACCAAAAGGCTGCAGGTTCAATTCCTGGTCAGGTCATGCACCTAGGTTTTGGGTTCGATCCCCTCTATGGGTGCCTGTGATGCCCAGTCTCAGTGCATACAGGAGACAACCAATAGATGCTTCTTGCTTGTATTGATGTTTCTCTCTCTACCTCTCTATCTAGAAACCAATGAAAAAATGTCCTCCGGTGAGGATAAAAAAACATTAGACTGTATAATAACCCACTTTCAACCATGAATAATTCATCCAGATAGAATATTAATAAGGAAATTCTAACCTGCATGGCACTATAGATCAAACTGACAGATACAGAATATTTCACTCAACAGCTAAAATATACAAACTTCTCTCAAGTAGACATGAAGCATTCTACAGGACAAAAGGCCACTAAGTAAGGATTAGCAAATTTAAAAAGATTAAAGTCATATCTAGTATTTTTTTTCTGGCCACAATGGCATGAAAATAGAAACAAATAACAAGAAGAAAAGAGAAAAATTTAAAAAACACATGAAAATTAAACAACACTCTCCTGAAAAGCCAAAGGTTCAAAAAGAAGTCAAATAGGGAGTAGAAAATATCTTGAGATAAATTAAAATAAAAATAGCTCATATTAAACTTACAGGGTGTAGCATAAGCAGTGTTAAGAGGAAATTTTATAGCAATAAAAGCCTACCTCATGCCCTGGCAGGTGTGGTTCAGCGGATTGAGTGCCAGCCTGTGAACCAAAGTGTTGCCAGCTCAATTCTCAGTCAGGCACATGCCTGGGTTGCAGGCCAGGTCCCCAGGTGGGGTGAGCAAGAGGCAACCAACCATACATTGATGTTTTTCTCTCTCTTTTCCTCCTTTCCATCCCCTTTGTCTCAAAATAAATAAATAATTTTTTTAAAGCCTACCTCAATAAACAAGAAAGATTTTAAATAAACCAGCTAACTTTACACCTCAAAAATTAGAAAAAAAAACTTGGTCAAAGTGATCAGAAGGGAAGAAATAATATAGATTATAATAAAAATAAATGAAATAAAGATTGGAAAGAAAATAGAAAAATCAATGAAACTAAGACTTTTTTTGAAAAGATAAACAAAATTGACAAACCTTTAGCTAGACTAACCAAGAAACAAGAGAGTGGGTTCAAAAAACATTATAAATAAAAGAAGAGAGTTTACAACTAACACAACAGAAACACAAAGAATTATGAGGACTAGTATGAACATTTATACATCAACAAATTGGATAAACTATAAGAGATGGATAAATTCCTAGAAAAAATACTACTTACCAAGACTCATGAAGAAATAAAAAGATCCAATATTGTTAAGGACATTAAAGAGACCAGATGGGCCCTTATGAATTGTACCAAATGTTTAAAAATTTAATACAAAGCCTTCTCAAATTTTTTAAGAAAATTGCTTAAGAGGAATAATGCCCAAGTTCATTCTATGAGACCAAAATTACCTCGATACTAAAGCCAGAACAGGACACTAAAGAAAACAAAATAACAGGCCAATACCTTTGATGAATACAAATGCAAAATTTCTCAACAAAATTCCAGTAAACTGAATTCAAAAGCCCAATAAAAGGATCATACACCATGATCAAGTGGGATTCATTCCTGGGATGCAAGAATGGTTCAACATATGCAAATAAATAAATGTGATATACCACATTAATAGAATGAGTGACAAAAACCATTTGATCCTCTTAACAGCTAGAGAAAAGCATTTGACAAAATTCAGTTTCCATTAGTGACAAAAGCTCTGAGTCAATTGGGAATAGACGAACATGCCTAATTCTAATAAAGGCTTTATATGACAAACCAACAGCTGACATGTTACTAAGTGATGAAAGCTGAAACTTTGCATTCTTAGATCAGGAACAAGGCATAGTCATCAACACTTACCACTTATATTCTACATAATACTGGAAATCCTAATCAGAGCAATTAGGTGAGAAAAAGAAATAAAAGTGTCCAAATTGCAAACAAAAACTAAAAGTACCTCTGTTTGTAGGTGGCATAACCTTATACATAGAAAACCATAAGGACTCCACCACAAAATATTTATATTCAAAAATATTAAGTGTTTTCTTTACTTAATAGGTTTATAATAGAGTCCACTTCGTTTTTGTAATTCTATTAGTGCAATACAAAAATAGTTTAACTACAAAAATAAGTAAATGAATATTATTAATAACAAACATAAAAATACTTTAAAAAAGAAAATGGAAACGTGTTTTGTTTTAATAATTTATCATAAGAGAAATAGAAATGGTTAATAAATATATGAAAAAATCTTTACTCAGCATTTTTATTTTCTGTTTTTGTACTAATCCTATATTTTTCTTTTTATTTACTTTTTGTTCCTTTATCTTTAAGGCTGTGTTTTCTTACATTCTATTGAAAATATTAAAATCTCCTCTAAAATTCTCTGTTATCATACTGAGAGCTCTTAATCTTCAGAATTATTTTCCTTTTCTTTGTAATGTAGTCTTTCTGCATGCTGACTTGCCCTGTTTACCCATCCTTCAGACAGAGAGAAAGAGAGAGTGAGAGAAAAATATATCCAGACCCTATAATGGCCCCAAAAGATTGTGGGGTTCGCTCTTGGCTTCTCTCTCTGCACATTTGGTGCTATTCTAATAATCTCAGAATTACAGCTGGAAAACAGCTCGATGTAGGCACATCTCTCAGCCAGTTTCCAGTTTCCAAGAAAAAACAGAGTCTGTTAAACTTTCATCTAGTGTAGTCTTAGTGACCCAAGATCGAATTTTTCTCCTTCACTCTCTTTTATATGGCACTCTTAGTAGTTAAGATACATTAATCAAAGCACATAACCTCCCCCAAAACTTAGTTTCACTCATGAGGTGCTGCCAAGGCTCTCTTCCTCTTTTTTTTTTGTTCTTTGCCACCTGAAAACCATTAAATGCATGTTTTCCTTTATTTTCTTTCTAATTGTCTATAAAAAGGTATGTTGATGGAGTAAAGGATATAATTTTGCCCCCACAATCAAAAGATAGTGACATAGTTATATTATTGTTGGATATGTGAGGTTTTGAACCAAGGTTCACACAATCATCAAAATTCTTGCTATGCACTTTCTAATTACAAGCTTTGCTTTCTCTCTGATAAGGTGGACAGAGAATGAGTTGTCCAATCAGTTCCTTTGGCCTTCAGGTTAATGATATTCTTTTTGGACTGCGATAACAGGTTTATTGTTATTTCTAGTTTTTAATCTTAAATGTGTATCTTCTCTGGCACTGTTTTCCAAGCACTTTAGTTGAATATTAAGATATTTTGCACTGGTGTCTAGAAACCATTTTAAACCAAAATTGTCTTTAGTTAATTGATATTTATCAGATTTGTTTTTGGTGTTAACTTTTTGCTACTATATTTCATTGAGAATTAATGTGAAATTTAACTTGTAAATAATTTATTTGACATACATGTATCAGTGGTACCATTTTTCATTAAATATCACTCAAATGTAAGGGCACATTTTTTTCCTACTAAAATTGTGTTCATAGATGGTGATATACTTAGATCTACTTGAGGAAATATTGGTGTTGTAGATATACCAGATTTTGGTATTTTCATTATATAATCAGTGAATACCATTATGAACTTCATCCCCCTTGCCTCCCCCTTTTCCCAAATCCTTTTTTGACTTTGCTACAGAGCTATGGGAGAAGCCAATGGCATGCTAGTTCTGGGGCAAAAGTCCTGCACTTGCTTCTCTCAATTACATAAAAACACTATTCCTCTCTTTTTCTTTGCTAGTCCCTTAATTTGGAGTCAGTATAGTGTGGCAAAAAGAAACTGGCTGCTGGAAAAGTTTTAGCTCTGCTAATTGATAAGCCTTCAGCTCAGTGGGCAGGCTATCTACTTTTCTGAGCTTGTTTACTTATCTGTAATATAGAGATAATCCCTTTGGGGAGCTCTTAAAAAGATTGCTTGCTTCAGCAGTAAGTGTCTAATAAATATAATTTTCATTTCTTGATTCCCTGAACATCAGAACAGCTCATTGTCTTAAAATTTGAAAGTGCTTAGGTGTGGAAAAAGATAATCATTATTCTTTTCTCCAACCTTAGTATGTTTACTTTCCAAAGAACCTGGCAGAATAATTCTGTTAAAGAGAAGCAAGAACCCACACATATACTATTCTCTTTTCTTTTCCAAATTTCCCTCCTAAAACTTGGCAAATATACACTTTTGTTTAAAAATCCCTAACATTTTACACCTCAGGAGTGAAATCTTTACTAAGGACCTAACCTGTCTGGCTCAGTAATAGTTTCAGGGGACATGATTTTGAACATTGAGTATTCAATGTTCAGCAGAAACAGATAGCTCTTCCCTGTTGAAGCTAAGCATTGAAAAGAAAAATAGACATTAATACAGAAATCATACATATGAATATAATGTTTTAATTTTGTAAGTGCTAAAAGGAGGTTCAAGATCTATTAAAAGCTATTTTGGGGATATGACCTAGTGAGAGAAGTAAAAGAAAGTTTTTAAGACTTGAGATGTGAATGTTATGAAGGTGAAAGGAAAAAGAGAAACACAAAGTTAGCAACAGGTTCCATGGCCCTGTGGTTCAAGGAAGAATTCCAGTTTCAAGATCTAGAGGGATTGTCTTTCTGTGTAGAGGGGAGAGAATGAAGAGGAGCATGGTGTTAGATGAGACAATAGTTTCATAAGGGCCATAGGTTGTAGGGATTTTCAGGTTATTTCAGTTATTGATTACAGCATAACAAACCATCCATAGTTTAATGATATAAATCAGTAAACATTTTACTATGTTCAAAAACATTGTTTATCAGTAATTAGGAAAATGGCATGGTGAGACTGGCACTCCTTTGCCTCCTGATGTCTCGCATGACCTGAAAGGATGGGGGCTGAAATGCTTGGACTTGGAAGATCCACTTTCAAGATAGTTTCTTCATTCTCATATTGTGCAACTGACCTTGGATGGCTAAAGGATGGCTCAGCTGGGGGTGTTAAAGTGTGTCCAAATATAGCTTCTTTGGCATGTCAGTTGTAGGGCCATCCTACTTCTTGTCAGCTTAACGCTCTAGAAGCCAGTGTTCCACCAACAGGAAAGCTGCATCACACTATATGACCTAGTCTTAGAAGTGACACAGTGTCACTTCTAATGTAGTCTGTTGGGTCACAAGCTCACCCAGATTCAAGAAGAGAAATATTGACTCTAGGTCTTGATGGGATAATTGTCAAAGAATTTGTGGCCATGTAAAAAATCACCACACAGGAAATGTTAAGGGCTTGTTCCTTTTATCTCAAGAAGGGTGGACAGGGTTCTTAGCATGGGGTAATCATGTTCAGGTGTGTGTTTTTAGAATAACACTGGATATGGAGTGAATAACAGATTAGAGGAAAGTTGAAGTAGAGGCAAATGGACAACATGGATGTTTAAAGAAGTGATCCAGGCAACAGATAGCATTAGCCTGAACAAGAGTGGGATTGGTGGAGAAGGAGAGAAGTAGATGACTTTGGTTGTTGTTTTGGATTTTAAATCAGAGAACCTGGTGATGGGTTAGATAGGAGAGGTGAGAAGAGGGGAAGTGACAAGGCTAATTCTTATTTTTTTTTGGTTTGCACAACTGGATAGATTATATATATATATATAATCTAAATATTCAGAATATATATATATATTCTGAAATAAGGAATAAAACTAGAGATTGCCGGGAGCCAATCCAACCCTGCTGTATGACCCAGTGACACAGGGAGCCGCGAATCTGCACAGTGGACATGGCAGGAGAAAGCACGGTGCTTTCCTCTGTTTAATCATTCTATTGCTTCCTTTGCTTGGGGTCAGTATGATCTCATTTGGGACTGGGACAAATGGCAATTCCACTGAAAAAATAGAGTTCTTAAGAATTTACAGAGAAAATGATAGTCAAGCAGAGAGTAACCCCCTTCTGGAATGCCCCCCGAAATGGTATGAGTCATCAGGAATGGGAATGGGGGAAACTCCTTGGCCCAATACTCACACCCTCTTCTGTTCCCACCACATTAGGTAGAACTCGAGCCCCAGGGATTAGAAATAGATCTAAAAGGTCAGTTTGGTCAGCTCTCTATCATTTTCCATTCACTACTACCCCTAGACCTACATACCCCCCATTGCCCTATACAGGCATTTATCATGGGAAATCTGGGTGGGTCAATATTGGAGGATACTGGGTAGACTATTATATCTTCCCTTTTATGGAAATCCTTAGGAGATCTGGCCCTCCATGGTGTTTATTACCTAAAGAGGAAAGAGAAAAACATTGGAGACAAATAATAATCATGCATCAAAATCAAGGAAGCAAGTTTGCTGCACAATGGACTAAGGATCATAAAGACTACTACGTAAACAGAAAAACAGGCTGGTAACCACATAGCCACAAAAGTCTTCCACGTGGCCTCTGCTAAAGAGCCAAAACAGTCTCATGCCAGCCCTCATGCCAGACGTGTGGCTGGTTCAATATAACCAAGGATCATGCCCAAGCCCTGAGAAATTAAGGTGTTATATAATGTGGTCAGACACTTTACTGATAGATTAATAAGATTACAGCTAAAAGTTTGCAAAACAAAGCCTAACTGCAATGCCCATCTGGTTTGTAATATGCATGTGTCATACTTCTCCGGAACACTGACAAAGCAAATATACATTGTGAAAGCCTATCCAGATATAACCCCAAATACCACAAAAGCTTGCAAAAACATATAAAAATAAAGCACTCTGAAGCCTTGCAGAGATGCCAGGCCATCGAGCTTGAAACTGCACCACTCGTGTCATTCTTCCGCCGACATTGTCCCTCCTCTGGGTGGCCCCGGACCTGCTGGGGCTGGACCCCCGCAAGAGATAAGACAAAGATGAGTTTCATTTAGCAATTAATGAATTTAAGATAATTTCAAGATATCCAGAAAGAGATGTGACTAGTTCATTATATGGATTAGGAAAAGAAAGAATAATATAAAATAAGAATAGAATGAGAATAAGATGAAGGCATCTCATCAATTGCATTATATTACTTGGATTGGTTATTAGTTTGGTGGATGTGTGTGATCTGATATCATTTAATGGATACATATTTTTTGAGCATCTACTATGTGAACTCTGGTGTAGTAGGAAAAGCGTTATAGATAAATGCCTTAGCCTTAAAGAAATAACAAGTTATAACAATTCAGTAAATATTGTAATGCAATGTCCTTAAAATTGTTTAGAAATGTAGGGAGACCTGGTGTAGCCTACTAGTAGTAGGTAAGTCAGGTTCCAATTAGTCATCAAAGGGCAGAGCTATGGTACAGTTCGGGTGCATAAGTATTCAGTGATAAGCATATTATATAATAAAAGTGAAGAACAAGGGCTTAGAGTTGGGTTATTATTCATTAAGTCCTCATAACAACATGACATGATTTGCAATAGTTTGTTTTTACTTGCTAGCAAAAACCAGTTAATAAAACCCAGCTTTGGCTTTTAGGTTGTGACCCTCCTCACCCCTTCACTGTCCCCAGTGTAACCTCTGCTCCAGTACTTAGGGAATTTTAGTTTATGGCTGGCAATCTATAAAAGAAGAAGCTCTTAAACGGGGATGCCAGCATCCCTTGGATTCTGATACTATCCAATCTTGTACCTTTCCTGTAAAATAAATCCCATTTTCCAGAGATTTTTGGAACTATGTTAATAACCTTGTGGTGAGAGAATGATGTGTTACCAAACAGGAGATGCAGAAAATAAATTCTAGAGTAGTGCAGTTTATGACATGTTACTGGGTCATTAAATCAACTTAGTGTGCTGTAGCCAGAATTTAATAAAATGAAATAGGATGTGATGGGATAGAAAATAATGGAATGAAACAGGTACAATATAATAGGATGTGTTGAAATGTGGTGCTATTGTTACTACTCACACAGAACAGATCCATGGGCTAAGGTAGACGTGCACACCTTGCCTTCATTAAAAAATAAAAGAAAGAAACTGGCTCAGCCATGTGCCAGATTTGCATGTCACATCAGCCTCATGCGTTCCATGCTGGATTAATTTGTAATTTAACTAGCACCACTGGAAGTGTTCAACCTCTTTCCTAATATTTGATTTTATTTTACTCAAATGGGGATTTCCCTCTAAATTTCATATTTAATGTTAATAATCTCAAAATGTTTATTAATTTTGGTATGATTAATTTTTGTCATACTTTATAAGGAAAAGTGGTCTTGTATAATATATCTCTATCCCCAGAGATATGGTGTTATTTAATGGTAGGGATTTATTTTAGTCTTATTTGTATACTGAGATACCAGTTCAGTGCTTGATAAACTGTGGTTGTTTAAAACATGTTTGCATGACTATTAAATAAGTGAATTAATTCATTAATAACATGTGGGACAACTATCATTTTGTATAAGCTTTCAACTTCAACATAAGAATGAAGCTGGTGCTTAAAAGGCCTGGCATGCTCTTAGAACACTCTTCCCCTCTGAGATGACAAATGGGTAAAGCCTGGCTGAGTGGCAACACATTATTCTCCTCCTTCAAATCACCTGCCCCAGGCTTCAACTATCCCTTTGAGAACATTATTCTGATCCTCTGGCTCACTGATTCAGAATCATGTCACCATTTTCCATGTGGATGATAACGATTACATATTAACCAATGAACCTGAAGTTTTCTGGTCTAAAGCTCTCCAGTAATCAAGCTTTGCTTGGAAACCCTTTCTTCCATCTAGTGAATCCACCTCTGTTCACCTCCTCTGCCCTTCAGGGAGAGGGCAACAAAAAGAGGGCCTTGTGTAGACTGTTACACCGAGTTGCAGCAACCATGGGTACTGGTCATCAGAACAGGACCTATTCTTAAGAGAAGAAGGCAGCACCCATCACAGTGTGATTCCAAAGGCTCCCAAGGAATTCCACCTACCCTGGCTGAACTGCCAGGCCTGACATTCCATGCAGTTTCTCACCTACACCAACCCGATAATCTTGCTTGAAATCATGGTCACAGTGATTTTGCATATTTAAGTGATAAATTAAGAAAATTTCTTGAAAAGGTCACCTTTATAATGCATCTACCACCTGAGAAAGATCTAAACCTCCTTGTCTGGCTTACCAGCTCAGGGGACTTTAGCAAATTAACTTTTTTTTTTCATTTTGGTAACAAAGATGAGAGATTGGTAAGGTGAGAATCAGTGGAGAGAAATTCTTGCTTGTATTTAAATAAGGGAGATCACATCCTCTGTATTTAAATATGTCAGCAATACTCCTTCCCTCTAACCTCAGATATGTGGATTGTATTTTTTCCTCTTTAATATTGAACCTGTTTAATTTTTTTTTCACTGAGGTAACAGTCTCAGAGATATCTTTTAAAGAATTTCCCTAAGGCCTTAGGTCTCTTTTAGAAGTTTGGATTCCCACAATATCAAATAAAATAGTTTTATTTAGTGAGGTAGAAATACAGGGAAGTTGATTTATCTGAAATATTTATGAAATCAAATGTGAAAACTATACCTTTTGAGATTAGAAATAAGGATTTACATTTTAATCGGTATTCCTTATGCTCATTCATCCAATTAAGATTTCTCAAGATATGATTTTTTAGTGAAAGAAAATGTAACCAGAGCAAAATGACAAGGTTTGCAGCAGAACTACTAATCCTGCAGCAGTTACATTCTGGTTCCTTTCTACAGCGGCAGTCATTTGCTTTCATGTCGGACAATGACAAAGATATGGTCATAATGGCATTCTAGTGAGCTGTTGGACTTCTGCAAGGCAAAAGGAGACATCTATTAGCCAATAACTTCTATGCTGAAGTATCCTTTTTATTTGATCAAATGTTGATAGATTGACAAGAAGGAGGACACAACTGGGCTTTTGGAACTGAAATATGTAACTTCACCACACTTACTCCTTTATTTCCTTGGCAAAGTCTTAAAGGAATATTGACTTCTAATGATTAAATCACTTAGGGTGACAACTTGACTGAAGCCCTAGGAGTGAGTGAACTTGGAGAGTGTACTTAAGTGAACGTGGAATACCAGAACATTTTTTTCTGTTTCTTGAAAGCTGGAATTGTGTTTAGAAGAGGCTATTTTTTGGTGAGTTTTAGAACTTCTAGTAAAGTAAAATTAGAAGTTTTTCAAATATATTGGTATTATTCAGACTAATCATGAAAATATATGAGTTGGATCTTTAAATAATTGCACATCATTCTTAGATGTTTTTATTTCTGTGCATATTTTATACCAATATATTCAATAAACAAAAATACTTTGGAATCTTCCATGTATCTTACAAAATAAATAATTTTGGAATTATTAAAATAATCTATTTACTTTTCACATACCTCTGTCCACCCTCCCAGTGACTTTAAGTGAAGGGTAGAGAGGATTGGATAACTTACCAAATCTCTCAGGGTTTGTGTAGTATTCTACTTTGCATTGTAGTTGTTTGCATTTTTTTTTATTTATCATTATAGAGTTATCTAGAAGAAGTTTCTTGATTATGTTATTTTCATCTACCATCATTCACAGAAAAGTCCCTGTTGTTACACAGTAAAAAGTCAAAATTTTGTGGGGGAAAGATTAATACATGATTCTTTATATTTTTAAAGGAAAAAACTTTGTAATGGAGCTAGTTTCTCCAGATGATAAATGTGAGAATAAATTAATCAATGGATAATAAGCTAAAGAGAGTTCAGGAGACACAAATTGTTAAAAACTAGAAATAGAATGGAAGGTTCAGTTAAAGGTGGCAAATTACCTATGTATGTTTGGTTCTTTCTGGTACCTACTAGATGACAAAGGATTTTTTAAAAGGCACATTCTCAAGGACTAAAAATGTAGTAAAGACATTCTAGCAAAAAATGTCAGAAGCTAGAAAATCAATGCACAGTGGCAATAACTTAGTAGACCTGAGAAAAGTAAATTCTAAACTTGAATCCTAAATTTACTAAGCAATCTAATACTTGTAGTGGGATTAACACCCAAAGTGTCATAATTTGGAAGCACAAATTACCTTTGTGAGTAGTGATAAAAATGAGCTTAAAAATAGAAGGATTGGTTCAAAATCTGTTTAAGAAACAGATCTTATAATCCCTCCTGCATTTCACATTGACAGGACAATCCCTCCTACCCTCTAATTCTGATAAAAATAAAACAAGTTTGGTGAAAGATTGGAATACATACCTGAATTGGTTACAAATAATTGAGAAACTTGGGGACAGGAACAATAAAAATGCAAAATATCTCACAGAATTAAAATTGGAAACAATAAGACTGAATAATTTGCCTTAAAGGAAATACCAGAAGTGCTAAAATCAATTAAAGATATACTGTATTTGAGTGATTATCATATAAGTACAAATTAAACTAACACTAAGATAACATTTCAATTTTATATTGGAAAAATGGATGGTCAACTTCTTGAACAGTAGTAAAGAAATTTTTATAGTCCTTGTAGGATTGTTAATGAGTGAGAACACCTTTTAAAAGAACTGGGCTTTTCTTAGACAATAAAATACATAATTTTTAATTCTGTCTTATCTGTGTAACACAAAAAAACTATGTTATTGACACATTGAAACATTCAGCAGGTGATCATCTTGGATCTGTTTGTTCTAAGTAGAGTTGAAGTCATCTTTGGTGTCCATAAGATAAAAAGTGGAATGCACATTTTGACTAGTTTTTATTTCTGATTTAGGTGGGAACATGTAATTCATGTTCTTTTGTTCCTGGATTATTTCACCTTCATGTCCTCCAAGGTTATGTAGGATATCAAAAATCAAGATTTCTTCTTTTTTAAGGTTATTCAACGTTAATAATAATATTTCATTATATGCATATTACCACATTTTCTTTATACATTCATCTGTCAATGGACCTTTAGGTTGTTTCCATGTCATTGCTATTGTAAACAATGCTGCAATGGGTATGGGAGCATTAAATATATACAGATTTTAAAAATTAGCCCTGGCTGGTGTAGCTTAGTGGATTAAGCACAGGCCTGTGAACCAAGAGATCACGGTTCGATTCCCAGTCAGGGCACATGCCTGGATTGCAGGCCAGTTCCCAGCAGGGAATGCACAGGAAGCAACCATACATTGATAATTCTCTCCCTCTCTCCTTCCCTTCCCCTCTGAAGATAAATAAATAAAATCTTTAAAAAAAATTAACCATACCTCAAAAAATGAACAAACAGTGGAACATGCCTATCTTTGACTATTAGTCAGCTGTTAGAAGCAACTAAACAAATTTACATGAAATGTCATGCAGAGGGAAAAATAGGAAACCAAATGAGACTGATAGCTTAATACCAATTACTACATTACAGCATACGTGTACCTAAGATAATACTAAATAATGCACTCTCGTAGATTAAAAATGCATGTTATAAACAAAGAGAGTGGGTCTGTGTAGGGAACTGGTGAGGTTAGAAGTGGGGTGTAGATACAGACTATGAGAAAAATGATAAAGTAGTGAGAGTGTGTTATTAAATAAGGATGGTGATTAGCATAATCAGACAAACAACAATTAAAGGCAAATCACAAAAGGTCATCTGAAGCAAGGAGAAAATGCCCAATGCAATACCTGATAGTTGTTGTTCAATAATTGCTCCTTGAACAACTAAATGAATAAATTAATTTGTGAATAACAAATAAAAATAATGAACCATATGTATTTTATGTATTATAAATTCATTATATTAGGTAGAAAGTATGTACAAAAATAGAAAGCAACTAAAAAACATTTAGTTTTTTCCATATATAATCCAAATAGATATGTGCTACAATGATTGATAATTGGTTTGTACTGGGGCTTAATTATGATTATTTATGAAACTGAGGAGAAATGCATAATTGATTCAGATGATACTAATTATGCTGACAAAGCATGATGGTGGTTGGGATTCAATTCATTACACGAGTTTCTGACCATCTTAGGGGCCCTTAAGTCTAAGAAAAGGAAACTATGATCAATTTAGAAATCTCTCTAAGGCAAACATATTTCAGTGGGAAATACATTTTCCTACCTCCAATGTTTAGTTCAGCATAATTAACATGAATAATTCAGGATGATTTCCTGATACTTATGTTTGAGAGCTTAGCTGGATTCTAATTGCCCTCGAAATGTAGTCAGAATGTAAATTTCTCAGGAAAGAGTATAAAGTAGGTAATTTGATTAAAATATAATATGTATTTAGAATTAACGATATGTAGGGTCTTAACAAACTGACCTTAACAGTATTATTTTAGAATAACACATTTGCATAACTGTATCCATGACATCTCTCTCTCCTCCCAGCTCTTGCCCCACAGCTCCACACAAATTTAGTTTCTCCTTTGATCAATATACTTTCATGGAAAGGCGTATAGCTTACTCTGTAGGTCATTTTAAGTTGAATGCCAGCTAAATGAGAAAGTGTCACTTTAACCCAAGAAAAGTAGAAAGAAATCTCTGCTTTTATAAAAATGAGAATATTTGAATCAATTATTTGTACTGTTTGCCATATTTACCTCAGTATGTAGCTAGACATTCACATTTGTGAACATCCAAATTAGCTTTCTCTATGTGTAAACCCCAGAAAAAGGCTGTAAGTTATAGGATGGATTGTAAGACAATGGACTTTATATGTTAAAGTAGGATTTAAAAAAATATTCAAGCTCTTTGAGTCAATTTGAAGTCTTTTCAGTAGGAAACAAAATATCTGAGTAAGACTCCTTTTTTTTGATTTGGAAATCTTTAATTTTGCCCACTGAACTATATGTCAATTCAATTCAACAAAAAGTTAATCATACCCTGAGAACTGGATGGGCACTGGGCATACATCTTCAAAGAACTTTGCTAAAAGGCAAAGCCTTTTTTGGAGAATGTATCTTTTTAAATTGCTGGTAGTCATTTCAATTTTAGTGTAAGGGTTTTCAATCTTTTCTCAAGAATAGATTTTGATTAGAATAGAGAATGTGAGGGCATTTGAGCACCCAAGAGGTAAAGAGAGAGACTCTCCTTGAAACAATGGAATGAAAATGGACTGTAGAACTTCAGTCATTCTTAAGAATGGGTTGAGGAAATTAGTTGTAGAAGTTTTTTGGAGAGAAGAAGATTCGTTAGTTATTTGTTTGTTGGTCTTGATTATTTGTTGTTTTGTTGATTGGTTTAGGAGAGGGAAAAAGGGAATAGAAGGGACAGAAAGACATTACAGAAGTTCTACCATACCTTGCTGTAGTTACCTAGTCCCTGGTTAGGGAGTGTGAGTAGGGCAGGTAGAGGGAATAAGTTCTAGAAACAGAGGGTCTTACTGTCTTAATATAAATGGGCACTAGTCTAAGCATGCCACAGAATTTGCCAATTAAGTCACTTAGGAACCATCCTTGAGAAGCCACATAGCTTAATTCTCATTGAGAGCAAACTCTCAGAAATCTTATTTCCTTGTCTAGTCAATTAACATATGGCTGCTTTCAGCACTTTGGTTTGATAAATTTAGTGATTTGAGTGGTTTTCATTAATGAAGAAATAGCCTGCATATGTCAAGCATTAAGTGTTTCTATTATTGTCCCTGTGTTAAAATGTTTATAATTTTGCTCTGAGGAGAAAGAAAGGTATAGGGAACTGGGAGGAGAAAGGCTGGGAACTAAGGTCAGGTTAGGTTGGAAAGATAAAATCTTTATCAGTTTGTTGGCACTGCCCAGATTTCATCCTATTCTCAGAGAGTATAGCTTGTTACAGGTTTCATACCTTTTATTCATATGTCTTGAAGCAAACAGATAAACAAAGTGAATGTTGTGTTTACATTTCCCAAAAAGCATGAATAGGACTCCTTGACTTCTGGTAAATGAGAGCAAACTGCGACTGACGGCTTTCCCTGGCTCGAGGTATGAAGAGATTTTCTCTCATTGGCCTCTAGTATCAAAATACACAAATGTGGCAACAGTTAGTTGTTGTACTGGCCTCAGAGAAATAACTGCTTTGATCTGGTCTTGGAGAAGCAGGGAGGCATCTGGGACTATTCCAGGGTGAACATTTTAGATGCAACAAAAGGGTGAAAAGAAAAGGAGAGGGGCCAGATGCAAGATATCAGCAAGCAGTTGATTGCCATCAGCCAAGGAAATGATGATGATGAGGCTCTCGGTTTAGACCAGCGATCTTAGACGTTTAGGGCGCGTGAGTTTCTGGAATCCGACTAAAATTACTCCCATCAAGTACACTTAGGTTCATATCTGCCTCTGTGTTACATGGGGCTTTCCTGTTACATGGAACTTTTAGAAAGAAAGAAATAAAAGAAAATGTAAGTCCTGGATGTCTTCTTTTCCATTTTTTAGAACTGTATTTCATATCTGAATTTAAATCTATTTCTGTCATTTATAAGCTGTGGGTCACTTGGCAGCTGAATGTACTTGAGTATGTTACTTAATGTACATATATTACACATATTATGTATACATTATAAATATATCTAATTTGTAAGTATATGTATATATTTATATGACATATTTGTTTTTAATTACTTGGTCATTCATTTCCTAAGGATAAAAACATGAATTGAATGTACTATTTAAGTCATGTTATGAAACTTTCCAGATTATCTTCTAATTTAAATTACTTCTACCAGTGTATTCTAGTATCTTTCTTTCATACCTTTTCAAACACTGAAGTACTATTATACTTTTTAAACTTCTTAACACTATAGTTAAAAAATTATTTTTACCTTCTGTATTTGCATTTCCTTGTTGTATTAGGGGTGGTTGCACCTTGTCTGTAAAATTAGCTATTTATATTTTTTCACCTAGAATATTTACTCTTTATGTTCTTAGTCTTTTTCTCCATGTGTAGTTCACCTTTTCTATAAAATTTGGGAGAATTATTTATGTATTAAAATTATCATTAATTATTCTTATATATATTAAAAGTTTTCCTCAGCTTACTTTTTATTTTTCTTTATAGTGTTTTCTAAAGGGCTTGTATGTAGTTTAAGGTTTATATAAAAATATTTATGTTTCTCTTTATGACATTTGAGAGTAGTTATTACTGGAATTTCTTTGTTTTCATTTTTATCAACAAATACCAATTCTATCTGTAGTAAGTAATTAGTTAGAGATTCAATGACTCAAAGCATAATTTTGTCATATAATAAAGTGCTAAAATTAAAGTGCAAATGTACTACAGATGTTTCTCATTATAGCCTCTACCCAGTTTTCTTGGTGTTAACATCTTATATAAGCATAGGCACAATTGATGAAATGAAACATTTAATTTTGGTGCAATATGAACTAAATTATAAACTATTGAGATTTCTTTGGTTTCATACCTTTTACTTTCTTTTACATGTTTATATACTCCTATGTGAGCACTGATTTTTTATTATTATTAATGTATAAATTAGTTAATGTCTTGTGGAGCAAGGGCAAATTTTTTTTATTTTTCTTAACAAATTTTGCTTATTTGTTGTGGATGACAAGTTTACGCTTCCAAATAGAATTTAGAATCATAAAGCAAGATTCAAGAAAATGTATTATTGAAATTTACTTCTTTCTAAAGATTAATTTTGGGAGAATTAATATCTTTAAATTGTTCTTCTTAAGCATACATTTTTAGCCTCTTGGTGCAGCATCCTCCCCACTCTGCCTCATAGGTGTAAGGTAGTCTCTTTCAGTTTGCTGGAGCCAAGTCCTTCTCATTCTAATGCTTTATGAAGAAAATGCCCCTGGCTTCTCTTCTTACAATTTTGGAATAGCTGACACCACTCTATATCTACCAGGAGGCATCTTAAATTTCTGCTGCTGTTCCCAGTCATTCATCTTAAAATAATGGGATGGGTTTTCCTAAATGTCTTTGATGTTACCTCTGGACCCTTCTATATGAAGCAGGACATATTCAGGCCCAAGAAACAGAACAATGAAAACTAATAATCTCTCTTGTTTACTTTCTAAGAAGTCTCAAAAAAAGGTGGTTTCGCCATATCATCAAAAACCAAGAGTCTTAATTTACATCTTTCTATACTACTGTTTTCAGCCCTCTTCGTACTTGTACAGGCCACCTCATGGTCCAAGGTGGATGTTGCAGATCCAGACAATGTGCTCTCATATCTGTATTCCAAGTGGGAAGGAAGGGAGTATTTAGAGAAAAGGCTCTTGTTTTTCTCATTGGTCAGAACTGTGCCACATGGTCATTCCTAACTGTAAGAGTGATTGGGAAAAATGTTCTTGTAATAAATACTGTATCCACCATAGTTGGCTTAGATCAACTCTGTGTCTGGGATAATAAAAGTTCTGTTAACAAGGAACAATAGGGAACAACTGTTGTTGAATAAAACACCACTGTAGCTGCTAGTGTTTAATGACCACACTGCACGATATAATGAGAAACTGCCTTATGATACAGAGTCCCTATTCCATTGCTCAAGACATCTCACTTAGGGCCTCTGCTCTAATCTAGGTCCAATTTCTGAAGCTTCAGCATGAAATATCTTCTTTTGATACTAATTTAAGTTCTTTCAGACATCCAAATTGTGATTGATTATTCAACTTCCCCTCTTAAGTCATTGAGCAGAATTTGGTCATATGCTCATTCCTAAGCCTACACCTGTCAACAAAAGTGGCACTGTCATTATATTAGGGTTTCTCAATTTTGACACTACTGATATCTGGGTACAGATAATTTTTTTAGTGGGGAGGTCTCTGATGCATGCTAGGAGGCCTAGCAGCATCTTCAGATGTTACCCATAAATATACCCCTCCACAATCCAAAATATCCAAAATCTCCAATTCAATATATAGTGACAATCCAAAATATCTCCAGACATTGCTAAATGTCCCTGAAAAAAAACTGTCCCTAGTTGAGAAATTAGCCGTAGATTAATAAAGCTCACTACTAAAGATAAAGATAAGCTGTAATTCCCAGCTATCTCAAGAGAGAGAGGTGATACTCTATTCAAAGCAAGATTCTTTAAGAATGAAGGAAAAAACAGTGGTGATGTGCAGGTAATCCATATGTAAACAACATGTTGAACTCAAGTCCTGGTTTCATATTTGATGATCAACCCAGGAGAATTTTGACACTGACTAGTGAGGTTGTTACTCATTGTCTCAGGGAAACATCTATAATGCACAAGACCTGGATAGAAGGAAGGAAGCCTCACTCCTTATGAAAGATCTCATTTCTGCCATTGACTATGACTGCTCAGTTGGACAATAGTCTTCAGCTTCAACTGACTGGAGGAATGAAGCTGTTCTCAATTATCTATATAAACACATCACTGTTAGCATCCGAGATTTGTCAGCAGTTACAAGATTTTCAGAACACTTTGGGTGAGTTGTAGCACATTGGGATAAACATTATACCTACCTAATAAATTGGACCACTTGGTAACACTTGCACTGACCTGTCCTTTTGTACACCTGTCCCATGGGGAACATCAAGAAGTAGGATTTAGCAGTCATTCTGAATCTTTTGCTATGCCCCTCAGTTTTGTGTGAGAGAGTTCCCCACTTCTCAAGAACCCATGACCAAGACAGATGTTGTCTATACTGCTTAACCATTAAGATGACAAGTAGAACATACATATTAATTATTTTGGTGTTTACTGAAGCATAGTGCATGAAAACCCTATTTACAGCCTATGGCAATGTTATGTGTATTATTACATGCTGGCATTAATCTGTTTCTCTTATGAGCCTTTCCCAGATACCAGCTTGGATACCTGGAGCACTGATTTCTGTTTTAATACTAGAAGATGCTGGTATCAAGCTGCTTTCTTCTGAACATATTGTCACTTGTATCACACAGTGATGGTCTTGTTATTTTAAAACCAAGCACCAGTGTCAGATAAAGGAGGATTTTGATATGCCTTTTTTTTTAGCTAAAATGGGCCACCACAAAACTGAGTTACAAATTGTGCAGTCATTCATTCACAATACGTTTATTCATTCACCATATATTGTGTAAATTCCTAAGGGTGTATTGATGATTGCCCAAAGAACTCAGGGTCTATTGTGTAAGAAAGATACGGAAACAGATAATTAAACTAGGTTCTTAGAGTTTTCATAATGGAAATGAACAAAATGATGTCAGAGGACAGGTGCTGTAAACTTCTAAAAGCAATCTAGAGGTCAAATTCCTAGAAGGAAACAAGGCACATTAACTGAATTAAGAATTAACTAAGAATTAACTGACTGGAACTTAGTAAAGCAACTATTTACAGAGGTGTGGGCTAGATTTGGAGAAACAGAATAGAATGATGAGGCATCCAGTGACCAGTAATAGCAGAAGACATGGTCCCTGAGGAGAGAAGTAAAATGAGACTGGAATGTACAAACATGGCAGACATTGAACAGGAACTTTCCACAGCACCTGAGGTGCTGGGTAGAAGAACAACAGGAACACAGCACTGTCCTAACGGTCATCTGGGAGAGGGAGGAGGTGAGTGTAGGGGGTAATGTGTAGAATAAATAACCTGACTTTTCTCACTGCCTACATTTGATTTTGTGTTGCTTCCTCTAACTAGCTGTATCCAACTAAAAAACAAAGGGCATGGTGATGTATTTTACAGAATCAGCTCCTCAGCAAACAAAGAAAGAAAAAGGGCGACAATGGTAAATCTGTTGAATGCCAGCAGGGTCAGATGCATGGAGATGGTGCTGCTGGTTGCGCATAGGCAGCTGAAGCCAGACTGAGAAAGGCTTTGGGCTCATCTCACCACATTTAGTAGAAAGGAGAAGACACTGGCAGGGTGGAAAACATTTGGTTTTATTCTCTAACTTTTTCCTTGTTATATAAGGAATGTTAGCACAAGACTGTGTGTGTGTGCGTGTATGTAGTGTATGTGTGCACTTTGCTGTCTTATTTGCATAAGGCAAGATTCTTAAAAAGTTAAGATGATCTTCCAAAAGTGTTTGCTAAGGAGATTTTTAATATTATTTCATAGAGCAACTACTATAACTGCTAAGAAAATAATTTTAATAGGAGAAAAAATAACTGACCAGGATAAGTAGGTTCCTAATCATACCAGAAATGCAAAGCATTGCAACTCTATCAATCCTGTGGTGCCTAGAGAACTCATAAGAGATTTGTGAGTACAATATCCATGCAGATTCTAATTTTTAGTTTTTTACTTCACATATCAGGTTGATCAGAGATGCCCTGTTCTATGTCCTCATTAAAATAAAGGAGCTTAGTGTGTTTTGAGATATGTTATTTTGCCCCCACTCCGTTTTCATCTGGGCTTCAGACAACTGAGGTTTTTAAAAGACACTTAGAAATAATTGGCAAAATACTTATACAGTTCCATCAGTATTTATAATTAGGTTGGCTTTTTTCCTCAAAATTTACTTAGAAAAACAACAAAGGATGAGCTGCTTGCATATCATTAATCTATATCCTCGTTAACTAAAGTAAGATCTTCAGGAAAAGATTGAGCTAATGATGGGTTTCTGGCTGTTTGATTGTTTATTACTCTTTTTGTCATTTTTCATCCTCTACACCCCCTTGATTGAGCCAATTGTGAATATAAGCAATCAATAAAACTCCAGGTGCCAGGACTTGGCACTCCTCTTGCATATATTATGTGAGATGGGGGGAAAGAAGCTGTAGTGTGCTAACCAACAAACAATTTAAGAAAAAACACACAACAAAATTTCTGAATTTTTTCAATTGAACACAAAACATTTATATTTTGTGGGCACAGATTTGTATAGAATTATGACTGGAACATTATTTTGGCAGAACAAGTATGCAATATGAGCTCCCAAAGGCTATATTTTTTAGCCATATATAGATCATATATTCCAATATATATTCCAGTTGCATTAATTTAATTGTAATCATCCCATATGAGCATTTTAGTAATTGACAAGCTTTAAACAGTTTTAATAGATCTTATTTTTCACATACTAACAAAAAGAAACAAATATTGACATTTATTTTGGTACCTAAGATATCAACCAGCCAGCAAGTACTTTCTAAGCATGTTATCTATTAACCTACAGATGATAAAAAAAAATTTTCCAGCATGATTCCTCCCCACATCAAAATAAAATGAATTATAGAGTAAATTTGAACCACTACTAGGCCTGTGAAAATCTCTAATAGAAAATATATCAGATTATTTTATTTAGCATAATGCCCTCTAAGCCCATCCATGTTGTTGAAAATGGAAAGATATCATTCTTTTTTATGGCCAAGTAATACCATTGTGTATATTTACTGATTTCTTTTATTTTAGTTTTTTATTTATTTTTTAATGTTGTTCAATTATAGTTGTCCCCATTTCCCCCCATTTCTCTCCCCTGCCCTGTCCACTCCCACTGGCCACATTCAATCCCCTACCCTCCCCCCACCTCCACTGTCCTTGTTCATGTGTCTTTTATACCTGTTCCTTGATGACCCGTTCTAGCCCAAGCAACCTACTGTACTATTTGCCCTGGCTGGTGTGGCCCAGTGGACTGAGTGCCGGCCTGTACTACATTCTTTATTGACATGTCTATTGATATGCACTTAGATTATTTTCATATCTTTGCTACTGTAAATAATGCCATAATGAACACCGGGTGAAAATAGTCACAGGAATGTAAAGTATATCATAGAAAATATAGTTGTCGATTTGTAATAACTAGGGAATGTAAACTGCAGCCATTATGAAAATCAGTGTGGAGTTTCCTCAAAGAATTAAGAGTATATTTGCTATATGACCCAGCAATCCTTCTTCTGGGTATCTACTTGAAAAAACGGAAAACACTTGTTTTTCTTTTTTTTAATTTTTTATTGTTATTCAGTGACAGTTGAAAACATGTATTTGCAAAGATATATGCACCCTTATGTTTACTGAAGCATTGTTTATTGTGGCCAAGACATGGAAATGGCTGAAGTGTCCCTCAATAAACAATTGGAAAAAGAAGGTGTGGTACATACATGCATTGGAATGCTGCTCAGCCATAAGAAAAAATTAAATAGTACCATTTGTAGCACCATGAATGGATCTTGAGAATATCATGCTAAGTGGAATAAATCATGCAGAAAAAGTCAAGAACCATATAAGTTCACTCATATGTGAGATATATAACTGAAAGCAAACAAATGAACAGAAGAGAAAAACAAACAAACAAAACCTCATAGACACAGATGAGAGTATGGTAGTTACCAGAGGGAAGGGGAAAGGGAAGGTAGTAAAGGGTAAGAAGGATCAAACATATGGTAACAGAAGATTTGACTTTTGGTGGTAAATAATGCAATATACAGATGTATCATAAAATTGTATAGATAAAACCAATATAATTTTATTGACCAATATGACTAATATATTTAATAAAAACATGACATTTTTTAATCTTTTGAAAATAAAAGTTTAAAATAAAAATATGTATTTAAATTGTATAATAGGATATCTACCTAATATATATGTACAGGGGTCTGGCATAAATAATGCACCTTTTTTTTACAAAATCTTTTATTACAAAATTTTCATTGCAAAATCATAGGCATGTAATTCTATAACATGACAATACCACACTCAAGCACACCATATGACAGTTTAGGTGAAATGTTCAAATTAAAACTATAAATTATTGCACCCATATTATTACTCTACCAACCACACTAAAGCAAGAACCCTGTATATAAACATAGTGAAATAATTACTACCATGAAGCTAATTAACACATCCATTTCTTCAGTCATCTTTTTTCAGTGAGACCACCTGAAATCCCTCCTGGCAAATTTCCATATCCAATATAGCAGTGTTAACTATAGTCACCGTGTTGTACATTACATCTCAAGAACTATTCATCATCTATAAGTATAACCGACTGCCCTTTGTTCCTCATTCCTCATTTCTTTTACTTCTCTACCTCTGTAATCACCATTCTACTCCCTGCCTCTATGTATTGTACTTTTTTAGATTTCATACATAAATGAGATCACACAGTTTTTTCTTTCTGTCTGGTATATTTCACTTATCATAATGTCCCCAGATTCATCCATGTTCTTGCAAATGGAATATTATTCGGTCTTAAGATGGAAAATAAATTTTCTTAATTTCAAGTATAATGCATTTTACAAAGGTAGTTTTAAATGAGCTCTAATAAATAAAAGATAAGCCAAGAAAAGAAAATCACCAAATTTACATAGTGTATTATGAATATAACATGTCAACCACAAATGATTAAATTTTGAAGTCAGCAATTGAAAGAAATCAACCAGTCAATTGGGGATGCATCCTTGGTTTTATGACCTCTACATCTTCAACAATTACCAATTTTAAGCCAGAGCCCTTCACTTATTAATAAACCCTTTTGATTTGGAAAGGCAGAAATTATTTTGGTCTCAATTTAATTCAAAGCTTGCAGTCTCAACTGGACTATGACGCATACTAAAATGCAGAATTTGGAGTCGGGAAGGTGGACTGTTGGGAGTATTTGCTGAATATAGACACACCACATTACCATTGGAACTTCTCTGTTCCTTGTCCCATATTCCCCTGCAGAATAGAAAACTCAGTTTGAAAAGTGGTGTCACTGGTATGGATTTTTACAGCTGTCTCTGTTAATCTAAAAAGCCCACCTGAGACCTGCTCCCGAGTAGTGACTCTGTCACCATGGCTGTGTGAATGACAAGGATAATAGAGAGACACTGGGAAAGCAGATGTTGTTACACTGTCCTTGCTGCGTGACTTGGAAGCAGGGAAGAAAACGACTGAATAGCAGTGTCCATTGAGCAGCTGGGGTTGATATTGCAGATTGTGCCCAAGAATTATTGGCTGATGCCTCTTCTTGATGCAATAATTGTGACAAACAAATCCAAGCAGCCACTTTCCAATCAGTTCTGCTTTAAGGGTTTCAGTGGGCTGCCATCTGGAGTTGTTTTCTCTTTCTTATAGAACTCCAACTGGAGACTTGCAAAGGTTGAATAAGAATCTTTTAAATATATATTTCTTTCCCTTCCCTTCCCTTCCCTTCCCTTCCCTTCCCTTCCCTTCCCTTCCCTTCCCTTCCCTTCCCTTCCCTTCCCTTCCCTTCCCTTCCCTTCCCTTCCCTGCCTTTCCTTTCCCTTCCCTTCTCTTCCCTTCATTTCCTTTCCTTCTGTCTCCCCCTTCCTACTTTCTTTCCCTCTCCCTTTTTTTCTAACTCCCTTACTTCCCTTCTTCCTTTTTCTCTTTCGTTCTTTCTTCATCCTTTTTTTTGTTCTTCCCTTGATCATTCTATATTCAAGTTGTGAATCACTTCTATGTATTAGATAGTGTTGAAGCACTATGTATACAGAAGTGAATAAACAATGTCCTTGCCCACTTGGAGCTAGTGAGGGGAAATAAAGCATGTAAAAACAAACAAAAATATAAAATAATATATTATATACTGATATGCATTTAAGAAAAGTAAAGGACATGAGAAAATAGAAAGTGTTATTTTAGATAGGATGATTATATTGGTTTCCTAGGGCTACTATAACAGCCATAAACTTCATGGCTTAAAACAATAAAAACTTATTTGTAAAGACTTCTGGAGGCCAAGAATCCTAAATCCAGGTGTGAGCAGAACTGTGATCCCTGCAGAAACTGCAGGGGAGAATCTTTTCTAACCTCTTCAAGTTTCTCGCAGCTCCATGTGTCCCGTGCTTGTCGTTGATAACCTCCATCTGTCTCTCCACCTTCACATGGCCTTTATTCCCCTGTCTCTTACAAGCACACTGGTCACTGGGTGCACCTGGGAAATCCAGGAAAATGTCATCTCAATATCTTTAACTTGATTACATTTGAAAGACTTTTTCCCAAATAAGGTCACATTTATAGTTTCCAGGGATTAAAACAATGACATACCTTTTGGAGAGGGTACCCACATTCAGCCCACTCAAGTGGACAGGAAAAGCCTGTCTAACAAAGTGGTCAAGAAAGGACTTTCAGATGAGATCATATTTAAACTGAAACCAGGTTAAAGTAAACAATGTGGAAATATTATGTAATATAAATATACAGATCTGACAGTCCATCGAAAAAGGAATTGATATCTTCACAAATGTTTAAAAACATATATGGATTATACTCTAAAAGAAGTTCTGTATTCATCTTTTGGGGCCAGGAATTAATGAAAGTGCTGGAAGCTCCTTGAGTTTTAGTCACAATTATCATTGTCCTATCCATAGTGCTATGCACAACTGTCTGCCACAATAAGACCTCCTCAACCCACCTCCAACTCTACCCTTAAAGTTTTACTTTTACATATTACTAACATTTTCATTCCTCACAAAATGCACACCATTCTGGAAAGTCCATAATTGGTGCAAAAGGCATGTGGAGGTGCCAACATGAGGAAAATGAGGACACGATGGGACTGGTTATGAGGTTTGGAGGGATAGCATAAAGAGGTTGTGTAAAGGGAGTGATTATTTTCCAAAATGAAATTTGAGAACTTCAAAATGTAGGTAAGAACTGACCATAATAATCACAGTGGATTTTAAATGCTCGTGGGAAGTGTCTTGCTATGCGCCAGGGGAAGCAGATGTTCTGTTCTACAGCAAAGGGTTTTCATTTCTGCTTTGTAACAGTAATTCTTTATGCTCGAAGCAGAACAATTGCATTATATGGCAGAAAACAGCATGAGGTAGATCTGTTTTGGATTCTTCAAGAAGATTTTTTACTTACTGAGATAATATTTTACCTGTGACCCAGTTTAAGTCACAGATGTGAGATTAGTTAAATGTTGCCTTTCCCTCTTCACAGATTCTTCAAGTCAATCTCACACACCCACTTCTCCAAGAAACCTAATGCAATAATCAGAATTCCCAAAGTAATTAAGGCTCTCTCCCATTAATTATAGTATTTTACTTACCAGATAACACAAACTGTTAAAGCTAGAGGGAACCTTCTGTAATGTGTGTTGAAGAAAAACAAGCTTTGTATGCTAGAGTCAGAAAATTTGATTCCTAAAATAATGTTTCTGAAACCTTCTTGTTTGCTGATTTGTTAATGATGTCCATTCTGACCAGTGTGAAGTGGTATCTTACTATGGTTTTATTTTGCATCTCTCTGATGGCTAGTGATGCTGAATGAAACAAATCAACAAACAATTGCTGGTGAGGTTGTAGGGAAAAGGGAACCCTAGTGCACTGTTGGTGGGAATGCAGCCTGGTGCAGTCACTGTGCAAAACAGTATGGAATTTCCTCAGAAAACGGAAAACAGAACTGCCTTTTGACCCAGCAATTCCACTGCTGGGATTATACCCTTAGAATCCTGACATACTAATTCAAAAGAACCTGTGCATCCCAATGTTCATAGCAGCAGAATTTACGATAGCCAAGTGCTGGAAACAGCCTAACCACCCGTCAGTAAATGAATGGATCAAAAAACTATGGCACGTTTACACAATGGAATACTACACAGCAGAAAGAAAGGAGGAACTCCTACCCTTTGCGGCAGCTTGGATGGATCTGGAAAGCATTATGCTAAGTGAAATAAGCCAGGTGGTGAAAGACAAATACCATATGATGTCACCTATAAGTGGAAACCAATCAACAAAACAAACAAGCAAGCAAAATATAACCAGAGACATTGAAATTAAGAACAAACTGACAATAACAAGAGGGGATGTGGGAGGGGACAATGGGGGGAAAAGGGGGAAGATTTTCAGGAACATGTATAAAGGACACTTGGGCAAAACCAAAGGTGGGTAGGATAGAGGGTGGGAGGTGGGGATGGCTGGGATGGTGGTGGGGTGGGGGGGATGGAGACAACTGTATTTGAACAATGATGAAAAATAATAATTCAAAAAAACCCTACATCATCATATTTAATGATGAAAGATTTAATGCTTCCTCCCTAAAAAATAAAAAAAAGAAGCTGACAGTTTTAAAGTCAGTAGCAACTTCCATGTTTTAAAATCAAATGCAACATTTTAAACTGTCTCTAGTTTCATGGCACCTAGTGTCTCAACTGCTACATAACTAAAACTAACTTAATAATCCTCTGGTCAAGACCACATTTTTTCCCAGTCATGTTACTAATATGTTTTCATAGTGCATTCAGTTTCTTATATTCAATGAACTACTGGCCATCCTCTTGATTCTGCCTCTGGAGTAATTCCAGACTTTGTATACTTCTCTCTATATATACTATCAAAACCCTAGTTTAAGTACACACAGTCTTTCACCTGGAATACTGGAATAGCCTGATAATTTGCTTCCTTTCAAACACAATGTCTCTGTAAAATGCATACTCCTTACTGTGGTGGGAGACGCTCCAAAACTGAAACAACTTGCTCTTTCCTCTCTTGAGATCTTCAGTGGGCCCTTCCTTCTCTTAAATCATCCACATTTAACACAGCACAGTCAAACCCCTTCATTACTTCCATTCAGCAAGTTAACATCAATATGTCAAATCTTAGCTTAAACCTCACATATGGAGAGCACTTTTCTGACAATTCTAATGAAAACTTATTATAACTCTTCTATAGCAGACTCTGTGACTTTAATAAGTTATCACAATTCTAGTTAAATGTAATGTAAAAACATTAATTTAGCATCTTTCTCAATTCAGACAATATCATCTCCCTGGATATACAAAGAATGACATTTGGAAGAAAGGCATGTGATATAAATTTTTAGAAGGAAAAGATAAAAATCTAGTGGTTTGATAGGTAGCCATCATTTTCTCACTTTTAGGGGCCAAGAATATCAGCAGTATCTCTCTACCTTCTAGAAATCACTTTATACTTCCCTCAGAAAAAGTTCTGGGTTTCCATTGCTGTGAAGTCCAATTATTAAGGTTACATTCTAATGCTACAGCATTTTATTGTTATTTCAACAAATCAGTAAATTCTAGTATAGTAACTTCTGGATTAATTTTCTGTATAGACTTTAGGAAGTAGAAAAAAGTAAATTTCCTGTGTTGAAATAAAAAAGGAGGGGTTATTACAAACATGGAAAACTAGAAATATATATCACTTCAATGACTGAACAATTATTTAGTTTTAAGTAAATGAAAATACATGACCCAGTGGTTTAATTACTTAGAACACTTAAGGCAATTTCATTACTTCTCTTAATTTATTTATAATCAAGTTATTTTCAATCTAATTATATTTAAAAGAAACACATCTAGGATTTTTTTTCCCTATGCAACACTAGGCTTTATAAGATTTCATCTGGAGAAGATTCAGTATTTGCAGATGTATAACATTTATATATATTAAGCCCAAATCATGTTTGCTCTTTCTCATTTTACTCATTTTCAATTAAAAGCCATTTTCATTTTAATTTGATCAAATTGTTAACATTGGTTTCACCTTTTTTAAATAGATTAGTTTGGCATAAACAATATACCCCCTAAATGGGTGTTGCTTCAATTAATGACAGAGCCTATTAACAACTCTGGTTTTACGAAATACCATTAGGTAATGAGTCAGTCCTGTTCTTGGTTTTAACAATGGCCTTGACAAGGTTTGTCATAATGAAGTCAGTGGTGTCCTGCTAGAATGAAGGTTGAAAAGTGATGACAATTTTTGATGAGAATAAATTACAGAACAAGAAAATAGTTTACTTGTAGAAATATTAAGTATACAAACAACAGATGCCCCAAATAAATAATATAACAAGGAAATGCAACAACCGGTAAATTAGGAGAAAAAGAATCAATGGTTTTCCTAGGACTGAGTTGTAAATCACTAATGAAAGCACAATATTGAATTTAAGGCACCTGAGGCTCCACTGCTTACTCTTTTAAGAAGGTAAATAGTGATCTTCTTAAATTTGGAGAAAGTTTACATTTTTGAAGTTTAAATTTAAACTTAAATTTGTTTTCTCCTTTGGCCTTTGTTTCACTAATAAAGGTAAATTGAAAGTAATTGTATTTTCAATTGGTCCAGTTTGTGTGATATAAATTCTTATAAATGTGAGTATATTATAATGCATATTGCATTTCTCTCTGGAAGTAGTGCTATTTAATAGGCCCTAATTAATATATAAAAGATAATAGTAAAATTAAGATGATAGTAATAATAAGTTAACATTTATTAAACACATATTGTTGTTAAATGTTGTTCTAAGAATATTATACCTATTAAATAATTTAATACTCAGAGTAACCCTTTGGTGAAGGTACCATTATTATCTTCATTCAAATTTTAGTGATTTGACCAAGGACAAGCAACTGGTAAACACAAATGCAAATATATTTATGTTTGATGAATATTTTTGACTACCTATATTGTTTCAGGTAGTATGCTACATAAATTCAATATTGTTTCATTTTATTCTCACAACACACTAGAGAGGGAGAAAATATTTAAAGTGCAGAAGCATTTATTTAGCTTACTCAATAAAAGCCAGAAGGACCTGAGTGTAGCATCTGGGTTTTAAACCTGAATTTCTTTTACTATGATATCTTGCCTCTCTGTACATTTTAACAGTACTGGGTTTTCTAAAATGATAAAACACTAATTTTCACATTTTTCTTATCCCAAGGTTATATTCAGTAGTATTTAATGACCTACACAGTGATCTTCTACCCAACAAATGCTAAAAGAAAGCAAAGGTCTCTTCACTAGGAAGATCCATTGCTATAAAATCTAAAGTTTAGAAGGAAAAATGAAATCTCAAACTGTGGTCTGTGCATTTTATTTTTCAATGTGCCAAGTAAGTTGACCTTAAGAAATCCGCTTTATAGCAAAAGCCAGAATGTTTTCCTTTAGTCTTTTGTTGGTTTGTTCTTTAGGCTTCAGATAGCTTTTGCAGTATAGCTGGGAAAGAATTGTAATATTTGAGAGTAGAGTCGCTAAAATGTCCAAACTACAGCCCTGTCTTATTAATGAACTGGCACTGAGTTCAATAACTTAGGAAGTGGTTCTACCTGGGAATGACCAGCTGAGCCCATCTTTATTATTCACTATACAGTTCCGAATCTGCCTTAAATTTGTTAGAACTAAAGAGGAAAGTTAAAGGGTTTGTGGCATTCAATGATAGAATCATGAAGCAGAAGTAGTATTTGGCTAAGAATTCCAATTCTGGTTCTACCTGTAACATGCCCTTGTAGACTCTCCAGGCTAAATTTTATCAAGTACTAGAATACAGTAATCATAGTAGACTATATTTAAGGTCACTTTCAGCTTAAAAGATTATGTTTTAATAGTAATACCAATATTACTGATAGCTAATTTCCATCCCTTCACCTTTCAGTGAGAGTGAACAAGTAATTTAATGTACCTATGCCTCAGTTTTCTAGCATAAAATTGAGAAACAAATCTAATCTTTTGCATGCTTCTGTATAAGTAGAAGTATAACATGATTGATACATGTGATTAAATTTTCTAGAAGCTATATTAAGAAATGAACAAAAACAGGTGAAATTAATTTTATATTTAATTTAATATTAACATTTCACATATAATCAATATTAAAATATTCAAAGACATTTCATATTCTTTTTATGACACTGGCAATTGAATTCTGCTGTATATTTTACATTATAGAATATCACAATTCAGACTAACTACATTTGAAAATGCACATGTGGTTAGTGGCTACTGATGGCCAGAATTAATTACATAATCTATCACAGGATGTTACACAGAGAGTGATGCAGTTGGTGTTATAATTGTTTGTTTGATATACTTTTTTTAATATATGCCATATACTATTAAGGCATTAAAAGAAAACACTAAAAGATAAATCTTATCAATGCAACTTAGAGTTCCCCCATTTTAAATTAGATATTAGCATATTATGGCAATCCTTGTAACTGAGGTGCAGTATAGGAGAGAGGATGGAAGTTAGGCTTTAAAATCCAAAAGATGTGAATCACAGTGAAACTTCCCCACTGAGGCTCGTGGATGCATGTGTATGTTCATGGTGTGTATGTGTATTTCTTTTCTGTAGCATTCCTTTTGAACTAAAGTTTTCTCATTTGTAAAATGAAAACAATAGCACTTTACAGGAAGGAATGTAATAATGATTACCCGTCATATAAAAATTATCTTCAAAATGATCCCTTTATGCCACCATACTCTCCCATCTCTTGATTTTGATTCAATCTTTTCCACTTCATGAGACAGCTAATTTCATGTACTGCCAGAGAAATTAATAGTAACACTACTGATGCTGATACTGATCCTTATCTTTCATTGAAGTTCTATCTATCTACCTACTTACCTACCAACCTACCTATCTATTTCTAATCATCTATTTATCTGCAATGGGGATTTTTTCAGACATTTCATTTGACTCACTAAAAATCATACACATATTTTTTTTCATTTGACTAACTTTGAAACACTTTGTCAATTTAATGTATATTATTTGCCTCTAAGCTTGTGAAGTTTATATTTTGTCAAATTGTCGTTCACTGTCCAGAGAAGAACCACATCAAAATATCTTACTTTTTCCTAGAAACTAAACAGATTTTTGATATATGGCACTCCTTGTAGTCAGTGCCTGGCATTTTCTGTGCATTGTCTCATTTGATCTCTACAAGGATCATAAGGTGTAAGTATGAATATTATTTACAATTTACAGGTCAGGAGAAAAGCTTAGAGAGGTTTGCTGACATCCTCATTCTCATGCAGAGAGAAAGCTACAGAGCCCAGAGCCACATCTAGATTTCTTTGATAATAAGTTTTGTTCTTTTTAAATCAGTAAGATTTACCCCATGCCTTGAAGTCTGAGTGCACCCTGATTCATGATGCTCTGTAGGCCACTTGATTTTCAACTTCTCTTTTTAAAATACAATTTTGATTGCCTTTCCTTATCTCTTCCTTCTCATTTTTCTTCTCATCTTATTTCTCTTCCTCCTTGCACTTTATCTCCTCCTTGACCATGACTGACCCCATAGCCAATGGCTGTTTTCTCTATCTCTTACAGAAATGAGGGGTTTTGATATGGGAAGGTTGGTAAAAGCTGGGGATTCTTCCCTGATACCTTAGGTATGTTTTTTGCTTCCTTTTTGGCAAATCATGTGTTGGTAGGTTCTCTCCCTCATCCAGTCTTGCCTATAATTGTCTGAGATATGGACTTGAAGTTGCAGGCATGAGGATGGAATGGTAGGTTGCATTTACCAAAAATGTATTCATCCAGTTCACATGCCCTTCCAGAGTGTTGATAATCCCCATAAAGAGGGGGCATATTTTTCACTCTCAGTGATCCAAACAGGTTTTCCTGATTGTTTTCATGAATAGAATGTGTCCAAGGAACTCTGTGTGGATCTGAAAATTGGTTATAAAGCTGATTGTATTTATTGGTTATAAATATTTGTCAGGTTATCTCTCTATTGGGACATTCCTTGAGCCACCTTTTAATAGCCCAGGTATCCCAAAGCTGCTTGTCTGAAGAGACAATGTGGAATGAACACCCAGGTAGAAAGGGGGTCCTGAGGGTCCTTATTTTTCTAATTTATCAAATGTTTGAGTCTTCACGGCCAAAGTACTAGAGATCTGAGGGATAGTGTTCAGCTGAGCCCAGCCCTGCAATGACTATCTGAAAACACTTAACACTCTGAGTGAAAACAATTGAGCTGACTCAACTCCAGAATAATGAGAGATAAAAATAAAATGGTTGGTATCATTTGGAAACATTAAGATTGGAGTTGACCTTTATGAACCAATAGATAACTAGAATATATGGTAACTTCTTAACATTCATGTAGGAATATAATTTTTTAAAATAAAATAAATTTTCTATTATCATTTCAATAAAAATTTTGGAAAAATAGAGTTATTTTATTTAGAATCTATAGTTTGTACTATAAATCTCTCTGGTTTACTTTGTTAATTAGGTTAAAAATGCTACTGGTGCATTTTTCATCTGGCTAGTCGTTGAATGGTGCTTTGTAGACTTTGTACAGCACTCATGTGGTTTCATAATTAATTTTTAAAATTAAGTATGCCAATATAAACAATAAAATCACAGAGAGACTTCCTGGGTCACTTAGTCCAAGTTTCTTCCTACATTAAACAATACAGATTTCAGAGAGAATGAAATAACCACCACAGGTTGGCATGTTCAGGAGGTTTCAAGGTCTGGGAATGAGAGTGAGGACACTGAATGATGCCAAATCAACTCATGAATGCTTCAGGATGAGAGGCCTATCATGTATACTAATTTAGTAAAATTAAAACCATGGGATAATGAAGATGAAAAGGTGACTTTTATAAATGTATGTGTATGACATTAAATGCAGAGTTATATAATTACATATAAAGGCCAGAAACTAAGAGCAGAAAATAACTTAATATTTCCATTCTGCTTGCTATGGAAAGGTCATTTTAAATGTTTTTGACCCTAACTAACAAATGGTGGGACTTCAAGCTATTACACAAGGAGTTTCCATTATCGCTTTTGCCCCTGCCTTGCAACACCAACTCTCCGTGCTTCCCATTGGAGACTCTCAAACAGAAGTCCTTGCATTCTCATTTATGTGCTGTCTGGTCCAGCTGGTTTTGGTTTGTTTGTTTTATATACACCTAGCACAAGGTCTATGAAATGATGATCAGACAAGTTACATGATAGTGACAGTTATGATAATAGTTATGGTGGGAGTAGGGTGTATTTCCTTAATTTTTTAGAGTTTTCAGAGTAAAAATTTATGCTTCTTTTTATCTTTTAAGATACAGATGTTCAGAAATTTTAGGACATTATCAAGTTGAAAGAGCCTCTGGCATTCAATTTACTCTATGTACTACAAACCATGTTATATACAAATATATAGATTAAGATATAAAAATTATTTACATATAAAATATATCTAGTAATAAATGTATAATGGATTTTCTTAATTTTTTTCTTATGCTATTTACTCAACATTCCAATTACTAAGAACATTCTTCTTTTTAACTGTCCTGAGATTTTAAGAGTTCAACTAAGAAGACACATGCATTAAGCTGTCAGAACCATGCATTAATGGACTGAAACAGACTATAGTTCTATGTGTCCCAGCAGTTTCTGAAGTATGTTTAATGGATGCTAAGACTAAGAGCCTATCCTCTGACCCAAACGATCCTGAAGCATTAATTCTAGTGGAAATTTTTACTAAAAATAAACAGCAATAAGAAAGAATATGTCCTTCTCTAACTATAAACACATTACACAGACACAAACAAATTTTCTCAAGAAGAAAAACTATCTATGAATATTGAAATAAGTTTTGATATAGTTCACAATAGTGTTTTGGCACTCATAAAATTCCCTTTTATTAACTGCAACCTTTATTATTGATCATTGTCACCTCATTTATTATTTTTGTACCTGTCAACTGAAATAGTTAGAAGATCTAGATTGCTCTCTTTACTACATTTTACTTATAGCAATATTCAAACTAACAGCATACAGTGCTAAAAGCATACAAATTTATTTTGAAAGACAAATATATTATCCCTATTTTATATGAAGCATATGTTATTATTTGTAATTGCCATAGGAACTTTATAAAAATTCTGTCTGTGCTATTATAGAAGAATATCAAATATATAAATACCATTTTCTCTATGATCACATAGTGTGTATCATAGAGATATATTAATCTTCAGATAGATTAAGATTCACCTAGTAATAACAATTAAGTCATTGGTTTGGAGAAGGAGGGTATGCTTATACATGTGTTTTCTAAATGAATCTTTCTACTTTGAGACTGATGTTTTTATTCCCATACTGCCTAAAAAAAACTGAAAAATTAGGATAATGTGATTGACTCAATGTTACCTACTCAATGAGGGCATGAATACTATTTATACCCATATTCTCCTTCCAAGTCTACTGCTATGTTGTACTGTCTAAGTTATGCTCCTTTGGATAACTAATTATACTAATAATTTTTCAAGCTTTAAGCTTTTCAAATCTTTGTCTCAGTTTGTACATATAAATATTCTTTGAAAAGTTGAAAGCCATTAATCCATATAATTATAAGAAAAGATAACAGCCACCAAATGATTAATATGATTAGCTAAAATCTTTGGTTTCAATCAAATCTTACCACAGCCAGTGTATTTTATAGAGTCTGAAGAAAGAATGCCCAATTATTTTCACCTTTTACTCTTCCCTACACTTTTCTCATTTAGGCAATACCTCTTTTAAAGTCATTTTAAAATTCTGCCCTGGGAATTCTGAAATTCCCAGCAGAAAGAAAGAAGGAGAAAGAAAGAAGGAGCTCCTACCCTTTGTGACAGCATGGCTGGAACTGGAAAGCACTATGCTAAGTGAAATAAGCCAGGTGGTGAAAGACAAATACCATATGATCTCACCTTTAACAGGAACCTAAACAATAGTACAAACAAACAAGCAAAATATAACCAAGGACACTGATATAGAGAACAGGCTGACAGTGACCAGAAGGGAGGGAATTTCAGGGGAAAAGGGGAAGGGTTTGCAGGAACAAGTATAAAGGACACATGGACAATAACAAGGGGGAATGCAAACAGGAGGGAGGTGGGGAGGGCTGGGATGGGAGTAAAAGACAGAAAACTGTACTTGAACAATTAAAATTTAAAAAACTGTAAAAAAAAAAAAAATAAAAATAAGATAAAATTCTGCCCTGGCCTGTGTGGCTCAGTTGGTTGGAGTGATGTCCTATAACTGGAAGGTTATGTTCAATCCCTGGTCTGGGCGTATACAGGAGAGAAACAAATCAATGTTTCTCTCTTACATCAATGTTTTTCTGTCTCTCAAAGCAATGAAACAGTATCCTTGGGTGATGATAAAAAATCATTTTAAAATTAAAAAAAATTATTTTCTCATAAGATTTTAAATTGTTTATCTTGATCTTAAACATTTCTTCTATTTTAGGCATAATTTTTAACATTTAATTGTATTACATCTATCTTTAAAAATAGATATTTGTTTTTAAGATTAACTTATTGATGACTCAAATACCCAACTAAAATTTGAGGTGTTCAGTATCAAGAATGTCTAACTTACACATATATAAACCATTCACTAATCTAACAGAAGTTACTAAGACACTGTTGCATGCAAAAACTATATTAGAATCTATGGGAGATCTCTCTCCACTTTAACTGAACACAACATCCTAAAATTCATAACATTTTTTTCTTGGAAATATCTAGCAGATAGAGACCATTCTTTCATTTCCTGCCCTTCATGTCCTAGGATGAAGGCAGAACTTGTTTCTTTGTATGAAGTGTCAGTTCAGTTCACTAACCTAAAACATTGTTCAAAATTTTTCTTTTTTCAAACCCAGGCCACATTTTATTTATTCTAACTGGTGACCTCAACAATTTAGTCAATAACCATGATGACCTTTCTATTTTCCTCTCCATTCTACTCATAATTTCCTCAGCAATACACAGGTAATTCACCCATATCTTGACCTCATCATCATTCAGGTTGAAAATTCAGTAACATCTCAACCTCATTGCTCTTTCTCATCACAGTGCTATTTCTGCTCCACCTCAGCAAAACTTGAATCTACTGAGCATGACTGTTTCTTATAAAACAGCTTCCATTTCTTTCTCTCAGCACTCACATGTACTGATATTATTTTAACCTCATTGAACTTTTTATTTTCCATATTCATAAATCTTTATGACCAGCAATCTCTTGGTTTCTTATTTAAATTCTACCATCCTAGGTATTCGGAATGCACTAGATCATATATTTTCACCACACCTGTCTTGACAATCTGTAGGTCTAGCACAAGCTCACATCTCATTTCAAGGCCAAACAGCAGTTGTAATGTAAATAAACCTTCTAACCATTTCACGTAGGAGTCGTGATGTTTAACTTTACCTTTGCCCTTGCTAGTGCTCAGAGTGTTTCAGTTCCTGCCTTACAGAAAAAAGTGAGTTATTAAATACAACTAATCAAATTAAGAGATTGAATTAACTAGATTAAATATTGCTCTAGATGTTTGCCACATTGGGCTAAAGTTTAGGCTTAAAGTACAACAAGATGCTTGGTGACATAGATGAAAATAAACACTGTCACATCTCCCCACCACATACAATCTCCAATTGAAATTAAGCTCTCTAATTGTATATATACTCTTATTATTTATAAGTAAAAAAATCCAAGCAGAATTAGGTAATGTGTGTCTGGAGTTATGAGATGCTAGAACACACAGGCTGTGTTTAAGGAATAAAAATCTTAAGGCAGAGAAGAGTTGGAGGATCAGTTCAGCTTCTGAGTGAAAGACGCTGACCAGGCCAGCAAGATGAAGCCAGCTTCCAGCCAGATACACTACTAAAGATAAAGTCAGTTAGAAAACTTACAAAAAATACACATAAAATTATAATTAATCTCTCTTAAGAATATAGATGACAAATTATTAAATGAAATATTAACTACACATAAATATATAAGAATATCCTCATAACTATATTATATATATATATATATATATATATATATATGAATACCCAGATGTTCATGAAGAAAAATTCAAAACTTTAGATAGGACTAATTAATAAGCAAACATGCGCCTTCCTCCAAATGATACCCCTTTGGTTTCAGAAGTTGATAATCTCTTTTTATGCAAATTTCATTAGGGAATTGAAAAGGATGGGGAAACATCACAACTATTCTATTTCAAGTATTCTAAGATTAACTTTTGCTCATATGTTAACATTTTTGAAATTATGATGCATCCAACAGTTAATGTAATAAGAAAGCATTCTGCCAGAGTTTAACCAACAATTTTATTTTTAATAGTAATAAAATAAGTGTGCATTTTACAACTGAATTATAACAAATTCAGTGAAATATCACAGTGTCATAAAAGCTAATATAATAATTATACTCATATTGTTTTCTAATGTTATTCCTATTCTTTCAGTATCAAATAACCAGCTTAGTGGCTTCAAGCAACACAAATTCAGCATCTTACAGTTCTGTAAGTCAGAATTCTGAGATGGGTCTCACAGGGCTAAAATCAGGATGTTAGCAGAGCTGAATTCATTTCTTGGAGGTTCTCAAGGAGAATCCATTTTCTTGTGTTTTCCATCTCCTAGGGCCTTTCCACATTCTTTGTCTCCTGATGCCTTTTTTCTTGAAAGCCTGCAATGTCTGGTTGATCTTCCTCATATGATGTTACTTAAAAACTGACTCCTCCACCTTCCTCTCCCACCTTTTAGATACCTGGTGATTACATTGGGCCAGCATGTATAATTCAGGATAATTTATCTTAAAATCCACTGATTAGTAAACGCAATCCCATCTGCACCCTTAATTCTCCTTTGCCATGAAACATAATATATGTACAAGTACCAGGTGTTGCTGGCAAAGACAACCAGACCTTGGTTCTTGTTGTCTTGAAGGAAGGATTTCAGTTAAGAGACAAGGTGCAGACAAAGCAAGAAAGAATTATTGGCCAAAGCAAAAACACACTCAGGACAGTGACACAAGGAAGGGCTTAGCATAGATGAAACAGTAAGAGAGCCTAGGCTGGGCTACTTTGGCTCACTGGGAAGTCAGAGAAAAGAGGGCCTTGGAGACAGGTTCAGCTGTCACTGCCCATTGCTCCCCTGGTTGCAAGTCTCATAGGGTCTCTCAGAGTTTAGGAGAGGTGGGGGAAGAAGAAGGGGAAGGGAGTAGCCTAGGCTTTGTAATTTGTCTTGAGGGTTTTTAATCTCTCTCTTGCAGGAGGTAATCTTAGGGGAGGTCTCACGGGAGGATTTCAGTAGCATATTCATCAGCTTTCTAGGTGTGTTATTTCAGGGTTGTGGTTGGCACCAGAGCAGGAGGTCATTAATCAATGAAGCTGGTCCTGATGTCAGCCATGGCATTGCTTGTCTGGTTTTGCTGCTTTTCTGGGCCTGGAGCTGAAACACAATTGAGGCCTAGATGTCATCTTTTGGGAGGAAAGGTCAAAGGATCTAAACAGCATGGGATCTAAATATGCTAGGGGAGAAAATGTTAACCTGGGGATGAGGTCCTTATTTTCCCAGTTTTGCCCCTTGTTGGCACCCAAAGCTGTTAACCCTGGTGACCTTTGTACCTGGCCTATTGTCTTTGCTCTGCTCAAGTCTGTCTAACTGCCTGCCTCACAGGGATTAAAGCAAGGACATGTTTGGGGATAAGCATTATTTTGCCTACCACTATACTATACCCAAATTAGGTAAGGCTAGTATAAGAACATATTGACTTGCACTATATAAATGTAGGAGGAGAATATAGCAAATATAATATTACAAATAAATTATATAACTACATAATACAAATGATATATATTGTTCATATATATATACATGAATGTATGTGTTATATATGTGTATATCATAACTAGGAAGTTTTATTCTGGTATTTCAAGGATAGGTAAAATAATAAAATTGATTGATATAGCTCCCTAACATTAGCAGATATTAAAGCATTTGAAAATTTAAATTGATGTAATGAATATATTCAATAAAATATAACACTAATTCCTTACTTTTAAAAATATACTAATATGCTAAGGAAGACACAATGCTTTCTTATCACAACTACTGTATCATACACCCTAATTCTAAAAGGAGAATAATGTGAAACAAAAAGTATACATCTTAGGACTAGATATCTTTCTCTCCTTTACTATTGAAATTAGACTAAGAGTTGGAAACAAGAAATTTATTAATGCAACAAAGTGAGTCTAACATCAACCTAAGAGCAAATATCCCACTTAACATGTCTATAGGACAAAACTGAAGTTTTCCTCCTTGTGTATGCAAAGCACATTTCTACCCTCCTCTATGCTTCTTAAGTGTGTGTCTATATTACAACTCACACAGAATACTTTACTTGTGATACTTCTGGTAACCAGATGTGTGGGAGTTTTTCCCACACCATGCAGTTCTCTGCAATACCAACTGGGCATCCTGTGATTCAACTCAGTTCTGACACTATCCACCCAGAGATAGCAGCTGATTCCACAGGTTAAGGATGCAGTCCCACAAGACTTCCTATCCCACCTCAGAGGCCAATCACACTTCAAGATTGTCACCAATCAGCTATAAATCAGATGTTTCCATGATGACCTCTTCAGGTTCCATTAATCTGCTACAGCAGCCCACAGAATTCAGGAAAACAGTTCACTCACATTTACCGCTTTATTATAAAATGATATGATCAAGGATACAGATGAACATTCAGATGGGAGAGATACACAGGGTGAGGTCTGTGAGAAAAGTGCAGAACTTCCAGGATCTCCCCACATACTCATCAACCCTGATGGTCTTCAAATGTCCTTGGGATTTTTATGGAGACTTTATTACACAGGCCTGTTTGATTAAGTCATTGGTCATTGGCAATTGATTTAAGCTCCAGCCACTTTACTCTCTGCAGAGTTTTGAATAGAACTGGGAGTTCCAACCATCTAATCACATGGTTTAATTCATCTGGCCACAGGCCCCCAAATTTAGATGCAGTCCAAAGTCACCCACTCACATAGCAAAAGAAACTCATTTTTACCCTTGTCACTTAGGAAATCCCAAGGGTTTCAGGAGCACTGTGCCAAAAAACAGGGACAAAGACCCAATATATATTTTATTAGAAATCACAGCATCACAGTATGAAAACTTTAATATGAGAATCTGTAACAAGATTGAATGCTTGCTCTCAACTCAGTTACTTAATAGAGTTTTATAATGTAATTAGAAAGTAAAAAGAAATAAATAAAGGAAGTGCAATTTTTAAAGCAAAAGTATACTCAGTTATATAGAATGACATTATAATTATAGATAGAAAATATTACTATTGTAATGATATCAATTATTTCTATTTTTCTATAAATTCAATATAATTTTTAAAACTGTCAAAATAAGACAAAGAGTTTCATAAAAATTTCAGTGTGATCTTAAAATTAATATGAAACAGGAGAGCTCTTAACGAGTTAAGGCAATTTTTGAAGAACAGTACATTGAGAATGTATACCTTATCAATAGCAAGACTGACAATAGACATTATAACTACAGAGTTTGGTATTGTCACAATGTTAGCCAAATATATTAGTGGAACCAGACTATGAAACAAGAAACAGATCCACATGTATATGGAACTGATGTATGACAGGGCTGACATCACAAATCATTGGAGAAAGGAAGTGTAAATATCAAAGTCTCCAGAAAGCATCACACTTAAGAGTAAAATTTTCAAGCAATTCCTAAAATCTGGAATGAGAAAGGATGCCTGCTAAATTGATTGTATTGAACAATGTACTGCAGAAGTTAGAACCCTAAGAAAAGAAAATAAGAGATAAAGAAAAGGTAGAAAGAAGAATTAAAAAGAAGGCTACAATTTATTAGTAACAAATTATATAATTTGCTTCACAAATAGCTTAAAAGTATGCATATTAACTTTTAGAATGAATAATAAATTCAGTATACTTGCTCTTTATCAACATGCAATGAAATTTTAATAGTTATGAAAGTTATAAGGTACTTTGGAATGAATATTGTAAAATATGTGCAAGAGTTATATGGAAAGTCATTCAACTTTTTATTGAAAGACATTTTGAAGATAAACATAATGGAGAAATTCATTATGTGAATTTTTAGTAAATCTTAACAAATAGATGCTTATTTTCTACAAATTTAATGTTATTTCAATCACAATCCATCAGAAGTTTTCATTCAAGTTGATAAACTAATTCTACAACATGTGAAGATTACCAAGAGTCAGAATTACCGGGACACCCCTGGAGGGAAATCTAAGTTAACACTTGCTCTCTTAGACCTCACCATTTTAATAAAAGTATAGCGATAAAGACTATGGTATAAGTAATCTGATCAGTTATTACTTCACACATATATAGTAAAAAATCAGAGAAGTACACAAATACATACATGTGCATACACACATATATGGAAATTAGTTATGGTTTCATTTAAAATAACAATAAATAGAAAATGTCTGACAGTAGATGTTCTGTTTAATAAGTTATAATTGTGATATACTGGGTTTCATTTAAAATCAAGTTATAAGAAAAGTTTTACATTATGGGATATTGACCATAATATATTATTTAATGAAAATATCATGTTACCTAAGAATATTAATACATGATTTTATTATTGAAATATAAAATTGGTGCATATTTATATATATCTACATATCTGTTATGTTTATCTACATAACAGATAAACATAGCTACATTATGTTTATTTATCTATGAACACAAAATGACTAAAGATATACAAACCAAACTTGTGCCAGCTTTCATGTCTCTGTGGTAGGATCAAAGTACTATGTGCACCTTTATTTTATATTAATTTTGCAAGTGTTCTCTTTCAAGATGTATTACTTTCATAAATAAATTAATGAAAATTCTACTATTTTGATAAAACATTAGGGTTATGGGAAAAAGCTGATTTTAAATTAAGCCTTGTCATATTTGTAAAACAGTATAGTTTGTCATTTAAATTTTAGTATAAGCAAAATTAAAATATATGTGTATTTATTTGAGTTTATATTCTTTTTTGTAACCATTTTCTATATAATTTTAACTTGTATATATATTTTTTATTTTTTATTATTCCCATAATGAATACTGTAGCAACTTGGCTCAAAAATACCTGTTGACTTCCAGACAAAGGGGGCAGGGAGAAGTTATTCTCAGGGAGTTCTTTGCTCAGATGATATACACAATGGTGAAGTTCTGGGACAAGAGGTAAAATCCAAGACAAGGAAACAAAAACAAATAGAATGAGCAAATTAGAAATGCCTAGGAAACACCACCACATAATTATAAAGTTTTCATCTATGACACTGCAGAAGAAAAAGCAGTTATATAAAAATGGGCTTGACCTCAAGAGCTTTTTTTTTATATTTGCAACTGTGAAAAGCATAAATATTAATTAGATTCACAATTCACTTCCACTACTGCACTTTTTAACACTTTAATGCTGTTACATATTCCTATAATAAAATAAATTTAAAACTGTTAAAGATACATGCAGTTCTTTGGGCCATAATAAAACAAATTTGCAAAGCAGTGCCTTATTTCTGTTTTGTGAACATTTATCCATTTTATCAATGGCAGTTCATACCTATCCAAAAGACTTTAACCAGGCCTTGCAGAGAACCTTTCATTTCCCACTTTGTGGCAGAATGTCAAATAGGTGGGACTAAGACAACTAATCAACCACAAGAAGCACAGTGTCCCAAATAAGATGAACCCAAAGAGATCCACACCAAGACACATCATAATTAAAATGGCAAAGTTAAGGACAAAGAGAGAATCTTAAAAGCAGCAAGAGAAAAGCAGTTAGTTACCTACAAGGGAGCTCTCATAAGATTGTCAGCTGATTTCTCAACAGAAAATTTGCAAGCCAGAGGGATTGACACAAAATATTCAAAGTGATGAAAAGCAAGAACGTGCAATCAAGATTATTCTACCCAGCAAAGCTATCATTTAGAATTGAAGGACAGATAAAGGCCTTCCAAGACAAGAAAAACTAAAGGAATTTTTCATCCCCAAACTAATGTTATGTGAAATGTTAAAGGTCTTCTTTGAGAGGAGGAGGAGTAGGAGGAGGAGGAGTAGGAGGAGGAGGAGGTGGAAGAAGAAGAGGAAGAAGAAGAACAAAAAGAAGACAAAGAAAAAGAAAATAAAATATATACACAGTAAAATAGCAATAAATACATATCTACCAACAATGGAATCTAAAAAAAAAAATGAAGTAAATAAACAAGCAGAAAATAAATGGACTCATAGATACAGAAAACATTTTCACAGTTGCCAGTTGGGAAGAGAGTTTGAGGGCTGTGTGAAAAAGGTGAAGGGATTAAGAAATACAAATTGGTAGTCGCAGAACAGTCATGGGGAGGTAAAGTACAGCATAGGAAATATAGTCAATAATATTCTAATAACCATGTATGATGTCACATGGGTGCGAGATTTATTGGAATGACCAGTTAATAAGTTATGTAATAGCTAATCAATGGAGTATACATCTGAAAGTAACGTAACAATGTATGTCAATTGTGATGAATTTTTTTTTAATGATTAAAGGAGAACAACAGGAATCCTTGGTAACATTTCAAGCTGTTTTGCATCATGTACCGTGATTCTTGCCTCTCTGTTGAACTAAAATATTTTTTAGAACAAATTTTGCTCTTTGGATTTACCCTACCTAAGTTTAGAGAGTTTTAACTAAGTGGAAAAACAAAAACAAATAAACAATTGTAAGGAATACTGTCCCCAGTTTGCAATGAAAATACTAAAGAATCCAAACCCTTGAAAATATGCAGCCACATTACTTATCACCATTGTACAGGTTCGGGTCTTTTATCTCAGTCTCTAAGGCTATTGCTTTATTTTTTGCCCCCAGCTTTAGGAGATCTGGACATCATAGTCTGCAGCATCTGCTAGGTTTTCTGTTGAGCTTTACAGTCCCTCCAAACCCACAGCTTGATTATCTCACTTCCGTTGTAGGCTTAGAGGTTCAAAGTCTTAATGTTGTACAAATATCAGTTTGCTTTGCATGTTCTGCAGATTAGAAAAATATTCATAGTTCCATGTCATTGCATCCTTTTTAAATTCTTTCCCTTTAAATACAAAACAAAACACAGAAATATCCTCTTCCTTATCCTCCCAAAATGTCTGTATTATGATCAATATCTTTTCCTTTTTTTTGGCCACACCTCATTACAAGTTCATCTGGCAATCCTTACTATTAAAGATAGATGCATAGGTACAATATGAACCTGGAGGATGAGGGGGATATAAGTTACAAAGAATACCTCAAAAATTTTATTAATATAATACTTATTTTATACTACTCCACTTAATACTAATCTAACATAAGCAAATGAATGTTATTATGAATGTGCCAATATTCCTATTTTATAAATAAGTAAACTGTGTCTTTGATTTAATAAACTGTTCAAAGTGACAAATCGCAGAGCTGGAACTTCAATCTTTTTCTTAATCTGAATTGGTTATTATGATCATTACATGAAATAAAGGATGTTTGGTGTCAGTGGCTGTTTCAAGATTGAGTGGCACCAAGCAAGCTGTGACTCTTGGCTCATTCTCCTCCCAGCAGGTGTGGGCAGCTCACAATCTTCTCTACTCAAGGCTACCAGGTGGCATATCAGCACAGGTAGTTACATCCCATCTCCTGTCCAACAAACACACAAGGCTTCATATATTCTCATGCTCCAAAAAGGTTGAGAAGCAGGATTGTAGGGACCTCGCCTTAATATATAACCTAGAGCATGCCCACTGTACTGTACCCTGGCCTCAGCATGTCTCTCTAGAAGATGTTGCCAGCTCTGGGGACTATAGTGCACCTGGCTAACCCTCTGCTTTTGAGTTGCTTTGCTAAAGTCCATTTCTCTTTTATTCTTTCTGTAAAGTATAATTTTTACCTTTAATCACTAGTAGATAGCATGCAGAGAATTTAGTAAGTTCTTAATGAGTTTGTAGTGATTGCTATATTTGTTATTATTAGAATAAACTATCAACTAAAATTTTTAATATCTCTGTTATCTTTGCCACGATTCCAAGTATTTTCCTATACTCTTTGCTATTCAGAGGAGGTCCTCCTAATCTTTCTCACTCCAGAAAACTCCTATAACCACCTTTTAAAACACCAAATTTCACTTCTTCTCTCATCTCCATAAGTGAATTTACACACCCATGTTAAGTGTGGCTATAGTATGTCCTACATGGTAATGTATTACAATGTTCCATGTAAACACATGACTCTTCTACTAGGCTGTGAGTGCCTTCTTCTAAAAGTGGGTGCTCTTCCCTTCTGGATTAGGAAGGTCATTTCTAACCAACATAATGTAAACATTTTTTTTCCTTTTAGTCCATTGCTAATTTTGTTTATTTATTTTTCTCAAATTTTCCCCTGCACATTATACAGTAGAAGCATTTAAGATATGTTTTATTGATGTCACTGTGAATCCTTCCTTCTCAATGTTTTGAATGGTCCTAAACAAGATTTAATTGTCATAAAATAGGGCTTTGTAGTTACTTTAAGAATACATCATGAAGCTCTTTTTAGTAATCATTTATAATTATTTTTTTCTACTAAAATACAAAGCCCAAGTCATTTGACCAAAACTGGCTGCAGCCTAGTGAAAAATAATGACCCTTGGTATAAAAAAAATACAGAATGTTTAGATCTGGTAATGCACTATACTATTTGCCATGGATCTAGAATAACATTTACTATATAGATTTTCTCAAATCCACTGACAATCCCAGTACTATCTGAAATATATTGCACTTCTTTTTTAGAACAAATAAGTATTTCTGACTGATGGCAATCAGGTAGGAAAGCATTTATCTTTTTATTATTTTGAATAAATATTTGGGGCGTTAGAGGAAAGAATAAGAGCAGTGATTTTGCAATCTCAAACATCATGATCAGGATGGCCATTGAAACAAGGTGGGAAAAAATCTTGTTAAATCTTCCAAAAAAGGAAAGTACAATATTCCCTAGAATTCTGATAATTCAATGTATCTTAGAACAATGAAAAATATTAATTATATATACAATGGAGTTAGATTTCATATACACCTTCTGAGTGAATTTTTAAAAGACACCCCTTCCTTTGGAATACAGCAGAGTCAGGTACCTGGGCTTGGTGGGACTTTGGCCTCTTGACCAGCCATCCTGTGAGGCAGAAAAACATCTGTAGAGGCTCTTATTTTCACTCTACACAGATTTTTCAATTACTTCAAGACATTATAAAGTGCTGCCATAAGTTGGAGAAATTTTCATTATTTCTTGCCATAGACCAGAAAATTCTTAATTATGCTGAATTTTTCTGCTCATTGTAAGGTGACTAACATCACTGGCCACTGCACATATAACTTCAGTAGCTCCACCCATCATTGCCAACAAAAATTGATAAGCAGATCCCTAAAACACAGTCATACAGAATCATGGATTTCTCCTTTACTTCCCTGGACAAGATGAAGCAGCAAGGACTTTAAGTAGGAGAACTGGCGTCATTATATGTGTTGGCACACCCAGGACTTTATCAAGAGCTCTCTGTCTGGCTCTCATTTGAACCGCATAGAATTCCTGGCAACTGACAAAAAATATATTATTTCCAGTTTAAAGATGAGGAAGATAAAGTGACTTATCTTAAACTCATGTAATTAGAGAGTTTCAAAACCATGATAAAATCCCTATTATCCTGAAGGAGATTAAGTTTTGTTCTATTTTTTATACAGTAGTTCCTTTCAGCATAAAATACTCAGATCTTATCCAAAGATTTGAATCCCTAACTAGCCAGAAGCACTTACAAAGGAATATTTTGAATTCAACTGTTTTCTTGTTTCAAGTCTTATTTAGAAGTGCTTTAATCTGATCAACCTTGCTTGCTACTTTAGAAACTGGTATTCCCAATTACTAATAATTGTTAGTGCAGAAAAGCAACTAAAGTAATGAAAGCTGTTCTTATTTTTGGGTTTCAAGGAAAAGTCAGCTGTGGCTGCTGCTTTGTATTTTGGCAAATTAAAAGAAAGATTTATGATCGCATTCTAGTTTTAATTTTACAATCCTCTTATGCCAAATTTCACTTTAAAATATTTATATTTTATTAATTTAATACTTATTGTATTTTTCCATTACCATTTAGTCCCCTTATACTCCCTGCCCCCACCAGCAACCACCACACTGCTGTCCATGCCCATGAGTCCTTTTCCTTTTTACTCAATCTCTCCACCCCCTAACCTCCTCCCACGCAGCTGTCATCCTGCTCTTGGAGTTTGTCCCCATTTTCCTTGTTAGTTTAGTAAAAATATTTTCTCTCCCATATTTGAATTGGTTTATTCCCTCCTCATTCTCTGGAAGGAAATAATTAATGTAGTTATTTGTCATTCAGTCAACAGTTTGTTTGTTTGCTTTAATTGCAGGAGTATGTAGCAGGCTTTGGCTGGGACATAAAGTCACAGTTACCCAGGTACAGTCCCAGACCACAAGGAAAGTGTGGCCTAGAGAAGACAGAGGAGTAAACAGTAATAAGCACAGAACAGGCACTTAACCTAGTTTGGGAAGGTGTAAAAAACTTAGAGGCAATGATATACTGAGATCATAATAATGAATAAGCTTTATCCTAATGAAGGAATTGTGGATTTTTTAATTAGATAAAGTATTTGCAAAGGTGCAGAGTATGCATCTGATGGATTCCAAATAATTCACTAAGGTTAAAGAGGGAAAGGTGAAGAGGTGAAGGCTGGACAGCAAATGGGATCCATGTCACAAGTTATTTTATATGGTATGTCCAGGAACTTGGTCTTGACACTTAATCCATAAGTGACAAGGATGTGAAATGGTCAAGAGTTTTGTTTCATAAGTCAGTCTGGCAGGGTGGTGGAAATGGTAATGCAGAAGTTTGGGCTGGAGGAACAAGTCCTTTAAAATAATACAAAAAAGAGATGATAGTGGCCCAGTAGCAGATGTTGGGGGAAGCAATAGGATCTGGTGTTTGATTAGATGAGGGCTCCAATGTGAGGGGTAGGAGAGGAAGAAAAACAGGAAATGCAGATTTTTGGTGTAGCCCACAAAATGTAAAGGAATGCCTTTCCCTGAGGTGGGAAACCCAGGCAAAATTGGAAGCCTAATTGTTGAGTTCAGTTTTGATTATATAAACCGAGTTTGAGGTACCTATGGAACATGCAGTTGAAGCCATCCAATAAGCATTTGGATGTAGGGATGTGGAGCCCAAAAGAAAGGTCCTAGAAAGAGATATAGTTTAGAGTTATCAGTATAAAGAAGAATGTAAAACTCAGTTCTTAAGTTCATGGTTATGAATGTGGAATTTGTGGCTGCATGGCTTAAATTCTAATCATCAGTCTTCCTTTCCTGTTTTTTGACCTTGGGCAAAAAAGGTTTTTGTGCTTCAGTTTATTCATGTGTAAAACACATATTATCATATCTACCTTGAAGGTTCTTTGGTTATTACCCATAATGCATTTAATAGTATGTGATCAATTATAAAAATTAAAAACATTAATTATAATAATTCTACCATGGCATATTCATAGATACATTCCCAGTGTCTAGATCAGTCTCTGGCACACAATAGGGGCTCAATTAATAATTGTAAAAATAAATGAGTTACTTTCTAGTATGAAATCCCATTCTGGAAGAAAGCAAAGAGTCAATCTCCATTCCTCCACCCTCCAGGTTTTTTGAGGTTATACCTGAATTCCTTATGTGTATGTATTGTTAGGACATCAAGGCAGAGGTGGATGCAAATGATGGGAAAAAATAGTCCTCAAGAGTATGTGCCTGAAGGAATACACTGCCAAGGCTGTCTTCCTGGCTGGCTTTTATTCCCATTGGGCTCCCATGAGGCATATCTCATTCTCCCCAACACTTACTCATCGTATATTATGCAGCAAATATTAACTGAGCATCTATCAAGGGCTTGACATGTTCTAGGGAGTAGGGAAATAGAGAGAAGATAAATTTCCTGTTCTTGTGGAGTCCATGTTCCCATTCCCCCTTTATTCACATGGTCACTGTAGAATCAGGAGCTCGCTCTGCTATTCTAACACCACTTGGGGGTTGTATGAGGTACACTTGGATGCTTTGTAATGTTTTGTGCTTGGAAATCTACAGGCTTGTCCATGACCATGTGACTAGAGAGATCAACCAGACATTTCCTCTTTCTAGTGGTGCCATTGTCTTTAGTCTCATACATGGTCCTTCTGCCCTCTCTCGTAGATACCCTTTATCTTTCCTTTCTTCCCTCTAGTTAAGGAGGCTTTCTTTTTCTAGTTGGAGAGGAGCTCCAGTGTCTACACACCTGCTCTCCTAGACATTTCTGTATATACTGAAAATACTCCCTAAGTTTCCCCAAAGCTAGAAACAGGAAGTCCAGAAACTTGCGGGCATTTCTGCTGTCTGCCTACCACACCTCTCCTTTGAGTAAGCACACTCAGAGCTATTCTTTTCTGGGAGGGGCATTAGGAGACAAAATAAAAAGACAACCAAACAAAATCACTTCTCTATAGAAACATCAATCCATTACAGGCATGTAGATAACAACTTGAACCATCCAAGTAGATGAGATTACGACTTCATTAGAAGCCAAGTTTAGGTTAACCAAACCTCTGATGGATTTATTTAATTTTATCCTTTTTTTCTCAAAGATTCATTTCCCTTAATTTCTGGGCTGTTTTTTCATGTGTGTTAAATGTCAGTATTTCATTATTACATTTTTTAAAAGATTTCATTTATTTATTTTTAGAGAGGGGAGAGGGGAGGGAGAAAGAGAGAGAGAAAAACATTAAAGTGTGAGAGAAACATCCATTGGTTGCCTCTCACAGGCCCCCAACTGGGGACATGGCCCCAATCTCAATCATGTGCCCTGACCAGAATCGAACCAGTGACCTCTTGGTTTGCAGACGGGCACTCAATCCACTAAGTCAGGGCTCATCACTACATTTTTTATTCATATATTTTACCACTTACCTTTCATTTATCCCTGCCCTGGTGTTCGACCAGGGTGGCAGGGAGTCCTGGGCTGAGAAACACTGAAGTGCTGGGGTCCCAGAGCCCCCTTTCACATTTTACTTTAAGGAATCTAGTTTATGATACCTATCAGGGAAATTCTCAACACATCACCTTCCTCACTCAGAGGCACAGTGTAGCAGTGCTCCCAAGGGCCTGCCAGGCACTGGGGGACCAAGCTTTGTTCCCAAGGCTGTACGATTGTGGCAGGGTTGTTTAAGGCCAGCACAGAAAGTGAACTGTGCATACGCATAGGCAGGCTGCAAGTCTAAGGTCTTCTGGGGGGCGGAGGACCAGTAACTTTTTGTTAAATCCAATTCCCCTATTTCCTTTAATATGACTGATTTTTTTTTTTTTAATGATGCCTGTTGCCTCCCCACCCACATCGCCAGGTATTCTAACTAATATATTTGAGTTAAGCTCAGTCACCTGGCAGGTGAGTTCAGAAACGTGTTTTAAAATTCTTTATCTCTATCCAATATTAGTGGATAGTCAAGTCACATTTTGGCATTTTATTAAGTCTCAGTTCTCAGGAGTATTTAACTATTTTTCTCCCAGAACCATCATTGAGGAATGCCTAAGTGGCATTCAAGATCAGATTTTTTTCTTATAGACACAGAGAACAATATGTATTGGCATTACTAGAGGAAAAGGGGGCTGGGGAGGCAGATAGAAGATGATAAAGGGGGGGATAAATGGTGACAAAAGAGACATGAGTTTGGATGGTGAACACACAATACCATCTGCAACTGATGTGTTATAGAATTGTAAACTTGAAACCTTTATATCGTATTAACCATTGTCATGAATAAATTCAACAAAATTTTTAAAAAATATCTAGAGAATTATAATAGGCACATACGACACTGAACAATTGGGGGAGGAGAGCCAAGTATTAATGCTAAGAAAATAAAAAGGTATGTAAGTAAGGAAATATAATCTTAGCACGCTCCTTGTGCCAGGTGTGTATAGTATTTGCATGGACGTTATAGTGTAAACACTTGAATTTAGAATGGAAGCAGTGATGTAACTACACTGGCAGGCTGGAGTAAGAAGGGGCAGAGAACATGTTGGAAGGGCAAATACAGTGGGTACAAGCATTAAGTCCTCATTTTCTACTTTAGGAAACCAAAGAAAATATCTAACATTGAAAAAAATCAAGAAATAGTAACCTAAGCATCTTAGAATATGGATGTAAACACTAGAAAAACAATTTTTAATGTCAAAAAATTGTCTTGGGAAAGCAGAATTTTGGAGTAGAAAAGGGGTGAAGACTGCTATTTTCATTATAAGCCTGATTGTACAGATAGAAACAGGTGGGATATACAGATATGTACACATGCATTAATTTCAATAAAAATTTAAATGCAGAAAAAAGTTCAAGAGTTTAGACTTTTCCTTTTATAAATTAGTAAAATTTATCAGGTCATTTATCAGGCCATTTGGTTTGCCCAGAGGTGCGACCCAGTTATAGCAAAACTGGAACTACAGAACTCAGGGCCCCTGCCTCCATTTGAGGATAAACCCTAATGTATCAGCTGACCACAGCTAAAATCACTGTAAATAAAATAAAATAACAACTCTCTATTTTGTGATAGATATCAAAATGACTCTAAGTGAACATATATTGAAATGATAAAAAAGTGATATGTGTAATTATTATGTGTGTTACCCCACACAGTTGGTGAATGAAGTGGATTGTGGGTGGTTATTGGCAGAGGCCAGCCGTGACCACGTTCACCAGAGGATGAGTGGCGCCCACTTCTGGCTGACACTGTTGCACTCCTTAATCTCAGTGCTCACAACAACCCCTCGAGACAGAGACTATTACTCGCCCCATTTTACAAATGTGCAGGCGGAAGTACAGAGAGGGTAAACACATGTTCAAGTTCACACATAGGCGAGGAGTGGAGCCAGGATTTAAACTCAGTCTGTTCCAAACTATCCCATTCATACCTGTATTGCCTCTTAACAAGAGGACTTCATTTATGACATTGGATCTATTCCTAGCTCAATCATTTTTAATAATATTTAAAATTAAAGTTTTAGTTTCTGATGAAGAAATAATATAAAATATATTAAACCACAATGCAATAATTAGTACCAACTAATTGGTTAAAAAGCAAACAATATCTATTTCAGTGCTTATTATAGGAGACATGGTAAAAAATTTAGATTTTTTTCTTTATTGCAGTCTTTTATTGGCTAATCATACTATTGAGGTCTGCTTATAGTAAAAGTACATGGAGACTTTTAAAAAATATTTATGTGATCTAGGACATCTCCTTTTACTTTTATGGAATCTACTGTTTGGGCATTTTGGTTGGAGGCAGTGGGTTATCAGAATAGCACAGGTGAAGAACCCAGATCCTAGCTCTCTCCCTAGGGCATAGCCATATGGGATCACTGACCCATGCTCCAGGCCTGGATGCTGAATGTGAGGAGCATGGCTGAAAGGACTAGGACAATTGGAATTATTGGTGGTGCTAGTGTTGGCTTCTAGGTTCTTCCAGTGGTCAGCTCCTCCTGCAGTGCCATCCTTGCTCTGTTCTTCCGCTCTGCAGAGCTACCCACTACTCTTCCAGCAAAGACCTTTCTGATTAAAATGTCTGGTGAAATGGTCCCCTTACCTATTTAGTTCTTCTGGCTGGTCGAATAATTCAAAGAACATACAGTAGATTAACTGGAGAAAAATCAAAAGTTTAACAGGTATGTATGGGGAATTTACATAAGTATAAAAATTCCAGAGACAGGGCAACAACATTGGGTATATAAGACATTTTTGGATGAAGGAGAAAAGGAGGGACAAAGTGTTAGATTTTGGAAGTGAGAATGTGTGATTTACAGGTTGTTGAGGAAGTGCAGAACACATGACAGGAAATTTCTTTCTAGACATTCCAGAAACAATGGGGCACAAGGTGGGGGTTTCTAGCCCAATGCTTGAAGTCTTTGTGACTAATGTTGCAGTGGAAAATTCTTATAGTGATTAAGTCAAGTTCCCTAACCTTCTTATTTGAAATCTGAATCTCATTAAGGAAAAGGGGAAGTAGAACTTTCTTCCAGAGTTGATTGGTCTATACTTGATTTCAGTTGGAAATAATCTGCGTACTCTGGGGACATTCACTCCCAACCCTCACAAGAGTAATCTCTCTTGTTTGTAACCAAAAACTATAATCAGTTCAAATCATACAGTCCTTGCTCAGCAAATAATCACTGGCTTATAATATGGCCTGAGAACCTGTTTGTTTCAATCCTTGGTATGTATAAAGGGCTCAGGTTCTATGAAGTATTGGCTTGTTTTATTGTTATTTCAACAACAATATAAGATTTGTCATTTTTATACATCTATTTCTCAGAAAGAAGCTTTACTATGTCATAATATATTTCCATTTCTTACCTTTATTCATCTTATTTCTTGCAAGCTCAATAAAAAATTATTGTTACCTTAACTGAGATAAAATAGTTCAAGAATAAACGATTTTAAAATAAGCTGTAGATAAAGTTGGTCAGTAAAGCTTTTTATTTATTTACTTATTTTAATTTAAAGAGGAGATAATCCATGCAACTCAAAACCATTGTTCAACATGCTTACTATGAACAATGTGCTCATGTTCATGCACTCACATGCATATATTAAAAATAAAACAAAACAAGAAGGCAAGTAAAGTAAAATAATTTAGCCTTTAAC
>CM052543.1:96897094-96912491 GCA_028533065.1 Trachops cirrhosus
ATTGATATGAGACCCATCTTTCATTCCATCACTATTGGTTCCCTGTGCATTTTTCTTCATTTCACTTATTGTAGCCTGCATTTTTTCATCTAGTTTGCAACCAAAATCAACCAATTCTGTGAGTATCCTGATCACCAGTGCTTTGAACTGTGCATCTGATAGGTTGGCTATCTCTTGGTCATTTAAAAGGATGGGTTCTGGGGCTTTCAACTCTTCTTCTGTTTGAGCCATCTCTTTGCTTTTTTTTTTTTTTTTTTTTTTTGGTCTTGTCAAGCATCTGTAGTCAGGGGTGGGGCCTTAGGTGTTCACCAGGGCGGGGCACCCCAGTGGCTGGGTTGTAACGCTGTATGTGGGGGCGGGGTCCAAGAAGGAACAAGGGCACTTGCTCTGCTCTCCCTGGGACCTCAGACCCTTCCGCCACTTTCCGCGAGCTAACTGGGTCCCTCTGGTGCCAATTCCCATGTGGATGGCCTGTGCACCCTGTGGGACCTTCCTTTTCAGTTAGTGCCCCAAAGCTCTATTTCCTGGTGCTGGGACCCTGAGTTGCGTGCAGTGCCTTGTTTCACATTGGCCTCCTCGCTGGGTCTGCCGGTCGCCACCCCCTGGCTGGCCTGCCAGCGCGCCCAGGGTCTGCCCACTGTGGTCTTGCACACCCGCCGCCCTGTTGCTCTGTTCTCTGCTCCGCATCCCTCAACCGGCCCGACTCCACCCCTCCTACTGGTCTGGATAAACGTGTCTAATTTTAACTCCTTGTGTGTCCGACTTCCATACACTTCAATTTTCTGTCAGTTCTGGTTGTTATTCTGTTTCTATATTGTTGTCCCTATCTTGGTTGTGCGAGGAAGCACAGTGCATCTACCTATACTTCCATCTTGGCTGGAAGCCTAGCCTTTTACTTTAATAAAAGATCATAGCATTTGTTTCTTAAACCAAATGACTTATAAATTATCACATCCTCTCACAAGACATTCTAAAGGGAGTCACTTCAAGTAGAAAGTGTAAAATTATAGGCACTTATTCCAGAAATTTGTTTTCTATGGAAATATACCTCAGTTTATTTATAATTTAGTTATTATTTAATTTAAACCACCTAATAATTAAATAATAATATGAGTCATTACAATGCACTGACACATTCAATTTTCTCCTCTAGAGTAACTAGTAAATATGTTTCTGCCTAATATAATAATCCTTTCTTGACTACACAGATAACCAGTAAAAATATTAATTTTGTCTGATAAGTAAAGATATTCTATTGAAAAATAAATTGTGTGATCATAGTTCTATCGCAATAAATAGTAAGAGTAAAAGATGTTTCTTACTTTTTTTCTTTGACCTATATCTGTCCTGATCTTGGCAATTAATTTTTCATACTAGAAATCGTGAATAATCATATTTGTAAACTTATCATGCCTATATTTTAATACACATATTTTCATTAACTTAAACCACTTTTATAATAGAACAGCTATAATTTTTTAAAGTTTTTGATTGGCATGTGCTTACCAACCTGTTAGCTTTTTAAGATTACAAAAAGAGCATACTCAGAAATAGATGAGCTTCAAGTATGGCTTGAGATTTCATGAGGTGTTTTCCCCTTACTCTGGACACAAAGCCTCTTGTCCGTCATTTATGTATTCAACAAACATTTAGTGAGCAGCATCTGTGCCAGTGTGGGGAAGGGGAAAATTGTTCCCTTTCTCCTCTGGGTTCTTATAGTTGGTCAAATCATTAAAATGACATAAGGCTGATTAACAAGGAAAAGCCAAGTTTTGTACTTATGGAGAATCCAAAAGCATAAAAAATCCAAAGACAGTAAGGCAAAGTGAGTCATTCTCAATTAAGGAGAAGTGGTACCGACCTGGAACTTCAAAGAGAAATAAGGCAATTCACAGGGAGATGAATAGTGTTATAGGTAGTAAATGAAGGTTTTCAGAGCCTATAAGAAACAATGGGACACAAAGAGGACTTGGATCACAGAGGCCTTGTTAGCCCCCTCTCTGTCTGCCACACCTAATTCAGATTAAACTATAATTTTCCAGTGTGATAGCTCCTTCCTAGATAGAACAGATCTTCTGTCTTAAATTCATTTGGGGAATTAAGTGGGAGATAAAAAGCAAAACTTCCTGAGTCTTCTATTTCCCCAGAATAACCAGCCTAAAATAATCAATATGCCAAAAGGAATATTTTGGGGTGGCAAACTCCCCCTCACCCTCTTCATCAGGCTCTGTTCTATGCAAAACCATGAATTAAAAAGCAGATTTTTACCTTTGTGAAAGTATCATTTTACTGAGGAGGGACAGAAAATATGTTATAAACATACAAATAAGTAAATAACACGTTTGCTAGCAGATGCTAAAAGTCATCAGGATAAGGGGCACTGAAAGGGCATGGGGAAAGTGAGCAGGTGGCCCTTTAAACCAGGAAGGTAACTGTTGATCTCAATGAAAGGGTAAGAGTTTAGCAGAGTTTCAGGCAGTGGTAGAGTTAGACATGGTGGACATTTGGGATAAGAGCAACTCAGAAAGAGAAAATAGTCTGTGAAAAATACTGGGTCATGAGAAAGTTTCAAGACTAGAAAGGGAGCCATTGGGGCAGGATCCAAGTGAAGGAGCAGAAAGATGAAGAAAGGGAAATGAACCAGAACCCATGGCGTCAACTGGCACTTGGAACAAAATGGTGATATTATCTGATTCATGTTTTTAAATGGTGACTCTGACTTCACTGTGAGACTATATTTTTGGAGAAGGGGCATTTTAGAAGAGGGAGATCAAGGATGAGGCTACTGCAGTAGTCCAAATAGAGATGATGGCTGGGCCAGATGGTAACAGCCTAGGTGAGGGGAAGTAATCAGACTGTGGATATATTGTGAAGTGGGAGACAACAGCTTTGCTGAAAAACTGGGAGTGGAATGTGAGAGAGATGTCAACAATGAGTCCAAGGATTTTGTCCTGGGCAACTGAAATAATACACCGTGGATACTCCTTTAAGAAAAATAGATGTAAATCTATTACATTCATTTAAATAGCTGTTTAATATGTGAAAGTATGGGTATATGACAGTTTATTTATTACCAATTGCTAGTTAGTTGCTTTCATTGTTTAATACTGTAAACAATACTTCAAAAAATGTTTTCAGGTAGAGTTAAAATAATTCTGCCACCTTTTAAAGTAACTGTCAAATAATCATTCAGTGATATAGTTCTTGAGGTATGTTTGAAATGTGACTTAGTTTCTGATTAATAACTTTTCATTAGCTTTAAACAGAATTCATTGACTGAAATGGTCTAATGTTCCTTTCATCCTGAGGAAAATTTAGACAAGCTTTTCCCTGACTCTAAATACCTGGCTTCTGTTTATTTAGAGCATTTAACTTGAAAAATTGTAATGCAAATCTGTTCTCTGCCCCTTTGAGATGTAAATCTATTCAAAAGCCTGTTACCAGTATTACAAACCTGGAATATCTTTCTCAAGGACTTGAGAACCATCTCTTTGAAATGTAATCAAGGAACATAACACTCCAACCTCCCAGTCTCTATGGGAAAGTTTGAGCCAAGCTTTGGTGGGTGCTATGCTCTAACTTGTAGATAGGAGCACGTTTACTTTTCTTTTGTGTAAGGTCAATTAGTTTAAATCAAAATTAATTTTAGACTGTAATAAAGAATAAAATGCATTTATTTGAGCAAAAGGAGCTACAGTGCAGGAGACAAAGATTCAGGTAGCAACTTAAAACTGTGTTCCATGAAGACAAAAGGGACCCCACCTTTTTAAGCAAAAGTTGGCCATGTTCCTATTTCAGGTCATTTTATGTGACTGTGGTGTTTAAATTCTTACACTTCTGATTGATCCAAACCTCATAGCCCTGACCCCTTGGTATTATCTGTTGCATTCAGCAACCACGAGAACAAATGCCAGAGACTTTTCAGGGTTTCAAAGATGTTACTTTATTGGCCAAGTTTAACCTGCACAGGGGCGAGCTCTCAGGGTGTCCAGAGACAGTACCCACAAGGGCTGCAAACGAGAGTCGCGCCGCGCTTACAGCTAAGTCCTTATATAGGGGCGGGCAAGCAAGCGTTATACAGAAGCAGACGTGGCAGTTAGCTATTCGCTTACAAAGACCGCGGGCGGGAACAGGGTTGGGCATTGGCTCAACAGTGGTAACTTTTCAAACCAAACATGTTAGATTACATCTGTTTTACAATCCTTTGTTCTTGCACAAGGCAGGAGGGCAAAATGTTCATTCAGTAACCTCCTGTACCCTGGGACCTAACCAGTTCCTTTTGGCCTTCAGGTAGGTTCCTATTTTCTCATGGTCTAAGTTTTCCTTGCTCCTTACATTATCCATCCTGATTGGTCACTATACGGCAGTACTAATTGGACATGGCAGGTCTTAATTCATTGGTCAAAAAACTAAACCAGGAACTCCCTTAAACCAGTTCACTCTTAAGGCATAAAGGAGCAGGGCATAATGCAGGAAGCAGGGATTCAGTCTGAGGTCCTTCCCAGTATACCAGGTACATCACGAGACCCTGTCAGCAAATGGCCACTAGCTTTCATTATTTATAAAATTCAAGACCTCGGTTGACCATAGGGTGTCCATCTCAGTAGATAAACTACTTCTCATGGTTCATATAAATGAATCTTTTATTTTGGGGATCCACATAGTAAAAATGGGTCATCTATGATAATTTTCTCACTTTAGTTCTGTCCTTTCTTCCTTATTGCAATAACTCTGATTAAAGACTTTCTTTGCATTATGCAAATAAATGTTACAATTAGATATCACCTTAAACCCGTCAGACTGGCTATTATCAAAAAGACAAAAGAACAAATGTTGGCTAGGTTTTAGACAGAAGAGAAGTCTTGTACACTTGAGAATGTAAAGTGGTACAGTCATTATGAAAAACAGTATGGCATTTTCAACAATTTAAAAATAGAATGACCATGTGATCTAGCAAGCCCACTTCTGGGTATTTATCCAAAGTAAACAAAATCAGTACCTCAACAAAATATCTGCACTGCTATGTTCATTGAAGCATTATTTATAATAGCTAAGATATAGTGCAGTTTAAATGTCTATGGATGCATGAATTGATAAAGAAAATATGATACGCAAATATATATTAGTTATGAAACCATAAAAAAGAAAGAAATCCTGATATTTGTGACAACATGGATGAAACTAGTGAGCATTTTGCTAAGTGAAATAAGCCAGAGAAAGACAATATTGTATGGAATCACTTATATGGGGATTAAAACAAAACAAAACAAAACAAAAAAAATAAAGTCAGAGTCTTAGAGCCAAAGCAGAATGGTGGTTGTCAGGCTGGGGTGTGGTGGGGGAGATAGGGAGGTGTTGGTCAAAGGTGCAAACTTCCAGTTACAGGATAAAGAAGCTCTAAGCACCTAATGTAAAGTGTAGCAACTACAGTGTATAGTTATACTGTATAGTGAGTAGTATAAGGTGTAAATGCTTAATGTGATTATATGAAGTTTCCCTTCCTGAAGCAGGTTTTTATTGATCTTAAATCTGACTCTGTTGAAGAAAAAGGGAAGTTTTTTGGCTTTAATTGATTTTGGTTCCAAAGAATCTGTGTGCCAGAGTAACACATTCCAGAGACACTCACTCTCGACCTCCACAACATCATACATCGTTCAGCTGGAGCTGAGCACTCCCCCCAGAAGAAAATAGGACCCCAGCATCAATATTTCTTCCCTCATTATTCCATCTTCTATCTTTTTCTGGTCTTTCTCCAGAAGTGTTTGCATGGAATGCATTCATTACAAAGGAATTATAAGTATAAAATGATCTATAATTTATAGTTTATAAAGTTAAGAATAGCTTTACATTTTACAAGAGAAAAAAATTTCCAAGATGTTCTAAATTTAAATAACAGTAGCCAGAAATTGAGAGAGAGATAGAGCAGGTAGCCTGTTAATAGCTATGGATCAGCCCTGACAAAAGACTGCTCACATTACTATATATCTGCTTGAATTTAGAATTAATTTGCATCTGGTTCTTTTCACAATTATCCAGAAAAGCTACTAGTCAGGCACTGTAGAACCCCAGGTGCCTCCACTTCTTATTTACACATAAGTTTTCCAATCATCTGCCCACAGCTCATCCACCAGAGCTGATACTTCTTCCTTGCAGACTGTGCTTAGCCTATTCCAGAACTAGCCTGACTTCAGCTTCTCCCATCCCTTTTATCTATAGTTAATGTAGATCTTTTCAAAATGGATTATATATCTCTCCTCCCTAACTAACGTATAAAAACACTTGCTAAACTCTGGAGAATAGTTGTGTTATCTTTCCTAACTGTAACGGGGTACAGCCAGGGCCCCCCAAGTGAAGGATTTGAAATGGACTCCAGAACTTGGTTGTCCAGGAAATATAAAATAAAGGATATCCCCACCCCCAGAAGTCTGGACTGGGAGATGGGATACAGGGAACAGGGCCATTGAGAGTTATTTTACATATCAACAGTTGTCTAGCTTCATACCTGATATGCAAAAATGGTTATTTTACATATCTATAACCGCTGGCTAGCTTCATAGATTAGTTGAGTAGCTGTGGCCATGCTTTGAGCCAGGGAGATGGGACTGACTTCGACCTATGACATAACTGGGAGGCAGCTCCCCTGGTTACAGCACCTGAGCAAGAGCTTGGAGATGGTTTGCTTTGTGTCATGGAGCCACACCTGCTTGGACTTACTGTGTCGGTCAAAAAAGTCTGAAAATATGTGGGAGTGCTGGCAGGTGTAGCCGATTGTGGGAGTAGTCAGAAATGGGGTTGCAGAGGGAGATTTATGTCAGGATTTGAACCCAGGCATGGCAGCCTGTGGGGGATAATTGTGAGGTTTTGGGCTTCCCTTTACCACATTGCTTAGGAAGCAAGAGACCAAGTTGTAGCAGACATGCAGAGCTCTCTCTTAGAGGTTCAGAAGAATGCAGGAGAGGCAATGCTGGAGTAGGGACTGGGACAGTGCGAGACCTTGCAGAGAAGGCAAGGGATGAAAGGACTCTGACTGGTGAGCCATGAGAAGGTGCCATGTAGTTTTGGATTAAGAACTGGAGATGGAGGGAACACAGCTGATGGTGCTGGGGACTGCAGAAAACTTGCCCAGTTGAGCATGGATGACTAAGAGGAACTAAGAGAAGTGAGCTGTGGACTTCTGTGTTTTTTTTTTTTTTCTTCTGAAGGATGGTACTTCTGATTGGCATGTTCTGAGACTGGCCTGCCAGGGCCAAGTGGAGAAGGAAGGGCTGTGTGTGTTTGTGGGTGTTCTAAAGGACTTTGGGATTTTAACGAAGACATTAAGTCATTACTCTAAATCCGTACAACTTTTGAATAAATAGATCCTTTCCTTTTCACCAAACTCTGGCATTGAGAGCCATAATTCCAATTCCCTGGTGGCAGGCAAAGAATCCACAGTGACAGAGGGACCTTGTAAGCCCCGGATCCATTCTGTAACATAACTACACATGAGGGTGGCTTAGACTCCATGCACAAGACTAGTCTTCTTTTTTGCCCCCTTCTTTTTTATTAAAACAAAGTTTTATTGATTATAGAGAGAGGGAAAGAGAGGGAGAAAGAGAGGGAGAGAAACATTGGTTGGTTGCCTCTTGCACATACCCCAACTGGGACTGAATCCTTAACCCAGGTATGTGCCTTGACCGAGAACTGAACCTGTGACCTTTTGGTTTGCAGGACATCACCCAACCAACTGATCCATTCCAGCCATGGGACTGGTCTTCTTCTTATTGTTTTTATTTATTTAACTATTTATTTATTTATTTATTTATTTAGTGTTTATTTTTTAAGCATGTTGCTAGCAATGGCCTAATAAACCCTTTCTTTTAAAAAAGACTTTCAGAGTGGAAGTTAATTTTTGAACACATTTTAAAGTTACTAAAAAAGTCAAGTCCAGCAGAGATTTTTCAGCAAATATCAAGACTCCAATGTTTGAGTCTGTCTGCCTGCCCAAAGAAATATGTGAGTAGAGTCGTCAGTACAGAAAGTAAAGTAGTATAATACTGAATTGACCAATTCAAAGAATGGGAATCTAATTTTCTGAAGACCGGACTTCCCAATGGTGGGTAGGTTATAGATTACATAGGGCAAAATCATAAGATACAATAGGATAGGGGGTTTAGGGGTGTGCTGGGAGCTGATTGGTTGGTGGTGAGGTAAGAGTAATAAATCTGTCTTTTGCTGCCTTGGGGATTGCTGATTATCCAGGGGAAAGGCTAGCTATATTAGGGATAGGGAGAGGGGGTGGGAGAGAGATAATTTCTAGGGTTAGGATTTAAAGCTAAATTTAATCAAAATCATAAAAACCCTTCATTTCAAATAGTTAGCAATATCAACATTTCTGTTTCAACTGTGATTATTTATTTTACTACTATTATTATTATTTCTCAACATTTATATATCACTCCTGTGTTAGTAGTGCTTGGAAAATGGTACTCTGTGCAACCAGGCAGTCAAGCAAAACTATGTTAAAACCAAGGTCGAAATTGCTTCTACTCTTTAAAGGTTACTTTTGTAATCATTTCCTCGGTATTTTTATACACCAGAATCATTAAATCATTTCCTAACAAAACTCAGGGACTTCTTGTGCAAACAAGAAATGGCTTGTTTTCAAAATACAAAGTTTATTTTTGAAGTATAGTTTTATGTTCCATGAAATCTCTGAGCCTGAAAATGCAGCTATGGGAAATTCTCGTTGGAGCCCCAGAGTAGCTGCTATAAGCATTGAAGTGCCCTCCTGAGTGTGACGTTCCCAGCTTGATGACTTGATGGCTTAATTTACTTATATAGGGCTCTTCAAAGTGATTTTGTAGCTTTGGGTAGGAAACTGAAACCAGAGTTACTGAGCCACAGATAAGTGAAATTTACACTCATGAGCAAGGAAGATTGCTCTAATCATTTTCAAAGGGAACAAAAAAAATTAAGCGCTGAACAGTATGTCAAAACTTCAAATATTGAAGTTTTACTCTGGTTTTTAAAAAGTCAATCAATAAACTGAGCATTAGCTCATAGAAAGAATTATTGGCAAATGGTTTAATTAAGGTCTTGTTGACTGTTTATTAACAGTTCAAATAATTTTCTTAATTTGAATGAGGACTTCCTAAAATAAGGCAATCATGACTTTCTGTACTTAGAAGATAATTGCTGGATTCTGCACTCAAACAGTATCTGCCCAGTGATCTTCAGGAGCATTTCATTCCAAAGCACACTGGATCATCCAGGATGGCACTGAAGGGAAAACTAAACAGCACTAAAGGAAAACAGATGAAGTAATTGCTGCTAATTATGGAGCACAGTTGAGAATAGAGCCCATTCATGCTTTTGCTTTTGGTATTACTTGGCTTTATTACTTGAAATTGAGGTTCCTTGCATAAATATCAGAAATACGGAACCCTATCTCTGTCTAACACTTGGGTGCTTTTCCACAAACTGGGACACTGGGGTGAGTGTTGAGACCTCAACTCTCATTTCACCCTCAAATATATGTGTTCATACAGAGTGTCCAACGTGAAATAATTTATTTGAGACCAAGGAAACACTCAGTTTCTCATGATATATTTGACCACTAATTTTAAACAGCTGCTGGTGATTCTAGACTGAGACAATTACTAGTGGGAAGTTTGTCAGGTGGTGGGGGAGAAAAAATATAACTAGGGACACAAGAATCAAAAGAAAAAATTTGCAATGATATGTATATATAAAACAATATTATTATATTTATTATATATTAAGTGAATATAATTGGAATACAAAATAAAATTATATACTGATAAAAACTTTTAAATTTCTATTAGATTCAAAGCTTGATAATCCTAATATACAAACAACTATGAAAAAGAAGAAAAAACAACAATCTTTTAGAAGAAATAAGTTAGAAGAATGGACAGATTAGTCACAGAAAACAAAATGCAAATAGCTATTAATCCATGATGCAATGGACACGCTGGAACATATTAACAGAAATGCAAAGTAAAAAGTATAGGGGAAACAGTTTTCACCTATTAAATGGACAAAAAATTAAATATCTGACAACATACACTGATGGCAAGGCTAGGGGAATAAGCAGTGTCATAATTGCTGGCAAGAATGCAAGCTAGTACAACATCTTGGAAAAATTTTGGCAATATCTAGCAAAATTGCATATGTAATTACATTTTGATTAGCAATTTACCTCTATTAGACCATTCCAATGACACACTGGTTAAAAAAATAAAAAGACAGGTGTACTATTAGTAAAGGACTACAAACAACCTAAATGTCTTTCAATAACAGGTTGGTTAAATAAAGAATAATACAGAAATAAAATAACATACTAGGCAGCTATAAATAAATCAGTTATCAAGTTATATATTTTGACAAAATGATTTTTAAGATTTTTTTAATAAGAGAATTAGTGAAAAATATTATGCTATGCTATTTTTTAAAACAAGGGAATTCTGAGTATATTTATATATCTGATTATTTATTTTAATGAAAGGATACCTTTAATAATCATTATATATAATGGAATTGCCTAGTTATTAAATTATACTTCATATTAATTTTTCATTTCAGTTTTCTGTAATTTTCTTAATGCTATATAATTAATATATAAATGATAAAATAATGATGATATTAATGTAAAAAAATGAGAGTGAGAGAACCACTTTGAATGAACAAGAATATGTATGTATATGTGTTACATGTATTTTCAATATCTGCAAGATAGAAACTGTGTGAAATGGTATTTGCTTTAAATTAAAATGGATTTAAATTTCAACTCCAACTTTTTCATGCAGAGTGATGTTAGGCAGGTCATATCCCCTTTTGGGTAGTCATACATTTTTTTTAAATGAATAGAATTTTTTTAAATGGCGTTAATGTTACTGTAGATAGTTAGCTAATTGTTAATAAACAGAGCAAAGGGCATTAAACATTGAGTTTACTAAACTGGGGAACATAGGCCTGTTTGCTTCACCCAAAAGTTACAGCTTCACACCCCAAGGGATCATAGCATTGTTCTGCCAAGGTAATTAACACTTCACTCTTCCCCCATCTGACACCAGATTCTTGGGGGATGGAGTGGGAGGTGTTTGACCATAGAAGCTTGTCAGACTTACTAGGGAGTGGACCCATCACAAAGCCCATCAGAGCTTGGAAAGTCGATTGGTTACTTTGAAAAATCTCTTTGTTCCTCTGGGTTATAATCCCAGAGGAACGAAGAAACAACTCTCCCTCACCCACCTGTAGCACACTAGCCCCATGTGGTTAAACATTCTCTCTTGTCCAGGAGCACACAACGTTTTGGGTTTAGCAGATACTAGGGCCTGTGTCAGACTTTGTGGCCTCCAAAGGACTAAGTTTTATGATGAAACAGAAACTCTGGCCATTGACTTTTGTTTTGGACTTGCTGAAGACATGGTTGGCCTCTTTTCATGGTGGGCTGGATGGATTGTGGACACAGGAGCAGCCTTCTACAATAATAAACCATCTTGCCACACTATAATCTCCTACACATGGGTCCTCAGTATGCTTTCCTGGTGATCCTGTGGAAGAGCCTTATTTCCACCATCAATATTGGTATATGAACATCATAGAAATGTCAAAAGAAAATGAGTGGATAACTCAGAAGAGTTCTGAACACAAAGTAGGACCTAAATAGAAAGTAATTATTTTAGTTATTCTTTATAATTTTAAATAAAACTTTATAAATAATGACAAACCTTGTCAAAGAGCATGTAATAATCATTAACACTTCTATTTAGCATTTATACTTTATACTTTTATGATTTTCTCAATTGTATTAAGGTAACTTTTCAAAGTGTATCTTGTGCTTTTTTCCCCCCAAGAAAATAAACTTGTAGTGTTAGAATAAAGGCCAGATTTTCTGCTATTACCTTTATCTTTATACTGACACTGTGTATCAGAAGAGGCATTAGCGGTAAAACCAAATGCAACAATAAAATTGTTCCTTTTACCTTTCACAGAATGATTACCACTTAAATGCTGTACATTATAAAAATAAGTTCAAATGGATTGCCCTTGAAATACTTGGCTTTTTCAAAACTATTTGTCCTCTTCACACTTGGAAGTGTAGAGGATAAAAAATATTAATACTTTTCCTCCTGTCTTCTGTGTTTTTCTGGCTGGGCTAATAACCAAATTAACAGAAACCCATTAACAAGAGAAAATTAAAGTTTAATACACATGTGTGGGAAATTCACATAGGCATAATTATTTTATGAAAATTTCCATGACGGTGAGGCAATATTGTGTATATAAGACATTTTGGACAAAGGGGAAGAGAGAATGAAGTAGTAGATTTCAGAAGTGAAAATGACCAATTTACAGATGGTTGAGGAAGAGAGGAACCCTCATGGTAGGAAAATACTTGCTAGCAACTCAGAAACAATGGGACACAGTGTGTATTTAGCTAACAGGCACCTACCTAAAGCCATCTTGTTTACCATATTTAATTTAAATTAGACTAAGGCAGTATACTAAGATCTTTTTTCCTGAAAAATGTTCCCCTATCTAAATCTCTTGGTCAGAAAAGAGGGGGGTGGTCAAATGTTCTTTCTGAGTCTTTTGTTTCTTAATAAAAAGCTTAAAATCAATATTCTGAAAAGTAGCTTGAGAGTGGCAGAATGTTGTTCCCGAGTTCTTCCTCTATAACATCTGCATTATTCATCATGGACCAACTGTGGCCCAGTTCTGCATGAGTGGTGGGCTCAGAATGTTCTGTTTGTTGGCAGCACAATGGAAAATGAAAATGGAAAAGATCCATGGCCTAACCTTTTCTAGTTAGTATTTTTTCCTCTTGTTTTCTGTATCTTGGCATAACTTGACCCTTTCAGCTAATGGGAGTGATAATATTAAGGGTGAAAATGACTGAACAAATTAATTTCGAAGAAAAAGGTGCATTTACTGGTAGGAATATATAACTCTAACTCAGAATTCAGAGGAGGTAAAACACACACATATACACACAAACTAAGTAAAAAATTGAAAAGAAATGATTCCCTTTAGTATTGTTTTACTTGAGAACTGGTTATGAAACAAGCATCACCGTTTGGCTTCTGGAATGAAAGAGCTATTTAGCATTGGGAACGTCATTCTAAGACTCTGGTTTTCCATTTTGTAGGCCATGAAGTAATCATGACCTACACATGACACGTGATTTTGTTCCTGTATTTCATTCAGAGTTGCTAATGAGACATACAGTAATATATGGATTAAAAGTAAACTCTTGGTCAAGGGACAGGTTTTATAATTTTGGGATAGACATAAACTACAACTGATCCTGGAACAGAGATGTGAGGTTTAATGCAGATAAACAACTAAAGGGGGCTATTTGGACTTCTGGCCAAAAGCATAGGAAGACACACTGTGTCTCCTCACACAACCAAAATAAGGACAACAACACTTTAGAAACAGAATAACAACCAGAACTGATAGAAAATAGAACTGTATGGAAGTCCAACAACTAAGGACTTAAAATAGACACATTCATCCAGACCAGCATGAAGGGTAGAGTCAGGCTGTTACAGGGTGCAGCCAAGAGGGGGACCCCAGATAGGGGTTTGGAATGGGGCCCAGAACTCGAAATGTCCAGGAAATATTAGGATGTCCTCAGCCCCGCCACCCACAAGTGTGGGTTGGGGGAAGGGACAAATGGAGCAGGGCCACTAAGAGCTGTTTTGCATAGCAACAGGTTTGCGGCTAACCTCTGGTGTGGTCATTTAACATATCTATAACCTTTAACTGGTTACATAGATATGTTAAATAGCTGTGGCCACACTCTGAACCTGGGGGATGGAAGTAACTTCCCCACCAAGACATAACTGGGGGGCAGTTCTCCCGAGTTACAGCACCTGCGTGAAAGCTTGGCAAGGACTGGCTCCAGGACATGGGGCCACTCAGCAAGTATAGCCGATTGTGGGAGGAGTCAGAAATGGGGCTGCAGAGGAAGACTGGCTGGAGGATTTAAACTGAGATGCAGCAGCCATTGCAGAGAGAACCACACGGCTCTGCCAGAGTGGGGACCCCCGCAGCTTTAGAAGGTGGAACCACCGCCCAGCTTTAACAGAGATCGCGGGGACACAGCTGATGGTGCCAGGAACCGAGGGAGGCCTACCAGCCGAGACGGATTGCTGGGAAGAACTGGTGGCTGCCTGAGCCACAGACTTCTATTTCTTTTCCCGAGATATGATACCCTAGACTGGGCAAAGGGGAAAGGAAGGACTGTGTGTGTGTTTGTGGGTGTTTTTTTAAGGGACTTTGGGATTTTGATGAAGACATTAGGTCAATACTTTAAGTTTGTATAGCATTAAATAAACATTTAATGTTTATTTATGGTGGCGGACATAACGAACCTGGGGGCTCCTTTCGGTAATAGTATACTGCCCTCAGGCCCCCTTCGGACCCCCTTTGGTCCCCTCTTGTTCTGTAACAAGGTGGCTGGGTGGAGAGGGGTCGCAGCACAAAAAGTGGTGGCACCATGCGCGCAAGGCACCCCGGGTGCACAAGACGGCAGGGGGCAGACCCTTGGCATGCAGGCAGCGGCTGGCAGATCAGAGTGCTGGGTGGCAACCGGCAGACCCAGCGAGGCAGTGATTGTGAAATGAGGCACTGCGCAAAAGGCTGCTAGCTGACCAGGCAGTCCCACATTCGTGCACAGATAAATCAGGGGAAACTGGGCAGTGAGAGACACTGCCCAACCCAGGGTCCCAGCGCCAGGAAATAAAGCCTCAAAACACTGATTGTAAACACCTGTGGGGATTGAGGCACAGGGAGAGGCTCCCAGCCTCACAGGAGAGTTCATTGGAAAGACCCATGGGGTTTTAGAATGTACATAAGTCCACCCACCTGGCAATCAGCACCAGAAAGGCCCAGTTTGCTAGGGGGAAGCAGCAGAAAGGATTTAAATCTGACAGGGAGCCAAGCAAGCCCCATTGTTCTCTCTCAGACCCTGCCCCCACATACAGTGTCACAACCCAGTGACTGGATTGCCCTGCCTGGCGAACACTAAGGCTCCACCCATCATACGTAACAGGCAAGACAAGGCAAAAAAAAAAAAAAAATGGCCCAAACAGAAGAACAGATCAAAGCTCCACAGCCAATATTTTTAAGCAACCAAGAGATAGCCAAACTACCAGGTACACAATTCAAAACACTGATGATCAGGATGCTCACAGAATTGGTTGAATTTGGTCGCAAATTACATGAAAAAGTGAAGGCTATGCTAAGTGAAATGAAGGAAAATGCACAGGGAACCAATTGTGATGGGAAGAAAACTGGGACTCAAATCAATGGAGTGGACCAGAAGGAAGAAAGAAACAACCAAACAAAAGAATGCAGAAACCAGAATTCAAAAAAAAAAAAA
>CM052543.1:96912991-96932054 GCA_028533065.1 Trachops cirrhosus
GGGGGGGAAAGTTACGAAGAATAAGTAGCATGGATGGTAGGTAGAAAATAGATGGGGAGGGCAAGAATAGTAGGGGAAATGTAGAAGCTAAAGAACTTATGGCACATGGCAATGAACTAAAGGGGGGAATATGGGTGGGAGAGGATGTGCAGGGTGGAGGGGAATGAAGTGGGGAAATGGAACAACTGTAATATCATAATCAATAAAATATATTTAAAAAATAAAAATAAAAGAAAAGAAAAAAAGGGCTGTTTAACGATGATGATGATGATGATGATGATGATGATTGGTTTGTTTTCCTTTTTACCTTTCCCAGTGATCAACATGCTTATCCTTGGACATGGTTTTGATTACTGTGGCTTCATAGTATTAGGATAACATAAGAGCTCCAACCTGTCTTTTCTAAAATTGTTTTGTCTAATCTAGGTTGCTTGTATTTCAATATACATGTTATAGGTAATTTGGAAGTTTTGATAGAAAATGCATTAAAATTATAATGAACATGGAATATATCCCCATTCATTTATATCTTCTTTAAAGTTGCTCAGTAACGTTTTGTCACTTTTATGTTCTGTGCTTCATTTGTTAAATGTATTCCATTTTAAAGGTATTTTTAAATTTTTATTATCAAGTTGTATTGTTAGTATTTGAAATTAATTTGCTTTTGTATATTGACCTTGAATCCCACAACCATGATAAATCTGTTGGTTCTAGTAGTTTTTTTCCCCCCCTCTTCAAGTTTTGTACATATGGAATCATGTCAGCTGTAAATAAAAACAATTGTATTTTTTCAAACCCAATCTGGATGTAATAAACTTTTCCCCCTTTATTGTACTCTCTAGAACCTCCAGTAAAATGTTGAATACAAATGGTAAGTGTGAACATCCTCGCTTTGTACCCCTACCACCCGTCTCAATTTAGCAAAGTACATCCTGGGCAAAAAATGCAAGTTGTGTGTCCCATTTCCTCATTTTTGTAATAAGTTTAGTATCATGGGATATACTTTGTGTGGAATGGCTTTTCTTGCTTGTCCTCTCTGATCAATAAAATCTGCTTTTTCACTTCACTCCATGGCTGGATCTTGAATTCTTTCTTGCATGATGCTACAATCCTTTTGGCTTGGGGCTCAAGTCCCCACTAAGGACTCACCCTTTTGGCATCAGAAACATGGGAAGAAAATTTCCATTGAATTTAAATTTAAATTTCATCCATATTTAAGTACTTCAAATTTCTATAGGTCAGAGAAGTGTGTGTGTGTGTGTATGTATGTGTGTGTGTATTCTGAGAAATGCAGTTTAGCTGCCTTGATAAAAATAGAGTGTCTTTTCTGACTTTTAAAGAATTTGTAGAATCAAACTAATATTTTTCCAAATAATGAATATATAATTAAGTGACTCCCTAAAACAACTATGAGAACTAAAAAAATATTAATAATTTCCCTCTCACTGTCTAAATTCTTCTCACTGAGCCAATAACCAAATTTCAAGTCAGATTAACAGGAGAAAATAAAGGTTTAATACATGCATAGGGAATTCATATAGACATGATAAATCCATGAAAATTCCCAAAGACAGTGAGGCAACATTGGGTATACAAGACATTGAGAACAAAGGAGAAAAGGGGCGGTCAGCGATTATTAGGCTTCAGAAGTGAGAATGGGAGATTTACAGAGAATTGAGGAAGAGCATGGCACACATGGTGGGAGAGTCCTTGCTCGATGATTTAGAAGGAATGGGGACAGGGGGTATTATGTAATGGGCACCTGCCTGAAATTCTCTTGTTTATCACACTTACCTCGATTAGGCTAAGGCAGAGCCCTAAAATCTCCTTCCTAAAGCAGGCTACTCTGTCTGAATCTCTTGAGCAAGTAACGGGGGAAGGTCAAAGTTTCTGAGTCTTCTGTTTGTTAATAAACAGCTTAAAAGTCAATATCCCAAAAGGCAGCTTTTAGGGTGACAGCATTTTGGTCTACTAAGTAAACTTATTTTTAATTTGCCACTAATGTATGGTATTTATTAAAATATGATATTACTAATTTTAAAATGATATTTCTTCTTAAGATGTTTTTTCTGAGAAAAATAGAACAATGCTGATTAGATTTTTCTAGTATAATTAAGAATAATGGGGGAAATCAAAAAGACAAATTATGAAATAAAGAAGTTTATATAACAATAGTTATAAAAGGTACTAACTATATTAAAGAATAATACATTCAATTTTGATTTAAATATACTATATCATATTAAAAATGTCTTTCTAAGCAACAGAATAAGTAGTATACTCTTATCTGATTTAAAAATCACAGAATACAATAGAGAAATAGTCAAAAAATGCCTCTAAAATATTATTAGTACCATTTTGTTTTAAGGGAAATTTATTTCAAAGCATATAAAAAATTTCCCTTTGATATGAGTTGTTGCAGACTATAAATGGTGAGGCATTCCCAGATAATTTTTACAATGTAACAACTTTTAGTGGCAACACCTAATGCCACCCTGTCCCAAATGGACACATCTCACCCCAAGGTGAACTTGAAAAGGTCAGGCCAGCTTTTTGACCTGCCCAGCTACTGATGACTCAGTTATCCTGACACTTGATAGCTCTTGGCTTAATAGAAACTCTCTCTCACCATCCTGCAGGATACACATCTATCGCCAGCCACAATTGCCAAGGTGAGGGTCAGACTGACTTTAGGTGTATGGGAACAGAACCTTTATCTAACCCATTGTCCTGACTCAGATCTTGAAACCCTGAGGCAGCAATCCAGAAGAACAAAGAGACTAACACCTCCCTTATTCCTCCAGGACCCCACACCCTATATTTTTTCTTAAAAAAAAAAAACATTCTTGCCTCCCTCTGCTGTTGCAGTCTGTTTGGATTCAGCCACCTGATTGCAATGTCTCCCCTCTAATAAAAGCCCTTAATTGGACTTTCTGACTCTGGGTCCCTCCTTAGCCACCTCGGCTACCTAACAGAGTGATAATCTGGATTTAGATGAGATAACCACAGTCACACAGCTACTCCTGGTCCAAACCGAGTCTTGTTCTTAGATTCTTATGAACTCAGACTCATAACTTACTGAAGTTTCAAATGCCTCCACTGAGCAGTCATACATTTTGAATTTGAATAAAGAAATGAATGTGAACAAAAATAAATGCCATAAATGGAAAAAACATGGTTGGAGAAATGAACACAACAGGCTATTTTCAATATTTCACAGGGTAGACACAAATCTTACTTCCAGAATTGAAGCACCAGTTATCACATGGATAAAAAGTTCCTGTCATTTGGGGTATGGGATCAAAGAACTAGTAGAGGAATGAGAGTTAACTATCAGAGTGCTCAGCACTTAAACTGAAAATGCTTAGTAAATGCTGGAATTTGATTGTTGATAATAAAATCAGTTGACCTGTAAGCCCCAATGAATAGTAGCACTACCACAACCAATTACTCTAATTTCCAGGGCTATTTTGTTTTTTTAAATGGGAGTTTTAGAAAGTTCAATGTCTTGAGCTCAAGGATTTTACCCTAAATAGGCAATTGCAGGAAATGTGTCAAAGAATGGATGAAATCCTTCCTAACACAGATCTTTCCTGAATGCCTCTCAAGTACACCTATTCACAGAGCTACCTAATCTATGTACATGTAAGACTGTCTTGCTTTGGCACTTACATGTCAGAGTAAATGTTCTGAGTCTTCGTGTGGTTCTATTTATGAGCCTACATTAGGCCATTTTTGATGTTTATTATGACAATTGAAATAGTCTATGAAATAAACATAATTAAATATAATGTCCACCTTTAATCATGAAGGTGATAAAAGATAAATTGATGAATGATAGAGCAACTGGAAAATATTGAAAACATAAAAGTAGCAGATTTCAAAATCTGTTAATTGCTGTTATTTTATCCATAACCATATGAAAACATGTAGCACGAACAGAGGTCTGGAAGTTATATTAGCACGCAAGCAGGGTTTATTGGTGATCCATTCTCATGGAAAAGAATGGGCCTAGCTAAAGTGGGAGGTGAAAGGCATGGGTTCAGGACAAAGCACAGTAAGGGTGGTGAAAGTAAGGGTGACCAAAGGCCTGGGTGGCAAGTGCTCTGATGGCCCCAGGCCTGGTGGCCTGAGGCCGGATGTCCACAGACAGAGAGTCTTTTGTTCTGAGGGCTTATATAGTTGGTAATGGGGTAAAGAAGTTACACATGGATTGACTGGTAAAGGTGGTGCCAGCTTTCCTGGGGGAGAGGTATGGGGAGGGGCAGGGGGAAAGGGTGGTATGAATACCCAAATTTGTTCATGGGCTTCTTCCTTTGGGCCTTTTCTAGTCTTTCAGGCCTTGGGATAAAAGCACAGTTTCAAAAGCTTTCTTTCCCAGATAATGGAGATGATACATAGATGATACACAGAATATCAAGGACTACCTTCTTCCAGTGTTAGCATGGTGTTTCTCGTGGCTGTTGTAACAGCTGACAATAAATATTATTGGAGCAGGCTCAGGACTGCTGAGTTAGTCGGTGAGGCCTGTCACCTTCTTCCTCCCTGCCTTGGTTTGCTATCTATCCTACTTAACTGTTAGTTATTACTTCATCCTCTTAAGAGATTTGTATAAGTAACACATTGGAAGAAAGTTCCTAGTTATTTCCCTTTCTTCTATTTCATGATTATTTGTACAAATTCACTTTGGTAGAGCATTTTTCCTTCCCTTCATTATGCATACATAGACACACACAAACTATGCTCTAGTAATCACAATTCGTGTTTTACATTTTATTATGAGCTTTCCATAGTCCAAATGCTCTGAAAATTAATGCATAAGTATTTTTATGGTTTACTGTAAAGTCATTAAGGTGTTAAAATACTTCAAAGTATAGTCCACAGAAGGGCATTTTGAATTTCATATTGTGTTAAACATCACAATACAAAACAGAATGTAACATGGATTTAGAAATGTCAGTGATTTTTATTTAGAAGAAGAATTAATCTAAACAGCAAAATTGGCTTTCATGCAATACAAAACAAAACAAAACAAAAACCTGTTTACTTGTTCCTTCCTCATTATTTAACTTGAGTTCTGGCTCTTTTAAACACCCATTGATTCAGAGTACTAACTGGTGCTAAGGTCACCTGGGCATTTACAATATATAAGAAGATATTAAATGTCAGAAGAGATGTTGCTGGTGGAAATAGGATTCTTCCACTGTATTGCACGAAATGCATTTCAGGAACACATTCATAGGAACATTTAAGGTACAGTGGCAAGATTCACTGGAGTGCAAACAAAGGACTGCCCAGGTCCACCACGTTCCATGTCTCATCCATGCCCGAGTGCCTCAGCTCTTTCTTGTTTTGGAAGAAATCCAGCTTCTGAGGCCACAGGCCTGCACTTGCCCCCCTCCCCAAGCCCTGCAGAAGGACCAAGACACAAAAACATCGTGCCATCAGCCCAGCATCCAAGGCTCCAACACTCCAGCAACATCTCTGTCCTGTCATTTTATAATGGGTGCTGTGCTTTGGCCATCATAGCTGCTGAAGAGAGAGGGAAAGAGAGCACCTCCAGCTTTTGTTAAGATTTGATTATATTTCTTTGGGCTAGGGAGAGAGGAGACTTTCTTTCAAACTATCCAATCTCTTTCCTGGATCTCCTGAGGTTTCATGCCCTTATTTTACCTGGTCTTTTTATCAGATTTTCCCAGGCTAGACTTTTCCCCTTCATAGTCACCATTTTGGCTCCTATTGCACATGCCTCAGCAGAGGAATTTCCCCCTCACTGATTATCCTTCCCCTTCAGTTTGTGGGAAAGGGCTGGTTGTTCCCTGGGGAGATTGGAAAGCTGATCTGGTCTTTCCTGCCCACTTGGTGATTCTGTTTGGTGGAGGATACAGTTGGTATCTGGAGCTTATGTGAAGCTGTTGTTTCCTAGTTAATCCAGCTTAATTAGATGTCTGATTCTTTTTTCATTTGTTAGGAGCTAACTAACTTCCTACTGTAACAGAGATGGTCATTGGAAAGATTTATTTCTGCATCAGTATATATGGTTGAAATGTTCAATATTTAATTAGGTTTCTGCTCTTAGATTTTACTATTTCTTGCATTCACTTTGTCTTCTGTATATTTTTGGTGTTACTATTGCATGAAATTAATTCAATTATGATTGAACCAGGTAAAAACTAATCATTAAAAATTGGCAAGATGCTTTAATTAGTAAAATATTTACTTTGATCCTTTATATAAGTTTAAAGTATTGTAGAAATCCCCAATTAAATTATGTCACTCTAAGCCATGGCTGCCACCAACCTGCTGCCCATTGCTACCTATACAGATAATGATGCATGCACTACTAGAAAGAGACAGATTTTCAGACCAGGTAGATTTGAATTTTATACACTTCTTAACTTCTTGGAGACTCAATTTACTTTCCTCCAAAAAGACTCACTAGATTTTTCATTCTTAACCTGTAAAATAAAGATAGTAATTTCTGACTTTGCAACATTAAAGAGTAAAATCATGCTCTGCAACCATGGAATGCTGAAAAAATACAATGATTTAAATTATACGTTGCAGAGTTCAATGACATCAATAACAAAAAATACACTTGTGTGTGAGGTGGGCCGATTTTCAGGATTACAAATGAATGGAGCTCTCTCAGCCTCCATGGGAGCTCTTTCTGATGACTCTGTGGGCGACTGGATGTGGAATGTAAGCTCTGTGAACAGGAGCTGTGATATTATTAATCAACAGCAAACAGAGACTCAAGTAAAGCCAAGTTCTTCAAGTGAAACTAGAAAAACTCTTAGTAACTAGAAACAGGATTGAAATATCTTAATTTGGTAAAGAGCATCTATAAAATCTATAATTAATGCCATACTTAATGTTAAAAGACTAAATGTTTTCCCTCTAATAACAGGCACATGGTTTTCAACATGGATTTAACAATATATAGGAAGTTCAAAGTGCAATAAGACAAGTAAAAAATGTATAATGCATACAATATAGAAAAGAAGAAATGAAACTGTATTTGTAATCAACATAATGCCATGAATAGAAATGTCCCAAAAAATCTACAAGAATGACATTAGAACTAATATTTTTATAGCAAAGTTGTAGGATACAAAGTTTATATGCAAAATGTAAGTTCTTTCATATATGCCTAACAATGAACATTTGAAACTGAAATGAAAATTAGTACCATTTAAAATAGCATATACATTATACTTAAGTATTAAATCTAACAAATGTCAGATATGTATCCTAAAGTTTACAAATGTCTTGGGCAAACAAACAAAAATTTCCTTAACCAATATGGAGATATGTGTATATCATGTTTATGGGCTGGAGAAATCAGTATTGTTAAAATGTCAATTCTCCTCAAAATTATTTATAGATTTATCACAATTGAAATTGGAAAATGATTTATTCATAGAAATCAGCAAGCTGGTTCAAAATTAATGTGGAAAAGTAGAAGAATAAGAATAATTTAAATTATTTTGAAATAATTACAGAGATATAAGACTCTTACTACCCACATTTAAGACTGACTCTAATTAAAATAATCAAGACACTAATATTGGCTAAAGGAGTGATAACATAGCAATGAAACAGAATAGTGTAGTTATATACCCACACAAAAGAAGTTAATTGATTTTCATATACATACAAAAGAAGTCAAATGAGGAAAAATATTATTTTTGGCAAATGGTGATGGGACATTTGGACATCCACATGAAAAACTAAAATACAAGCTTTAATACCTCACCTCTATAAAAATTAATTTCAAAAAATCATATACCTAAAAAAAATTCTTAAAACACTAAAACTTTTTGAGAAACTTAGGGATAAATCTTTGTAACTTTGAGTTAGTTAAATATTTCTTTTACATAATAACCAAAATACAACTCAATAGAAAAAATATAGAATTGGGTTTCATCAAAATTATAAACCATTGCTCTTTAAAAGGTAATGTTAAGAGAATGAAGGCACAAAACATGAACTGGTAAAAAATATTTTCATTATTTATATGTGATAAAGGAGTTGTAACAAGCAATATAAAGAAATCTCAAAACTTAATAAAAAATGTTCAAATCAATTAAAAGTGGTAAAATATTTGGAGAAAGCAACAGAGAACATATTCAGATGGCAATTAAGCACATGAAAAGATGCTTGGCATCATTAGTCATTAGAGAAATGCAAATTAAAACCATGAGATATAATTGTACATTTTTAGAATGGCTACTAAAAACTAACCAAAACATTTAAAGAGAATATTTATGACATATCACCATTAAAAATGATATTTGTTGAAAAAAAATGATCAAAATAAAACAAATTGACAAACAAAAAAATTCAAAACACAAGTACAACAAAACAAAGTTGTCCCAGCAAGTACTGACATGTATGTAGAACTGGAATTTCCATGCACTTTTGATGGAAAGGTCACATGTTACAGCCATTTGGAAAACACTGGGGTGATTCTCATTATGTTAAATATCAATTCAATACCCTAATAGTTATGCTTGAGATTTTAGCCCCTTTCCCTGAGTGCACATAACTGGTCAAGCTGGAGCCAGGGAAACATGGGTTTTGCATGGAAATGAAAATTGTGAGATCTAAGAAGCATTATTCATACTAGATGAGGTAAGACTAATGAATAAGCATTAATAAATTAGAATTTCTAAAAAGCACAAGTCAAGTAATTGAAATATCAAGTACTTGAAAATATATAATCAAAAAATATTACAATAGTTTAAAAGAGCTCACATAGGAATACATAGCAGAAGAAATATTACTAAAGATTGGATTGGCATGCTGTAATGTCAAAATGAGAAGCTGTGCTACAAGTATAGGGGAGCGTGGACCAGTGGGTCGCTGATTCAATTCTGATCAGGGCACATGCGTAGGTTATGGGTTTGGGTCCTTATCAGGGCACATATGAGAGGCAATCTATCTATGATTTTCTGTCACATCAGTGTTTCTCTTCTTCTCTCTCTTCCTTCTCCTCTCTCTAAGCATAAGTAAATAAAATTTAAAAATATTAAAAAATAAAAAATTATGATATCTGGAAGAAAAATTATAAATATAAATTGAATAATAAGAAAAATTAAGTTAAAAGGAAGATAGATTTGAACCAATGATGTCTGTGAATTTTCTAAATGTAAAGAAATATGAAAGAACTAAGTGCAAAATATTCATAGATTGACACTCACCTTAGATAAAAATAATTCACGTTTACACTTTCTAGCAAAATGGACAAACAACACAATAAAAAATGGATTTGCTAAAATTTGCTAAAAGAGTAATTAAAATAATGTAAAACTTCTTAATAAAAGTTCTAGTGAAAGAAGAAAATAAAGTAATATTTTAAAAGTTTTTTTAAAATGATATTTTGAAGGAAATGAGTTGTATCTTATAATTATACCTGTTTTATTGTATTCAAAATGAAACATTGAAATACAGTATTTCAGATATAAGGAGAACGCCTAAGAACAATCAGAAGAAAAGAAATGTAATAAGTAATTATGCCCCAATCTCTCATTCTGTTCTTATACAGAACTGAAATATCATAACCATCAATAAGGGCAGGGAAACAATGATGTGAGAGTATGCTGAGGGATGTTTTTGTCTAGGGAACTATTATGAATATTTAAAAATAAATAGAGGACAAATACATGTAAGTATGATAATTAGGAGAAACATCAGAAGAATAATAGAGATGAAATGAATTATTTTTAGATTAGCAATTGCTGTTCATTGCATTTAATTGAAGGCAGTGAAGAAGAAAAAAAAGAGAAGTAAATTAAAGTTTTCAAAATATAGAGCATGAACTAAAAAGGCAGATATATTCCAATACAGAAATGATCACAAGAAGTCAGGTGGATTAAACTTTACCAAAGTGAAGATATTCTCAGACTGGACAATTACATGAGATCCAGTACATTGTAGCTTAAATGAATAGATTTTAAATGAAAGTTGTTTAGGAAAAATTAAAATAGAGGATAGAAAAGGAAGCTGAATAACAAATTCAATTTAAGATTAAAGCTTTACTTGTGATCATAATATTAAGACCAATAAAATAAAAATGATGAAGATAGTATTACGGCAATGCATTTAAAAAGCTTCCTCCAAAATATAGGAAAGAAACTATCAAAGATATGGAAAGAAATAGATAAATTAACATTTATGTTGTAGTTTTGATCATTGTCACAAAAAATTAAGCAAAAAAGAGAAAGATTTTTTGTGTGTATGATGTGTATTTAAAACAATAAGATCCTATAAATGGAGGTAGATATAGATAATAGATGATAGATAGATCTTACAGGAGATATTAAAAAAACACTCATTTTGAGTCATAAGGATTATTCATAAAATATCATAAATGTAATAAATATGAGTGTACTCAGAACAACAGATGATATTCATTTTTATTTTGAATTTATGAAAATGGTCTTCTTTGTTGAGAGTATTTATTCTACGAGTGTGGCATACATACAACTTTTATAACAACTATTGGCATGAATAATAAGACGTGTATTTTGGGAGTCAAAGACTTTCATACATCTATTTAGCTACCATAGTGGTTTTCCATCTGTTTAGGCAAGGTCAGTGTTACCATCTCAACTAATAACACTGTCCTTTCTGAGTTTGCTTGGGAGCAGTGTGACAAAGCTAGCTTCTCTAGGGCTGAGTGAATGGAGTTCCCTTCCAGTCTCTGCCTGCTCAGGGAGGTCCTTTAGCAGCCTGGAAATGTGGGAGGTCTGTCTGGGTTTGGAAAGGGTCTGCAAATCCTTGGTAGCCCCAACCCCAGTTGTTTCTGAAAGAGTCATGTTATCTTCATTCTACTGTCACCTACCTGTGTGCCCATGTCTTTCTCTGAGTGTCATGAGGTAGGATGGAGTGGCCAGCCCAGCCCACAGGGACCCTGGGAAACAAAGAAACTCATTCCAGGTTATGACAACTCAATTTTGTCTTGGTGTTATTTCCCTCAGTGTAAACAGGACACATTTTACAACAGTTTCTGTACTTTGCTGTATGTAGAATGATAAAAATTATTCAATTGCCACATATTAATAACTATTCTGATACTATCAGCCACTTAGGAGGGTCATTCTATTAAGTGTGAGTTTATTTTATATAAGTGAACAAAATCATTATATGTATACAATAAGAAGGAAAATACACAAAGACAAGGAATATAATATCCATATTTCAAATGAATGTGAGTTCAGTCACTGAATGTAGAGGTGGCAGAGAAATAAATTGTCTATATGCTAAGTGATGAGCTTTGTAACCTTCAATAAAGCTATTCGAGATTGAATTTGAATGGTTGTTATCACAGATCAAAATGTGCTCTTCCACTGTAGGGAATTCACCTAAGATCCAGTAACAGTGAGTTTCTTCTTACAGATTTGCAGTTGAAAGTATGGAATATATATATGGAATCTGATGAGCAGGATAGCACACAGTTTGATAATGAAGTCTAGAAATTATATGTAACAGTATTTTGCATTTTGTGGAGGTTTATCAGTCTTGTACTATATTTGGAGAGCAAGCTCATTGTATTCAGAGCAAGCTTCATGGCTCAAGCTTTGCAGATTGTTTCTGAGATAAACCAAAGAGAGCAAGGAACCAGAGAGGATGGGACAGGCACCAGCATAGGGCAATACAGGTGAAGTACAAGGTAGGATATTTAAAATTCTGTCTTATGAGGTCAGCTCTGCCATTACCTGCATGTACCACACAGAGAATGTTTTTGTTACTGTTTCCCAAAGGACAAGAGTCTGAAAATTTATCCACCATGTATTAGCACTACAGCTCATGGAGTAGCGCTTTAAAGTTCTGGCTTTTAAAGAAGAGAGGACATTTTCATTTACCCAACTTGATATTTTTGTGGCTTCAACTGGTGCTGATATTATGAGATGTATTGATACTTTATGCTCTCTGTTAGATGGTGGAATTACTTCATTGCTTAATAATTAGAAACAGGTGGCTTGCCTTCTGAGTTGAAGGCTAGTGCAGGAATACAAATTCTGACTCTTAAAATTTTTCATGTTCATGTTCTTTTTTTTTTTCTAACAAAGTGGAAGAAACAACAGCTTCATCTGTATTTAGGAAGGAGATTAAACAGTCTCTGTAGTCCATTCCAGGATTTACTAACCATATCTGATGAGCATCTTCTTTTAATTAACCCTAATTACAACATCACTGTCAGTTTCAGTGATACAACATAACCATTTAGTATCCTTCAGTCTTTGTTTTTCTGATTTAATAATTAAGGTTCTTATAGTTCATCACTGAAGCTTATAGGAGAATATTTTAGCCTAAAAATCCAGAGGAAACATTTGCAACTTAATATGTGATTTAGTAAAAGTTATTTTTCTTCAATGATGTATCTTTAAGGTGATTTGATAAATTTAATCTGATTAACTGAGTATATAATTTTAGCTAGTTTTTATGTTTGTCAGACAAAAACAAAATCAACTGCATAAAATATGACAAGGATTAAAAAACATTTCACCTAAAATTAAAAAAAAATCAACTTTATGTTTTGTCCTTGAGAGGCAGAATGAATTAAAGCATTCTAATGGCCAGACAGCAGAAGAAAGTTGAATAGAAAATTCTATTCTAATGGCCAGACAGCAGAAGAAAGTTGAATAGAAAATTCTCATTCTTACAAATGAACAAAATCTGGCCAAATTGAAAATTTAGCTCGTTTATATTGTTACTAAAAATGTAGCATTATTTTCTATAACTCATATGTTTGATTTATTCTCCTATACTGTGGTAGGGGGTTATGAAGTAGGTATTTAAAATTGTCACTCAATGATAAATCAGTGAAGTGACACTGGTTTAAATACACCTTTAACTTGAAACCTTTCCCTTTTTGGTAAATAGAAATGAAGTTCTCCAATAGAATCCATCTTTATTTCCTGTCTTCTCTCATAGACTGGTTCCTGGTTGTGGTGGAAATGAGTCTTCATAGTGACTCTTGGCAGAGAAGAGGAGGTACAAACTCTACCTTCCTCTGTGGGTTTCCAGTGGAGCTGCTGTAGCTCTAACACTAGGCTGCAGCCCCTGCCCACACTAACCCCATTAGTGACATACCAGATCTTGTCTGGCCTCTGGGTATATACTGGTGTCCAATGCTATTGACAATTGACTATATGTTTGTTAATCTTGTACTTTCTCTTTTCAGGGAGATGACCACACATAGCAGCCTCCTCTTTCCAACCACAAGTCCTTGACTGTCTTTTCCATATTTCTGTATTCCTATGTGGGGGTGAAAGAAGACCTGTGCCTTGCATACTGTGCACAGGCTGCAGAGAAGCAGCATCATCCTCCCATCTGATGTATCTCACCAATCTCTGTTGCCAAACATGCTCTATTTCTCTGGCACCATTTTAAACACATTACTAAGTAACTATGGGGCTTTTCCTAAGACTCGTATCCCACCTAAACTCTAGACAATATTGGGAATGATAGGATACTGGCTTCAGTATTTTCAGGGTCCTCACATACGTCTGGGTATTTCCACTAGTTACAATGCCTCACTTCTCCTTTCTACAGTCTCTGGGGGTTAAGACGTGAAGTTTTTGCCTTTATATCATATTAGCACTTAGATGTAAATAATATTTAGCACTTAGATGTTCACTTTTCATCACCTATCTCCATAGTAGAGATTCTTAATCTTTGCTGTGCAGCAGAATCACCTGGAAGGCTTAATGAAACAGATTGTTGGGCCCTTCTCTCAGAGTTTCTTATTGAATAGTTTTGGAAAGCAGCCCAATGTTTTCCATTTCTAACAAGTTCCAGGGTGATATTGATGCTACACTTTGAGAAGCACTGTCTCATGGGGAAAAAAATGACATTTAAGTTCATAAGCTTTTCTTTTTAAAAAAACTTTATTGAGGTATAATTGACATAAAAATTGCATATATTTACTTTATACAATTTGTTGAGTTTGAAAATATGCATGTACTTGTGAAATTATCACCATATTAAGGTAATATACATGTTTATTACCTCTAAAATTTCCTTGTGACCCCTTTTTTTGTAGTGAGAACACTTAACATGTGATCTATCCTCTTAACACATTTTTAAGTCCGCAATACAGTACTGTTAACTACAGCTGTTACAAAAACCAGTCTATGCAGTTCTGAAACAGATGTGTGGGTCCAACTGCCCACCACCTAGAATGCCAGAATTTGGTGAAAAGCAAAGGAATTGTTTATTTCAAAGTCATACAGATTTAGGATAAAGCTGGAATTCTGCTGCCAAGTCCCACTCCCTTTAAAATACCCACAAGTGCACACACACACTCCTGCCTCCCTTTTGCCAAATGGAAACTTTCAGAATATGCCAGTCAGAGGTACTGTCTTTCAGGAAACAAAATAAGGCAGAACAAAACAAAACAAAACAAAACAAAACAAAAATGTCTGTGGCTTAATATTCCCCAGGTCTCAGTTCTGCATTCCTGGCTTCTCCCAACAATCTAGGCTTGGGTAGTCAGGTTCTGTAATTTCCAGCAGCAGCAGCATCATCCATGTCACCGTGTTATCCAGCTCTTAATCCAAAATGCACTTTCAACCTGCATGTCCAAGACAGCAAATGGCTGCTTTGCCTAGTTTAAATCCCACCTGGAACTTCTGACTTGACTCATTTCCAACTTCTCCCACAATTGGCTACATTTTGCCAGTCCTCTGGTTTCTTACATTCATTCAGCTGCCATTCGCAGGCCCAGCAAGCATCTCTCCATGATTCAGGGGAACCTTCACCAAGCCTTTGCAGACACTGCAAACTCCCTGCTCCCCCAGGACATGAGTTAAAGTCATGCCCATATCTCTGGTCCTGAGTGGCAGGCACCACTATTTAACATACCTATGAAGCTGGTCATGTTGCCATAGTAATGCAAAGTAACTCTTAATGGTTGTCCTCTTCTTTCCATATCCCCCAAGCCAGGTTGGTGGGGGGTTTTCCTAGATTCTTGGGCATCCTGAGTTCTGAACCCCATAACACAGGCACTATGTGTATAGTACATCTCTAGACTTCACACATCTTCCATAACTGGCTTCATGCCCACTGATCTGCTCTCTGGTTTCCCTTCCTTGCCCATCCCCTGGCAACCACCATTCTAGGCTCTGCTTCTCTGAGTTTGACTATTCCAGATTCCTCATGTTAGTGGGTTTGTATAGTATATAAACTTTGCTTTTGATAGGTTAATGGTAGCTCAAGCAATTTGTAAAATATTTAAAAATATAATAAAAAACCTCAAGCTTGGCTTTCAAAATTATTGCTTTGCAAGTAGTAAAGATGAAAAATAACATTGAGAAATTATTTTGTTTCTTGAGCTGGCATTTCATCCTTTCCTCATAGCTTTGAAGCCCATTGATTCAGGGAAAGTGAAGCCAGAGGGCAAGAGGATTTTCAAGACATGAAATATTTTTTTAAAAAAACATTATTCCATCTAAAAATGAATAAAAAATAAGATGGAAACTGCAAAAAATACTTACACTACTGAAACTAAGTAAGAGTCACAGACTTATTCCATTTTTTTAAATGGTGTCCAGAGAGAGAGAATACAGCAATAATAAAATCTTTGTTTCTACCTCAGCCTTCCCAGAAGCAGTGAAGAGAAACAAGTGAGACATGATCTCAAAAATGCTTCACATCTGGAGAGAAGCAAACTGAGGAGATGATAAGGCAGCCAGGAAGAAAGATCTGAAAGTCCTCAGGGAAAAGAAGTCTTTCACAGTTACTGCAGAGTTCATCAGGCAGAGACATTTCTAAGATTTGGGATTTGTTTTTCCCATTCTGTGACGAAAATGGGAGAGGAACACTCAGTATAACTGTGATCTTTCAGAGATAGTTATTTCTGGCAAAACCTAGAAGAGAGAAGATAACATAGAAGAGAAACAAGATGTTTTCTCTTCCCAAATTCTCAAGTTTTCCTTTGTCCTTTACCCTTCTTGGGTTGCTGACAAGAAAAAGTAAAGTTGTGAAACAAGGGTTAAAAAATTAGAGAATAGGGTATTAATTTATGTTGCTGTGTAATAAAATTACCACAAGCATAGCAGTTTAAAATAACTTGGATATATTATCTAAAAGGTCCAGTGAATCAGGAGTCTGGCCATGCTGTGCTGGGCCCTTTGATCAGCATTGGTCTCACGGTCTCTAAGGCAGATGTTGATGGGCCTTCATTCTCATCTAGAGATTTGAATGAGGGAACCTCTGCTTCCAAAGTCATTCAGTTACTGGCAAATTGATTTCCTTGATGCTGTATGACTGAGTTTCTAACCTTTTGCTAGTTGTTGACTGGAGTTTGCCTTTAGATGCCCACAGTGTCATGCCCTATGGACTCTCAAATGTCCTCTTACTTCATTAAGTCAGCAAAGAGTGTTTCCAGCTCCAGTGAGATAAGATAAAATAACACAAAATTAGGAGAGTGGCATCTTCTCACCTTTGTCATATTCCATTGATTGAGACTAGTCACAGCTCCTGTCCAAATCGACAGGTAAAGAATTTCACCAAAGTATGAGGAACAAGAAGCAAAAATGATTGCAAGTCACATTAGCATATGTTTGCCACAATTAGTTTTGTTAAAAAAGTTTTCAGTGCCCCACAGACATTGGACAAATAATACTAGCCCAAGTGCAACATCCTCACGCTCTCAAACAAAGAAATAGTCTACAGTTTTTATCCTTGGTATGAGATGTTTAAATAAATTGAGAGTCATACCAATCAATTATGACCATCAGAGATCCAGCTGAGCTTTCTCTTAACTAGCCACTTGACTCTCTCAGACACCACAAAGGTAAATATAGCAAACAATACTAACTCATAAACTGGAGCTCTCAGGAGGAGAAAACATGGTACTCAGTAATGTGGAGAGGAAAGAATGAGGTTGAGATACACTATATTGAGGCCAAAATAAGATCTAGAAAAACAACGATCCACCCCCCAAAAAATCCCAACAAACAAAACAAAATTTGATGTAATGGGGGTTTTGCCCTTTGGGAGATTTGACAGACAACATTTGCAAGGTAAAAGCAAGTGAAGCAGAGAGACATAGACCAGAACAGTGCTTCTCAAACTTGAGGAAGATGTAGAAGCACCAAGAGAACTTGCAAAACACAAGTTCTGAATTTAGTAGATCCAGGACAGAACACAATAATATGCATTTCTATTAAGTTCCCTTGCGATGCTGACACTGCTGAGTCAGGGGGACCACACTTGGACAACCATTACTCCAGGGGAGGTTTATATTTTTCAGAATTGAATTCTATACTGACATAAGACAGATCTAATATCAGTTTTCTGTATTCTATATAAACCTGGTTCTGGAAGCCGAAGGTCATTTCAAATACCATGCTGCCTGTGTGTTCTGTTCTTGGTTGTTTTTAAGTGTTTTTCACCACAGTACATTGAGTATAATAAAAGTATCTGACTGACCGTGACACGATTAAATGAGAATGTATACAGGTGTACTTAGCACAATGCCTGGCGTTCATAGACACTAATAAGTGTTGCTTTATTTTCTTTTTTCCCTATTGAAAGAATAAACACTTACATTACTGATCTGACTCCAGTAATTAGAAAACTGATCTTTCTATAATTGTATTAATATTTAAAATTTAGATATCCTGGTGTATAAAAAAGTTGCTGAAACATTTTCTCTAAAGTTATGCACCTTTAAACTCCTTTTGATGTTCTTTTCTGACTAAATATGTTGAACAGAAGTCCAATTAGCATTATGTGTCAGAGAATGTGTCAGTGTAATTAAAATGACTTTATGACAAAATTACCCATTAGCAACTTTATGATAGGTCTTATTTTGGCTGATCCTGGCTTATCCACCATAATTTCTGATACCCTTTCACTGTGATTATGTAATATTCTCTGCCATTTCTCAAACCAAAGTCACATCAGAATCAGCACTACCATTAAGAGCTGTTATTTTAAAGTAACAAATTAAAACACAGATATAAGTTTATAAGGGGTATTACAGCATGGTAATGAAGGTTTTTCCATGAACATCATTATATCATTGTTCCCTCTGTTCTGGTTTGAGATAATTGGTTGAGAGTGAAGGCAGTGATGATAAGGAAAGGAGCTTAGTGAGGAGTAAGACTTCTGAGTCTTTAGAATAGGGATAATGAGATCTTCCCTACCTGCATTACAGGATTTTTGTGAGAATCAAATGATGTATGCAAAAGTTCTCTGAAAAATTTTAATGTATGATTTTTAAATAATTACTCATAGAATAAACAAGAGATTCTCAGTATTCTCCCAGAGGTACTAAAGAATTTCTCAATTCAAAAGAGCAGAGACTACTACAGCATATAGAGTAAAATAAGAAAATAGAAAGGTCAGAGTAAAGAAAATATAGATTCATAGAATTAAAAAGGTTAAAAAATTTATAAAATGTGAATACAAAGATAATAATATAGAATGAGTTAACTTAGGCCAAGCACATATAATCAAGGTACAACCGTTATTGGACTAAACTCCCCAATTTAAAAAATAATACACTTTTGTTAAGCAAAGTGGTTGTCTTCTGCAAGAGACAGCTCTCTCATAAAGTGAAGTCAACAATGAATGGATGGACAAACATAAACCAAGCAAACGAGAGAGAAAAGAAGGACATTGAAGTCACCCTGTCATCAGAGGAAAGCAAAATTCTAGATAGCATACATCAAAAAGGAATGAGCCATTCTATATATGAGAACTGCTATGCATCTGTTTTAGTCTTCTATTGCTGCTATAAGAAATTTCTGTAAACTTAGCCTTATAACAACCCAGTTTATTATCTTACATTTCTGTTAAGTCAGAAAATGGATTTTATTTTTTTATTTTAATTTGTTCAGTACAGTTTCTATCCTTTATTCCCATTCCAGCCCGCCTACACAGCCCTCCCCTCCTCCCTCCTATTTCCAACCCCCCTAGTTTTGTCCATGTGTCCTCTATATTTGTTCCTGTAAACCCTTCCCTTCTCCCCTGAAATTCCCCTAAAATTCCCTCTCCTCTTCCCTCTGGTCACTGACAACCTGTCCTCTATTTCAGTGTCTTT
>CM052543.1:96932554-96956536 GCA_028533065.1 Trachops cirrhosus
ATCTTGGAGATTAAACCCTTGTCTGAGGTATCATTGGCAAATATGTTTTCCCATACAGTTGGTTCTCTTTTTATTTTAATACTGTTTTCTTTAGCCATGCAGAAGCTTTTTATTTTGATGAGATCCCATTTGTTTATTCTTTCTAGAAAATGGATTTTATAAGACTAAAATCAACATATTAGCATGGCTGTGTTCTTCCTGGGAGTTCTAGGGGAGAATCTGTTCTTTTGTCTTTTTCAGTCTTTAAAAGTCTCCTGCATTCCCTGATTGAGGCTCCACCTTTCATCCTCAAAGCCAGCATGGTAGCGTCTTCCAATGTTCTACTCTCATTTCTATGACTGTTGTTACATCTCCCTCTGCCTTTGACACATCTGTATCATACCTGGGAATAATCTGTGTCAATGTTCTCCATAAACACCCAAATACAGTCATGCCTTGGTACTCATTAACTTCAGAACTCATCAGACCCTGTGCTCATCACATTTTGACTAGAAAAAATATATTTCAGCACTCGGCACTTGCTTGGGACTCATCACATTTGCTAGAGCTTGTATGAGTCATGAGATCGCCCTACAAGAGAAAATGCTTCATCATTCAATATTGGTCTGTTATGGCACTCATCACAAGTTCTGGAATGAATTAATATGAAGTACTAGGTACCACTGTACTGAATTGCTTCTGTTTAATCCCTTTTGGCCTGTAAAGTAACATAGTCACAGGTTCCTACGGATTAGGGTGTAGACATAATTAATGGGTCATACCTTAGTGAGGTAGATAGAAGCTGTCTGAATGTCCCTCTCATTTTCTGCACATGTTCTGAATGTCTTGTTTCATATGGGCAGTGAAAGCCATTGTTTATATGTCTTCATCATTGCAGCCACTCTGGGTAAAGGGCTCAATTCAAACACAAAATAAGTGCCATGAAGTTTTTAATATCAAATGATTAACAACTTTTTATTGATTTGTGAAAAGCAAATGATAAAAGTACAAAATGTGGTTGATAAAAAGGCTATGCAAATCTCTTAATTGATGGTTCTCATCTGTTAGTAGAATAAAAACAATAAGTAATTCAAGTAGTAAAAATAAAGGAATACAACTATTATCTATTAGCAATACAAGCGTAATAGAATGAGTGACAGACAAAGGCAAGGCAAAGTTGGTAGAGGGTTACCGTAGATAGTGTCAAAGGCTCAGGAATAACAGAAATAAGAATAATTAATTACTAAAGTAGTAATTAGTAAGAGTTTATTATGCACACAACAAAAAGACAGTTTGAAAACAGGAAACTCAAACCAAAACATGAAATGAGGCTCGGGGGCATATGGTGTGTGGCAAAATAGATTTATAGCTTTTTGTATGGAAAATAATACAATAATTAATAAATAAAAATACAAGAATAAATTCTGTTTTGTGTACTCATAACTATAAAACTACTTTTGCTCCATGCTGTATTTTTAGAAACCAGCTTATATTGTGATAAAACAGTGACTATTTATTTTTTACAATGATTGGTTATAATATTAAAATTTTCAGTGGTTACCTCCTATCTACTTTGGGAAAAAGTTCAAGATTTTCTTATGATATCCAGAGGCATAAACAAGAAATGACCCAAGTGAGTCTTGCAAAATAAGCTATATTAAGCTTTATTTGTCTGACTAAACTGATTTTGTCTGCTCAGGGAATTTTCAAGGCTGGTCTCTGTTCATTTTAGATTTTTAACAACAGATTGCTAAGATATGGTCTCTCCCTGGAGGTGACATTTGATAAAAGTTCTAAAAATATGTGAGCGAGCAAGCCATGCAAATATATGAGCGCTGTGAGGCAAGCATTTTCCAGACACAGTAAACAGCAAAGATAAGGCCATTACGGAGAACAATCTTGGTTTATCTGAGGAACAGGTTGGCCTGAGTAGCTAACACAATGAGCAACAAATAAATTTAAGGAAGGTCATGAGCAACCTTGTAAGGTGTATGTTTTTTTTTCCTCAGTGTTATAGGAAGCCACAAGGGAGCATTAAGTGAAAGAGTATGAAAGAAGTAAGCCAACTAAAGACCCTAAACACAGCTTTTATAAAATATTACCATGTGAGAATAATTCTTATGTACATGTTCTGGGTGAATATGGAGCTTAAAGATGTTATAGAATAGATTGGAAAGGATCAAAGTTCAGTTTCTTTGAAAATTTTGTTAGCATTCTCAGAAGGTATGGGAAAATTTATGTTAACCATGGAGCAGGATGTATCAATAGAATGACCAAGACTAGGATTCTTGTTTCCTAGCTATCGGTTGGACAATTTGGGTTTATTAAGAAAAGTGAAGAGGAATAACTGGAGACTAAGATCCAGTAAGGACGACTGTGAAAAACCATTAGTCTTTCAGAAGCTTTCACAGGGTAGACACCAGTTACTTTATATGTCAAAAAGATCTTTTTCTGTGGATAATTAATTGAAGACATCCGAGTGAAAGAGAGAGATTAATTAGGAGGCTCCTTTACTGGCCCAGCTAAGAAGTAATTGCGGCTTCGGCTAGACAGCACCAATGTAGTGACTGCAGTGAAAGAGCTATCCTGGCCAATTGCTGTTACCTTATGTTCCTTTCACAAATAAAAACAAAACAAAACATGTGACCATATGAAAATATCGCCAGGGCCTTCCCTGCAAGGCCTTGACAGGGGCTGATAACAGCACAGGACTTGATACTTACAATTTATTAATTTTACTGAATATCTATCTCTGTTGGAACTACGTTAGTAATGTAGTTGGGATAAAAGCTCAAATAGGTTGAGGAGAAAATATAGGAAAGGAAGAGGAGTAGCAAACTCTTTGGAGGACTTGACCTCAAAGGGAGCAAAGAGAGGACTGTTGACTAGCTAGATGGTGACATTGAGATAGTAAGTTTTATAATATGATTGGAAATAAAAAGACATGTTTACATGGTTTTGTAAATGATCCAGTAAAAAGGCTTTGGATAAAGTGGTAGAAAAAGAGATGTTTTGGAACCAAACTTTTAAACAGAGAGAGAGAATAGACTGTCATTAAAGAGGAGTCGGGATGCATATCTGTCGCCCTCTGAGGGAAGACAGAGGAATGTGGGCATGAAGTAAGGAGGATGTTGGATGTGGCAGAGTTAAGATGAGGACTTTTTTTCTAAATATTTGCATTTTCTCAGTAAAATACTCATTTGAGATTATCTCCTGAGATGTTTGAAGACCAGATTTTATGAAATTGCTCTTTTGAAGACTGAGAGAGTGAATTGATAAAGAAAACATAACAATCACTGAAAATATTGAGGGCTTACTTGATGTCTATGGACATAGATTTAAAGAGAGATCTATTGTCTTGGCTTTAGCATTGCTTTGGATAGATTCAGCTGCTTGTGTACAATCCCAGAATTAAATAGAGAGATAAGTTTAACTATGTTTTGCACTTTACCATGTGAATACAGTGGATAAAATTGTTTGCAAGGGAGTTGAGAGGGTATGTAAGGATAAAATTAGAGAGATGAGCCACAGCCTCTAGGTAGGGTAAAGAGAGAAGTGAATTTTCAGGCAGCTGATGAACAATAAAAAACCTAACAGGAAAAGTTATTGGAAGTCATCAGTGAGATAATGTAAATTTTGAATATGATTTTATGAACAATAATGACAGATGTAGAAGATTGATAGGCTGTCAGTATGACTGTCAAACTTTGTATCTGACAAAAGTCATATGCAATGTTCTCAATACTTATGAACTATTTAAAAAGACATTCATGTATAAGTCATAAATAAAACCTCAATAAATTGTGAAATTAAATAATTGAACAGTACAGATTCTCTAAAGTAATGCATTAACATAAAAAAGAAGGAAGAAAGTTAAAATACAAAGAATTAACTCCACTGAATTTGTGACTTGTCGTTTGCAAATGTTTTAAAAATTTTGAAATTTACCAGAACATTTTAAGGGTTATCCTTACTGTATCCTGAATTTATATAATTAACTGGATAGGAGTAGAAATGAATGACTGACTGACTGAATGAATGAATGAATAAGACACAAACCCCTGAATTTCCATTTCATTAACCATATTCACCCTCGGAGTGAATATCCGTGATTAGGTTATGTCAATCAGATTTATGTACATATGGAGCTCATTTACTTCAATGTTAGGAAAAAAGTCATGTAAGGAAAATCAGGTAGGAGGAGATTATTAATTTTATGATTATTTTCTGCAGTCATGGGCAGCAATGGCGGTTTCAGCTTTGAGACATACCCTGTATCACTGGAGCCTTATCCCAAACCAGCATCATTCTACTTAGAGGAGAGGAAGCAGTCTCTCAGATCAGTTCTATGATAAATCTGTACAAATCATTCCTTCAAATTTTAGATTAGCACTCATTTCTTCATTCATTCCAATAATTATATAAGATTTATTTATTTATATGTTCTTTTCCCCCCAAAACTAGCTAAACTAGATTATGTTGTTTGCAGATAATAATTCTAGCCAATACACCTCTACTTGGAATTTAATACACATAAAGACAGTTTTCTATAGTTTCTAGAAAAAAAGACAGGAAAAAGACAACAATAAATATGAAGAAGATAAGGATAATGAAAATATAGTATATCCTTATTTATTAGAAAGTGAGCATATTTCTTTTTCAGAGGCAAAAGCATAATTTTAAGTACTTCAATTATTCAAATAAAAAATAACAAAAATCAATATGCTTGTTTTGGGGAATTTTTACCCCTAAAGAATGAACTGAGAATTAAAATGAAACAATGTGTGCAAGTTATTTTGCACATGGTAAGAAAAATAAGAGATCATCCAACAATGGTGCCTATAATTATTAGCAATGTAAATACTAATACAACATTACCAAATAAACACAGTTAAACTTAAAAAATTCTGTCTTTATTCCTTAACTAATGGAAAGTCAACAGCACACAAAGTGAAAATGTAGCTATAATAATATTAGAAAGTAATTTATAGGCATGTGGATGAGGTATGAAAGAAACTACAGAGAAATGAAAATAATTTCTACCAGTTGTAGGATTATAAGGTCATTTCCTTTATTCTTTCATTTTCAACCAATTTTATTAAAATAAAATTAAGTGCAATAAAATGCACAGGTTTTAAACATACAGTTTATTGAGTTTGAGCAATGTATACATCAATGAAACCACCAGAAAATTGATATATATTTCCATAAAATAATTTTTCAAGTATCTCATCTATTCAAAAACTATTTGATTTTTTCTGTTACTGACTTGTAGAAGTTCTTTATATATTCTGGGTGTTAGTCTTTTGTTAGAAATATTTTTTGTGAATATCTCCTCTAGTCTTTGGCTTATTTTTAAAAATATTTATTTAATACTATCTTTGGAATAGAAATTTTTAATTTTGATGAGATCTTATTTATCACATTTTTTTCTTATGCTTAGTTTTGTTTCCTGAAATCCTTTACCAACCTCCTGGTTTCATAGGTGCTTTTCCTATGTTTTGTTTTGGACTCTTTATTGTGTTAGTGTTTATATACAAGATTTGTCTTCCTCTAATATTTTTGTAGGGTATTAGGTAGGGTTAAGGATTACTCCTTACAACCCCAAACAGATATCAAGTTGATTTATCACTATTTATTGAAAAGACTATTCACTCCCCATTAAATTAAATGTTGATTCACTTTCTGCCATACACTTGATATATTTATTACTCTTTACCTCAATACCACATTGTCTTTATGTTTTTCATATATTTCTGGGTCACCTGTATGTCCTCTGTGGAGAAGTATCTATTCAGGTCCTTTGCCCATTTTTAAATTGGATTGTTTGTCTTTCTGGTGTTGAGTTGTATGAGTTCTTTACATATTTTGGAGATTAAAGCTGTATCTGATGTATTATTGGCAAATATTTTCTCCCATATGCTTGGTTCCCTTTTCATTTTGATGATGGTTTCTTTAGCCATGCAGAAGCTTTTTAATTTGATATAGTTCCATTTGTTTATTTTTTCTTTTATTTCCCTTGCCCTAGGAGGTATATTGACAAAAATATCATGATGTGAGGTATCTGAAATTTTACTGCCTATGTTTTCCTCTAGGATTTTTATGATATAATGACTTATATTTAAGTGTTTTATCTGTTTTGAGTTTATTGTGGTATATAGTGTATGTTGGTGGTTGTTTCATTTTTTTCATGTACTAGACTAGTTCTCTCAACACCATTTATTAAAGAGACTGTCTTCACTTCATTGTATGTTCTTGACTCCTTTGTCAAATATTAATTGACCATATAGACATGGGTTTATTTCTGGGCTCTCTATTCTGTTCCATGCATCTGTGAGTCTGTTCTTATGCCAGTACCAGACTGTTTTGATTATGGTGGCTTTGTAGTGTAGTTTCATATTAGGTACTGGGATCCCTCCAGCTTTGTTGTTCTTCAGGGTTTTTTTTCATTCCATATAAATTTTTGAAATATTTGTTCTAGATCTGCGAAATAAATGCTCAACATCACTTGCCATCAGAGAGATGCAAATTAAAACCACAATGAGATACTACTTCACACATGCCAAAATGTCTATTACTAATAAATCAACAAACAAGTTCTGGGAAGGATATGGAGAAAAAGGAGCCTTAGTGCACTGTTGGTGGGAATGCAGATTGGTACAATCACTATGGAAAACTGTGGTGTTTCTTCAGAAATCACTGGATCAATGATCCAGTGATTCCACTGCTAGGAATTAAGTGGTGCAAGTCCTTTAATTTTGTCGTTTCAAAAATCCTTTGGCTTTTTTATATGCACTTTTCTCTATAAGTTGTAGATTCACAGTCAATTTCTAAAAAAGCAACAACAAAAACTCTTGGGGTTTTGATTGGAACTGTGTTTAACTTATCAATAGATTTGAGAATTGTTTTTGTAACAAGATTGAGTATTCCAATTCACAAACAGTGTATTTCTTTCTTTATTTAGGATTCCCTTATTTACATTCTGTAATGTTTTGTATTTTTCTGTGTTTAGATTTTATATACCTTTTGTTAAGTTAATTGCTAAGTATTTCATGTTCAATACCAATTTACATGGTAATTTAAAAAATTTCCTTTTCATATTGTTTACTGCTAGCATACAGAAGTGCAATTGAATTTTTAATATTGACCCTTTATTTGCCAGATTCATAAATTCACTTAATAATTCTATTAATTTAAAAATAATTTTCTTTGTTTTTTCTACTAAAATAATTTCCACCTTCATATAGAGACAGTTTTAATGTTTTTTACCTCTCCATGATTTATTCATTTAATTTCCTTAAATTATTAGATTAGCTAGGCCCTCCAGTACAGTATTAAAATGAAAGTGAGGAGAGTATACATTCTAGCTCTTCTCCTGATCTTAAAAAGAAAATTTTCAAGCTTTTACAATTACATGAGGCCCAGTACAAAGTCAAGCTATGCTTCATGTTCAAAATTGTTATTTCAAGACAGAAGTAGCATTAAAGTTTGTAAATTCTTTTTTATTAAAAAATAGTCAATGTACAATATTATATAAGTTTAAGATATAAGATTGTTCTACATTTAAATACCTGAGCGATCACCGCAATAACTTTAATAACCACCTGACACCATACAAGGTTATTAAAATATTGTTGGCTATATTCCCTTTACTGTACATTACATTTCCAAGATTTATGTATATTATAATGGAAATTGTATCTCTTATTCTTCATCTTTTCCCTCTCTCCGTCCCCCACTCTCTTCCCCTCTAGCGACCATCAATCTGTTCTCTATATCATGTATCTGTTTCTGTATTGTTTTGTTTGTTTATTTTTTTAGATTTCATATATAAGGGCGGTGTTGGTAGGACTATAAATTAGTACAGCCACTATGGAAAACAGTATGATGGTTCCTCAAAAAATTAAAAATAGACCTACATATTTCACCTCTCAGTATGTTACTGAAGAAAACGAAGCACACTAATTTGAAAAGACAGATGCATCTTCATGTTGTTTGCAGCATTATTTACAATAGCCAGATATGGAAGCAACCTGAGTGTCCATTAGTAGATGAATGGATAAGAACTATGATATACAAATGCACTCAATGGAATATTATTTCATTGTGCAAGAGAATGAGATCTTGCCATTTGCAACAACATGGATTGACTAGAAGATATTATGATAAATGAAATAAGTCAGGCAGAGAAGAACAAATACCTATATATTATTTCTTTTTTTTGTGATGACTGTCTAATTTTGGTATCATGCTTATGCTGGTCTCATAAAAGGAGTTGGGATGGGTTTACTTCACTTTTTGAAAGAATGGGCATAACATTGGTGTGATTTACTCATAAAATGTTCAATAGAATTCATCAAAGAAGCAATCTGGGCCTGTAATATCTTTGTAGGAAATTTATAAAATTAATATTGCTGTGAATTAAATTTCTTTAACAGATACAGGGCTATTCAAGTTTTCTATTTTTCGTGGTTTCAAATCGATAAATTGTGCTTTTCTGAAGAATTTACACTATTCAGTCAAAGGGTCAACCTTTCTCCTAGCAGAGCTTTGGCATTCTAATTCTGAAATTCTAAGATCTCTATTTTTCAGCTTAGATCCCAAAACCCACTCAGCCAAAGGGCTGGAATTGATCTCATCAGAGGCTGAATTCACTGGAGATTTGTTTATAGCTTCCATAATTCAATTTTGTTATCAGATGTCGTGAAGATACAATCAGGATTTCTCTGCCTCTGGATGAGCCCCAAGACCAAATACCTCTGGGTTACTGGGTCCCAAAACTACAAGTAATCAAATCTGCTAGACCTCACACTATGGGCCACATACTCAGACCTTCTGACAATGGTGGTCTTCTCTCAGCCTTTTATCTTGCCTCTGTTTACTCTGTAAAATATCCATGGAAAATAATTACTTATCAGAGAAAGTTATTTTTGCCTACAAGGAAATGATGAAAAACAATGGCATTCTGTTTTTTGTTTTTTTCTGATGATATAAAGAAATTTTAATCATGTACAGGACAGAAACAGAATCAAGATACATAGTAGTTACTTCAGTTTATCACTACCTGTTAAATCATTTCAGAAATCGTTCTTATTGTGAAATCACTAAACATAAAGACTGTGACAAGAACACATTTAACTGATTTAAAGTAAAAATATCCTACTTAACAAAGACATATTTTTCATATAATTGCATATATCTTTTTACTCTTATATTTTGACATGACTACACTTTTGCATCCAAAATTTATTTTAGACTAATTTATAAAGTGTCTTCTATTCCATCTGTTGTAATAAAGTACATATCAGCTTTTAATATGCACTTATGGTAGCTGATGATTTCTAAATCTTCATGGTGTGCAAATTTAAATTTCTATCACTTTCATATTTTTACTCTACATCTTTTATTATTATGATAGTAGTAATGTATTTAATTTTATGAATCCCCATTTTATTAAGATGCTTTATGTGATACTAAAACCAGAGTTTTCTGTTTCCCATTCTTTATCAAATTTGTGTAATTCTTTACAATGCAAGTCTTCTATTATCTATCTGAAATAAAAAGAATGCTTGTCTTGTACTGTCTTTCCACTGACTTTCTTTATTATAATTCATATATAAGTTTTATAAATCCAGAGACTGGAATAATTAGACTTTCCTGGACAACTGCAGTACTAAACTTTCCATAAACTGTTAGTGAAAAGATTGCTTCAGAGCACTTCCTTCATTTGTCTTATAACTTCACCTCACAGCTTTCTATGATTCCCTCTGTAAATCACACGGGTGCTGCAATTCTTTAGCCTTTGCTGTTTCTCCCCATTGTTTAGTAAAACTGCCAACCACAGTGTTTCTCAAAATGTGGTAAACAGAGCAGACAATTCCAGGTATGAATACAAAACAGTCTGGGTTCTCAGCACTCTGGATGACCAGGAGGACCTAAGGAATCTTTGATAAGTTGTCATGCAGAGTGGGGCCCTTGCCACCATTGTGTGAGGGAAAAACAAGCAGATGGTCCATTCAGCTAAAGCACCACGTGTTGCATTTTTCAGCCAGGCCCCAGAAACATCACAGCCAAGGTGATGTAAATCACCATTGTTGCAAATAACCTTGAACATTTTATTATGTGGGAATGTTTATAGGCAACTGCTGTATTTATTCCACCATAAAATAATATTTAGGTTGCCACCTTAAAATAGAGTTAAGTTAGGTTACTACAAACTTCCAACTTCAATGATAATGCATCTTATAATAAGCTGAGAAGTAGAAGAAAAGGCTGTGTTTTCATTAAATTTTATATATTTATATTTAGAGAGATGGGAAGGGAGGAGAGAAACACGGATGTGTGGGAGAAATATCGATCTGTTGCCTTTTGCATGCTCCCAACCAAGGACCTGGACAGCATACTGGGCATGTGGCCTGATTGGGAATCGAACCAATGACCTTTTGGTTTGCAGGACAATGCCCAACCCACTGAGCCACACCAATCAGAATGAACAAAAAGTTGTTTTCAAAGTCCAGTTGCTTTTCTATTGGAATTGTAGGATATTATAGTAGTACAGAGAGCAGGAGTCTGCAGTGAGATAAAAATAAGGATTTAATAACAAGGCTAGAAAAGATTTGATGATTGAGTTCTACATTGAATATTTACATTTATTTCCAATGTGGTATTTTTAGCTTTTTGGTGGGCTTCATACTAACCTCTGCGAACATACCCATGTTCTAACCCCTAAAACCAATGCCATATATTAAATAAAATGTGATTACATGAAGGTTCTTGGAGTGGGGAGATTATCCTGGATTATCTGTGTGGGTCCTAAATTCAATCACATATATCCTTAGAAGAAGGATTCAGAGAGAGATTTAACAAGAAAAAGATGAGAAAGAAAGTGACCAGATTACAAGCTAATGAATTCTGACAGCCATCAGAAGCTGGAAGATGCAAGGAGCAGATTCTCCGTTAGAGCCTCCTGCAGGTGCACACCTCTGCCCATATCTTCATTTCTTCTCAGTGAAATTAACTTCACAGTTTTGTCCTCCAGAATTGTGAGAGGGTAAATTTCTGTTGTTTTAAACTATGAAGTTGTGGTAAGTTGTTACTGAAATGATAGGAGTCTGCTACTATTCTTACTATCAATAAGAATCTCTCCTTTTGCTGATTTCTCCTTTCCATAATGTTACAAATAGGCAGAAAGGGTGAGAAAGAGGAAGGATATTATTATCTGTTAAGTATAACCCTGTGCCTGTTGCAATGCAAGGTATTCAAAATACACTGTTTCATTCCCTCCTTTTCTCTGCAGATCTTGTTAAAATGACAATGCAGTGAACACGGAAATGCATAGCTCCTCAGATGATCATGCTAGCATGATGACATCCTTAGTATTCTTCAGTGGCTGCCCAGAGCCCCATGCAGGGGATACAATCGGTTGGCCTTTGAGTAAATCTAGCCAAAGAAGAATTATGTTGACTGGTACTGTATTTTAAACTCATTTGAATGTGGAGAATTTTGGGCAAAAAATGATCTTAGTCTTCAGTCCTTCACAGTTCCTACCACTCAATATGGGTTACGACTGCTAACTTCACAAAATCAGATTTCTTCTCTGGTCTCTGAAGACATTTCAGTGTGTGACTCTGAACTGAATAATACAGCCCACAGTCCTAAAGATGCCATACTGCCTCTTTTATGGTTTGTCCCTAATTGCTAATCATATTATGGTTTTTCCTTCTTATACTTTCTTTATCCTTTGTTTTTCCTATTAAGTAGATATTACTTTATTTTTCAGCTTTATTGAGGTATGATTGGCAACAAAATGTTATATATTTAAGGTATACAAAGTAATATTTTGACTTATGTATGCATTGTGAAATAATTACCATAATGAAGCTAATTAACACATTATCTCACACAATTACATTTTTTTGTGACAAAAAAATGTAAGATCAACCCTCTTAGTAAATTCCAAGTATACAACATATTATTAACAGTAGTCACCATGCTATATATTCTGTCTCCATAATCTATTAATCTTATAATTGGAAGTTTGTACATTCTGATCAGTCTTCCCAATTCTTCCACCCTATTCTACTCTCTGTTTCTATGTGTTTACTTAAAAAAATTTTTTTATATACCCTGTGTAAGTTAGATGATGCTGTATTTCTCTTCCTTTATCTGGCTAATTTCACTGGCATAATATTCTGTAGGTATGTCCATGTTGTAGCAGATAGCAGGATTTTCTTCTTTGTATGGCTTAATAAAAATATATATATATCAATATAACATTTTCTTTATTCATTGATCTGTTAAAAGATATTTATATTGTTTCAAAATTTTGGGTATTGTGCCTGGCTGGTCTGGCTCACTGGATTGAGTGCTAGCCTATGAACAGATGGGTTACAGGTTCAGTTCCCAGTCAGGGCACGTGCCTGGGTTGCAAGCAGGGTCCCCAGCTGGGGGCATGTGAGAGGCAACCAACCAGTTTATCTTTCACATTTCGATGTTTCTCTCTTTCTTCCTCCCTTCCCCTCTCTCTAAAAGTAAATAAATAAAATCTTCAAATAAAACAAAATAAATCTTGGCTATTGTAAATAATACTGCATAAATGGCACTATCTCTTCAAGATACTGATTTCATTTCCTTCCATTACATACCCAGAAGTGGGATTGCTGGATCATATGAGAGTTCTATTTTTAATTATTTGAGAAACTACCAAATGTGGGAATGTACCAGTTTACATTTCCACAAATACTGTACAAGGGTGTCCTCTTCCCCATACCTTCACCAACACTTGTTATCTTTTCACTTTTTTAAAATAATCGCCTTTCTTAACAGATGTAAGGTGATATCTTATGGTGGTTTTGATTTGCATTTCCTGATGATTACTGATGTTAAGCATCTTTTTGTATACCTGTTGGTCATTTGTACATCTTTATTTAAAAAATATATATTCAGGTCCATTGCCCATTTTTTAATTAGGTTGTTTATTTATTATAATTTATTGCATTGGGTTGTAAAACTTTCTTATGTATGTTGAATGTTATATATGTATGTAAAGTATTTTCTTCCATTCAATAGGTTACCTTTTAACTTTGTTGACTGACTTCCCTGTTGTGCACAACCTTTTAGTTTGTTGTAGTCCTGCTTATTCATTTTTGCTTTTATTGGCTGTGCTTTTGGTGCCATATCCAAGAAATCATTGCTAAGACTGATGTCAAGGAGATATTTCCTATTGTTTTTGGACTTTTACAATTTCAGGTCTTAAATTTAAGTATTTAATCCATTTGGAGTTGATGTTTATGAATGGTATAAAGTAAGATTTTTTGTATAGTGTAAGATAAGAGTTTAATTTCATTCTTTTACATGTGGACAGGCTATCCATTCCCCATTGTGTTGTCTTGGTGACTTTGTTAAAGATTAAATGACTCTTTCCAGAAAGAGTCCAACCACTGTTAATATAAGGAGAACAGTTTGTATGACATTGGTATAACCTGGCAGGCAAGGAGAGTGGACTGGAAAGCATGTGTGTGAACAATAATGACTTCACTGCACTAGTCAGTGGGAGCAGTAGATGCCATTGAGTGAGCATATGTACTGTGTGGCTGTCACAATCAAAATGACTGAAAGATTAGAGCAACGAGTCTGCATCAAATTTTGCATTAAGCTCAAACATTCCTCCACAGAAAGTATTCAGATGATTCAGAAGGCCGCAGCTGTGGGCGACTTCAGTGTGATTGGCAGCTTCTTCACGACAATACACCTACTCATACATCAGGTCCCATGCAGAGTTTTTTGGTGAAACATCAAATCACCCAGGTGACCCAGCTCCCCTACAGCCCAGATTTGGCATCCTGTAACTTCTGGCTTTTCCCATAACTAAAATCACCTTTGAAAGATAAGAGATTTCAGACCATGCATGAGATTCAGGAAAATATAACAAGGCACCAAATGGCAATTGGGAGAGGAGTGTGAGGTCCCAAGGTGCTGTTTTGAAAGGGACTGAGGCATCATTGTCTGATGTGCAATGTTTCTTGTATCTTGTATCTTCTTCAATGTCTCTATTTTTCATAGTAAATGGCTAGATACCTTCTGGATACACACACACACACACACACACACACATATATGGATGGAAGGATGGAGATACATATATATGATGGATTTTTTCTGGCCTTTCTATTTCTGTAACACTGATTCACATGCCTATTTTTATGCTAGTACCATACTCTCTTGAGCACTATAGCTTTATAATATAAATTGAAATTAAAAAGTACTATGTTTCAACCTATGTTATTCTTAGTAAAAATTGCTTTAGCTATTTGGGGTCTTTTGTGGTTCCATACATATTTCAGACTTTTTTTTCTATTTCAATGAGAAATGCCATAGGGATTTTGACAGGGATTGCATTGGATGTGTGGATTGCCTTGGATAACAAAACTAATTCTTCAAATCTATGAACATGCAATATCTTTTCATTTATTTGTGTCTTTTTCAATTTTTAAGGAATATTTTGTAGCTTTCAGTGTACACATCTTTCACCACCTTGGTTAAATCTATTCCTAAGTATTTTTTTGTATTCGGATATTATTGTAACTGAGATAGTTTTCTTAATTTCTTTCTCAGATACTTCATTGTCTGTGTATAGAAATGCAAGTCATTGCTGCATATTGTTTTTGCATTTTGAAAATTTTCTAAAGTTATTAGTTCTAAAAATTTTTAAATAAACTCTTTAGAATTTTCTCTATATAACATTGTCACATGCAGAGACAATTTTAATTTTTTTCATTCTAGTTGGATGCCTTCTTTTTCTTGCCTATTCGCTCTGGCTAGGATTTCTAATATTGTGTTGAACAGAAGTGGTGAGAGTGGACATTTGTGTTTTCTTTCCAATTTTAGAGGATAACCATTGAGCTTTCCTCCATTGAACAGGATGTTAGCTGTGGACTCATCATATATGGTCTTAATTATTATGAGTTACATTTCTTCTGTCCCTAAGTTGTAAAGAGTATTTATCAAAAACAAATATTGATTTTTAAGTGATTTTTCTGAATCTATTGGAATAATTATTTTATTTATTCTGCAATGTGTTAATGTAGTATATTACATTTATTGATTTGCATATGCTGAAATATCATTGTATCTCAGGGAAGTCCCCATTGATTATAATGTATGATTCTTTCAATGTGCTATTGTATTTGGTTTGCCAGCATTTCACTGAGAAGTTTTATATCTATATTCATCAAAGATACTGACCTATAATGTTATTTTCTTGCAGTGTTTTTGTCTGACTTTGGTATCTGGATAATGCTCTCTTTGAAATAAGGGTTTTGAAGTGTTTCTTTTCACACTTTTGGAAGTGCTTAAAAAAATGGAATTATATATATTTTTAAGTGTGGTACAATTCACTTGTGACACCATTTGGTTTTGTACTTTCTTTGTTGGTAGACTTTTGAGTAATGACTGAATCTTCTTACTGGTTGTTGGTCTGTTTGGATTTTACATTTCTTCACAATTCACTCTTGGAAGGTTGTGTGGTTATAGAAATTTAACATTACTCTAGGTTATCTAAATTTTTGGTATATATTTGCTCATAGTAGTTTTATATGATCTCTTGTGTTTTCATGGTATCATTTGTAATGTCTTTTTTTTCATTTCTGATTTTATATGAGTCCTCTCTCTTTTTTCTTAGGTAATCTAGCTAAAGGCTTGTCAATTTTATCTTTTCATAAAACCATTTCTTAGTTTTAAAAATCTTTCTAGTGTTTTCTAGTCTTTTATTTATTTTTATATTAATATTACAAAAACTTATTAGTTATTTTCTTCCTTCTGCTAATTTTCACCTTTTTTTTTCATTCATTGGGATATAATATTCGGCTGTTTAATTGAGATTTTTTCTTAATGTAGATATTACTATAAACTTTCCTTTTTCTGCATTCTGTAAGTTTTCATATGCTGTTTTCATTTTGATTGTCTCAAGACGTTCTTTGATTTTTATTTTTATTTGCTTTTTGACACATTGGTTGTTCAACAGTGCATTGCTTAATTTCTGCAAATTGTAAATTTTCCAGTTTTTCTCCTAGTTTACTACCACTCCATAGGGGCACATTCAAGGAAGATGTTGTAAGGGAGAGCGAAGAGGAGGCATGTGAAGAGTTTGGAGCTGCCTATGTGCAACTTGGGAGGTTCTTCAGGTGAGGCATCCCATGTGGCTTAGAGGTGGGAGTCTTGATGGATGGAGTCCATGAAGCTGTTAGTAGGATTAGTGGATTTCTCTTGAGTTTGGAGTTCTGGTTGCTGTTATAAGGCCCCACTTCTTTTCTCTGGTTCCAGTCTCTCCAAACAACTTAGCTTGATGATCCCCTTGGTATTTTGTGTGAGGCAAGAAAGGAGTGGACTTCTTAGACTGCAATCTGTACAATGAGTGGGTGATTCCAGGTACTTGCTTGCAGTGTTTTCACTTTCCCCCATGACCAAAGTCACAGACCAAGAAGACTTTTTTGGCACTGAGCTGTGCCACAGTAGGAATGGGGTATATCCTCAGATAAAGTAAGCCTATTCATACTTTCTTTGAAACATCTATTCATGGATTTTTGCTCCAATGGTGTTCTGGAACTTGTCCTTTGGACTCTAATTTCCACAAAGCTATTCTAGTCCATGCCTGGTTGTCAAACTGATTTTTCTGTGTGTATAATTACTGAAAACTCCTAACCTGCCATCTACTGCCCTATTTTTCAATCCAATATTTCTTCTTTTCTTTTTTGTCTCTACAGAATGCTCACATTTTTGGCTCTTCTCCACAATGTCCAACATATTGCTCCAATGGCATGGAATAACTTATTTACTCCTGATCACAATTTATCTTAGGGTTCAGCTTACATCTTATCTGTACTATAAAAGCTTACTCTGCCAGCTTTCACCTAACCCATGTGTCCCTTTTATATGTTTTATAGTATAATTCTTAGCACTAATATAGTATATAATAATTATATGTAGTAACAGATAGCAAGTCAATTAAAACAACGATTACATGTTACTTGAATTTCTAACACCTGGCATAGTGCCTGAAGTTAGGCCTGACATACATTGAACTCATTGAATATTTTTAATCTACATAAACACCATACAAAATACACATGTTGTTCATTTTATATTTGGAAATGTTTCTATTTGGGACATGCAGTCCATTGAGCTCAGTAAATCTCACTCACTCTTTAGTCACTGTGATTTGGATTTCTATTTCCAATGGTTAATTATACAATTTTGTGTGGAAACATATCTAAGCAGTCATCATGGAAATGCATGTTTCTCCAGATCTTTAAAGAAATCAGAACATTCCCACTTCCAAATATCTTCCCTGGGCTTTTAAGTGTCCTGAGGGTAAAATAATGAATTAAGCCATATCCTTCCAAGTTGTTGCCCCAGGAGCTCTGGTTGTGGAGCATGGGAGGAGGAAAGGAACATTCTGATAATTTTTGTAGTCAAGATTTAGACAGAAACAAGTATATAATAAAACTAAGGTCCTGAAGAAATTAGGCCACAAGAGCAGGCAGTGGTGTGGATTATAGGAGAGTTAAATCTATTTAGGGAATTCCCAGAAGTATAAAACAAAGATGGGCTGATGTCTTGTCTCTTGGTAAAGAATGATGGTCACAATGTGTTTAGATTTGTAAAAGTGCTCATTCTGAAGAACATTCAGGTTAAATAAAATGAAGCAATTTTAGAGTCAGCATTGTGATGTTAGCCACACAGTCAATGGCATTTCTAGTTTTTATCCCATTTTGTTCAATTTGATGCCAAATACCTAATGGCTCTTTTAATTACCAGGTTGATTGCTTCTTACATATTAATTCTATTTCCAGATAATTTTTATAAGGAAAAGGTCATTCATTTTTTTATTTTCCACAGTGTCTAAAAGGTGTTGTTAATTATTATCCCAAAACAGTGACTCTTAAAATTTTTGCTGTTACGTACTACTCATAATAAAATGTTTATGAGGTATGGAAAAGTTACTTATTTACTTTAAGCAGTAGTTTACAAGTCTACATTTCTGTGCATAAAATAAGGAATACTTATATATGGGCTGGAAATTAGGTAAGGGTACATTATTAGGACACAAAAATGAATATGATTATTAACATAAAATTAATATAAAATAAAAAATATTGCAATCACATAATCAAAACATAAAAAGATCAAGTTACTTATAGAAGTAAACAAAATTAAGTTAATGTTCAACATTTTCCACAATATTATGTCATAAAATATTGAAAAAATATTTACAAGTGTTTTATGGGAACAAGTTTGTGAATAGATTAAAAATATAAGGCCAGCTTATAATTTTTATACAGAGCGAAGTATAGAAATTCATAATATGCAAGCACTCCACATATCTTCAAGTCGTTCTTATGTTAGAAAACGAAATGAGATTATGAGTAAACTATGGCCTAAAGACAGGGCAATGAGAAGCAAAATCAGAAACACTGATTAAAAATTTGTGCTAATGTGGTTATAAAAATAATACAAATATCAAGTTTATTGAAATAAAGACATGTCATAAAGATTAACAATGTTGATTGAAACATTTAGTTGTTCAGAAAATATGAAACATTGATAGATAAAATGATATCTAAGCCTGCAAAATATATTTTACTAAAGAATGATACAGTATGATAATCATTATATAATTTTATACTCCTGGTATTTTGATAAAGGACATTAATTTCAGCTATCTCCTTTTTTAAATTCTCACTGAGGTCATTCTTATTGATTTCAGAGAGAAAGGAAGGGAGGGGGAGAGAGAGAGAAAGAGAAACATCAGTGTGAGAAAGAAACATCGATTGGTTGCCTCCTATTTGCCCCCTGTCCAAGGACCAAACCTACACCTAGGCATGTGCCCTGACTGGGAATTGAACCCACAATCTTTCCTTTTACGGGACCACACCAGAAAGGGCAATTTCAGCTATCCATACTTTAGGTTCATCACTGTAGAATAACATAAAATGTATAATTTTGGAATTACTTAAGAAAAAATTTCATTTGTCCAAATTATGTGCTTAAAAACTCCAAAATATTTGTCTGCTAAAGTAGAAATAAAATCTGCATATATAGAATAGAAAATACAAATAAGACAGTACTAGTACTTAAAATTATGGAATGGTCTATAGCCAAAATAGCACAAATAATTTATAAAAATGAACCATGTTAATATTCACCTAACAGCATGATAAAATAAGGAATCAGATGATCAATCTAATGAAACTGAAATAAAAATATTAAAAATGGATGAATCAGTCCATGGCTGGGGAGCTCAGTTGGTTAGAGTGCTGCCCAGATGCACCAATGTCGTTGGCTTTGATTCCTGGTCAGGACACATTCAAGAGCCAACCAATGAGTACTTAAATAAGTGGAACAACTAACTGATCTCACTCTGTTTATCTCCGTTCCTCACTGTCTCTGAAACAAATAAATAAAAAGGACAACTGTAATTGAATAACAATAAAAAGTTAAAAAAAATAAAAGTAATGAGTTATATATTAAGAAAAATGTAGAGGGGTTAATATGAGATCTGGTTCTCTTATTCATAAAAAAATTATAGAAATCTCCCAAAAGACTTAGCAAGAAAGAAAAATGAGTCACCATTAATCTTAGAACATAACATATGGGACTTTATACCCCTTTCCCACATCAACTGCAGGAGAGTTTCCTCTATCCCAGTCCCTTCTTATATAATGCAAATGGTTAAACCATATTTCTAAGAAAAACTGAAATGAAATTCCCCTGGAGTATAAAGTATTCCTGCAATGAATCACTCACAGCACGAGATGACTAATTCATTATGTGTCCTCTCAATTGTTAGGCTTATAATTTAAATTTATTACATGATTAATGATTTCATCTTCACATGTTTGCTCAATTTTCTTTTGTTACTTACATGTTTTCATATTGATTTGTAGGAGTAAATATATATTTAGATACTTATTTTTTTGCCCATTTTATTTATAGCAAGTGTCTTTTCCCAGATTGATAGTTCTTCATTTATATATTCTATGACCCAAAGTTTTTATTTATAAAAAAACAAATGTATAAGTATTTTCCTTATGATTTTTGTTTTTGTTGACTTTCAGTAGTCTTTGTTGCCCAAAGGGGGGAAAACATTCATCTACACAAATTTTTAAAAATATTCAGTTTTGCTTTTTACATTTAAATATTTATTCCATTGAAAATTGACAAAATAAAATTTATAACAAAGCATATCACTGTGAAATGTCAGTATAACAAGAAAGAGAAGGCTTAAACATGTTCAGAGAATACTTTTTAAAAGATAAATAGATTACATAAAGGAACCTGCACTAAACAGCGTCAGACACCTAAACATCAATTCAGGATGCAAAACAAGTTGTGGAGCAATGCTTCAAAATTACTAAAAAAGTAATTTTCAATCAATTATTTTTTTCTCATCTAAACTATCAAATGTGGATTTAGAGTAAAGGAATTTCCAGACATGCAAGGAGTAAAAAAACTGCACCTACCACGTACTATTTTTGGGAATGCTGTGAGAGCATATGCTTCAACAAGATGAAACTCTGAATGAAGACAAGGGGTGATATAAGATCCAGGGAACATATTATTTAACACAAAGAAGTGCTGAGTAGTCCCAGGATGATTACCATTTATTAGTCTTAGAGAGCAATCAGTGAAGATTAGAGGTGAATGAAAGCTGTGAGACAATGATTTCTATCAAAATTCAAAAATAGAATTGTATACTATAAGCTTAACATTTATAAAATATGTACCCAACATTTTGTTAGATTTGGTAGGTTGAAGTATTTGGATGGAAAGAAGTAGATATGTGGAAAGCTAATCATATTTCATCCTAAAAAGTCAAAATAGTAAACTTCAATAATAATTTTTAAAATACAGAGCACACCATAATTATGGTTTTCTAGTTTGTATAGAAGTGCATATTACTTAAGGTAAGTATTACTAGTTTAAGCAAAATTTTTCATATTTAGAAGATGGAGGAATGTATCAGTTCAGGTTCAGCCAGAGAAATAGGACATATAGGAAATATCTATATCTATATATGTATGTCTGTATCTATGTCTTATCTATGTCTGTATATCTATACTTATACCTATATCTATACCAATACCTATATTTCTATACCTGTACTTACCCTATAGCTATTCTATATCTTTCTATGTATGTATGTATACATATATGTATGTATATATCTATTATCTATCTATCTATCATCTATCTATCTATCTATCTATCTATCTATCTATCTATCTATCATTTTTACATAGATATATTCAGGAAATTGGCTTACATCATTGTGGAGGCCGGTAAGTCAATTCCAAAATCTGTAGGGGACTAGGAAGACAAGTACAAAGTCCACTAGAAAGGACAGGTTGGAACTCTTGGCTATTACCTGAAGCTTCTATTAACAAACAATTTTTTTTTCTTTTTCAGGGAATCCTCAGCTCTGTTCTTAAGATCTTTCAACTGATTTGACTCCAGCCCACCCAAATTATCTAGAATAATCTTTTTTTACTTAAAATCTCTGATTGCAGACTTTAATTATAACTACACTATACCCTCAAAGAAATTGGGGATTGTACTTTAACCATGTTAACATATAAACTGATAATCATAGGGAATAAATATTCAACTGCAATAAGAACTCAGTACATATTGGTAGAAATTATTATTTAAGAAATATCTGAATCAACAAATGTAATGTCCACTCAATAAATTTGCAAGATAAGTAAATTTACAGAACAAATCACTCACATTTCTAGATGTTAGTAATGAACCAAAATAAATTATTAAAACAATTTTATTTATTTAAAATTGCATCAAAAAGAATAAATACCTAAGAATAAATTTAACCAAGGAGATGAAAGACCTGTGCACCAAAAACTATAGGACCTTGATGAAAGAATTTGAAAAAGACACAAATGGAAAGATCCTCTGTGTTTATAGATTAGAAGAATTAATGTTGTTAAAATAGCCATACTACTGAAAGCAATCCACAGATTTTTCCAATCTCTATAAAAAATTTAATGGCATTTTCACAGAAATAGAACAATCTTAAAAATTATATGAAGCAAGAAAAGACCCTGAATAGCCAAAGCAACCTTGAGAAAGAAGAACAAAGCTTTCTGATTTTAAATTATATTATAAAGCTACAGTAAACAAAACAGTATAGTATTGTCATAAAAACAGACATATAGATCAATACAACAGAATAGAGAGTATAGAAATAAATCCATTCATATATGATCAATGAATTTATGACAAAGAAGTCAAGAATATACAGTGGGAAAGGATATTGGTGCTGGGAAAATTTGTCAGGCCATACAAAACAATAGTAATGGATCATACACAAAAATCTTACACCATACACAAAAATCCACTCAAAATGGAATAAAGATTTAAATAAGACATGAAACTATAAAACTCATGGAGGAAAACATAGGGGTATGTTCCTTTGCATTGGTCTTCACAGTGATTTTTGTATTTGACACAAAAGCAAAAGCAACAAAAGCAAAAACAGACCAGTGGTATAGCATTAAACTAAAACATTCTTCACAACAAAGGAAACTCTCAGCAAAATTAAAAAGCAACCTGTTCAATGGAGAAAATATTTGCAAATCATATACATGATAAAGAGTTAATATTCAAAATATATAAAGAACTCATACAGTTCAATAACAAAGAAATAATTTGCAACAATATAGATGGCCCCTGAGGTCATTATGCTAAGTTAAGTAAGTCAGACAAAGACAAATATTGCATGATCTCACTTGTACACATGGAAATAAAACACGAACTAATAGATACAGAGAACAGATTAGGAATTGCCAGAAGTGAGGGTCAGAGGGTGGGCAAAATGGATGAAGGTGATCAAAAGAAACCAACTTTCAATTGTAGGATAAATAAGTCCTTGGGATATAATACATAGTGTGGTGACTATAGTTAACAACACTATTATATATTTGAAAGTTGCTAAGAGAGTAGTAGATCTTATAAGTTCTCACAGGAAAAATAACTATATGTAATGATAAATCTTAGCTACACTTTTATGGTAATCATTTCACAATATATATATACATGTATATCAAATTATTATGCTATATACCTAAAATGAACACAATGTTATATGTCAGTTATATCTCACTAGAAAAAAAAAGAATACCCAAATAAGCAAATGCAAGGCCCACCCTGCTCACAAAAACAGCAGTGCTCTTGGGTTACATTACACCATCAAATTCACTGTACATGATTAGGTTTAATGGCTATGAGAAAGGACTTAGGATGGGCAACAACAAAGAATGTTGGACATTTACATGCCTATTCTTAGCCACACCTATCAGTATGCCAAAGCAAGTCCATATTCGGGAGGTCTGTGACATGAAAGCCAGAGTGGAGTATGAGAGGACCACATTATCTCTGGAAAACCAATGATTTAGAAGTCCCATCAACACTGTTCTTTTAATGTGGACCCATTCTAATAGTTAATCAAGATTGTGTTTGTGGTTTAAGTCAACCATAAGATGAAGTATTGAACAGAAAAGTCATAAATATACTTAGTTTTGCATTAAGAATTAGGAGAGTTGCCCCTGGTAAGTACACTGTTTCATTTATTTGTTTTAAACAGTTTTATTTATGCATGATTGACATGCAACAAAATGCACATTTTAATGAAAAATTTAGTGTTTTGACATGTTTACACCAGTGAAATTATCACCACAATAGAGTTAATGACCTTGATTGTGTATAAGAAACTCAAGGATTTCTCATGTCCCTTGGGAATCTCTAGAGGATCACTGATACTCTTTCTGTCACTATAGAACCTTTGCATATCCAAAGTTTTGTATGTATGGAGTCATTCAGAATGCATTTTATCTGTTTTCTTTCACCCAGCACAATATTTGGAGGTTCATCTATGTTATTTCAAGTATCAATAGTTCATTTTTGTATTGCTGAGTAGCAGTCTATTGTATG
>CM052543.1:96957036-96973498 GCA_028533065.1 Trachops cirrhosus
AAAGATTTTATTTATTTATCTTCAGAGGGGAAGGGAAGGAGAGAGGGAGAGAAATATCAATGTATGGTTGCTTCCTGTGCATTCCCTGCTGGGAACTGGCCTGCAACCCAGGCATGTGCCCTGACTGGGAATCGAACCGTGATCTCTTGGTTCACAGGCCCGCGCTTAATCCACTAAGCTACACCAGGCAGGGCAGAAAATTGCTTTCATTTATTTAATAGGAAATGTAGGTGTGGAATGGCTGGGTCTTAAAGTAGGAAAACAGATAAGCTTTTAGAAAGCATCATATGGGACTTCTAGTTGCTCTATATCCCTGCCACCTCTTGATATTCTGTAGTCAGTCTTTTTAATTTTAGGCCTTTTAATACCTATGTATTGGAATATTATTATGATTTGAGCAACATTTCCCTGGTAGAAAATGATGTCAAGTATCTTTTTATGTGTTTATTTTCCATCCACGAATCTTCTTTTATAAATTGTTTATTTAGTTCTTTATCTATTTTTAAATAGTTTTTGTTTGTTTTCTTATTTTCTTATTATTGAGATCTGAATATTATTTATAAGTTCTGGATACAAATATATGTATTAAATATATTATTTGCAACTGTTTTCTTCCAGTTTATGGCTTGTCATTCTACTAGGTGTCTTTTGAACAGAATTGCTTGTTTTTAAGAAATCTAACTTATCAGTTTGTTCCTTTATGGATTGAGCTTTTTGTATTGTGCTTAAGAAATCTTTATCTAATTCAAGTTTACAAAGATTTTCTCCTATATTTCCTTCAATGGGTTTAGAGTTTGAGGTTTTATACTTACATCTGTGATCCATTTTGAATTAGTTTTTGTATATGGTTTGAAGTATGGACTGAAGTTCATATATCGGCCTATAAATATCTCATTGTTCCTGCACCAGTTTTGAAATGATGTTCCATTCTCTACTGAATTGGCTTTGAATTTTTACTTAAAATTACCTAACCATATCTGTGTTTATTTCTGCTCTAGCCATCTTTTTTTTGTAACTGCGATTTAATACTGTATAATCTTATTTAATGTAGCATCTTAATCTTGAAATGAGGTAGTATAAGCCATCAAATTTGCTTTTTTAAAAGTTGTTTTGTCTAGTCTACATTTCAAAATTCAGCATGAATGTGAGAGTCAGTTTGTCAATACTATAAAATAAAAATATCTTTGGCATGAAATTTGTAGGTGCAATTGGGGACACTTAATGCCTTAACAGTGATTATTTCATCTGTGAAACTCTATCTACTTTTACAATTCAAAGTACAAATCAAAAAACATGGACAAGAGCACGCACTATTTTACTGAGTAACTCTAAAGAATAATGCAGTTCCATTTTACAATATTAAATGTAATTCTTCTGGTAAAACATTGATCTCTGTGGTATATGTATGCTAATGAATTTCTTGGAATTTATGATAAAATGCACAAACACATAACAGAGAAATTCTATGTATTTCATTTTGCTTCGAGAGTAACACACTGAATAAAAATAAGTGTGTAGGCTCTGTTGTCAGGCCACTTGTGCCTGAAACTTGGGCCCATCCCTTTAATTATTAGCATAATTCTGAGTGATTCAATTCTAAATCTCTACAATTAACATTTTTAAATGGTTCCTTTTTAAGTTTGGTAAAAGGTCTCCAATGCAGTTTGTTACAGCTCTGAAATATTTGACATGTGGGAAAATCACCATGTTATTTGCCTTAGCTTTTACCCCAATTGTAATCTTTTGGAAATACTGACACTTTGAAGCCTGTAAAGTACCCAGGCCCTATGAAGCTGATGATACCTTTGCAAAACTTTTTTAGTGGTGACTGAGGTTCATATATCATGATACCTACAGGAGACTGTACACTACAAATAAATGATAAATTCAAATGTTTACTTTGGAGAAGTTGTATTTGAGATAACTCAGTAAAATTTTCTGGCCCAGGGAGAATCTCAGGGAATCTTTACTTTCTCTGACCTTGATCAGTTGCCAGGTCACTGAATGAGAGCAGAAGATGAACCTTTAATCACTTTTGTAGCTAGGGGATATTTGAATTTGTGTTACAACAAATTTTATTCAGCTCCTGCCTTTCAGAAACATTGTTTAAGTAACCCAGTCACTGTCCTAGCCCTGGCACATTTAACAGAGACCCTCAAATTGTTCAACTTTGGTTTGCATCTCCTAACTTCTAAGCCCAGCTTCTTTTTCCAATGGGCTGTTAATCAAGGACTACTTTATCCCAGCCTTCTTGATTGTATTTCTGGCATTTCCCCCAGTTCTAAACTTACACCCGTACTAGCCTGCTTGGGCTGCTATAATGAAATGCCGCAGACTGGGTGGCTTACACAACAGAAATAACAATCTCTCTTCCTCTTCTTATTAAGCCACTAATCCCATCATGAGGACCTTACGCTTATGACCTCATTTAACACTAATTACCTTCCTAAGGCCCAGTTTACAAATACCATCACATCGAGAGTTAAATCTTCATCAATTCAGTTCCAAGCAAAACCTCTGGGATGGGATGATTATAATAAATGAAGGCTGAGTTGCCTTGTCCCCTGACACACCCAACAGTGGCAGGCAGGTGGGCTCTTCAGTTCCCAAGGTCTGCTCCAGAACTAGCAATCACCTACTTTCCTCTATTTACAGAAGAAAATGCAGTCAAACGGTGTGTGCTAAGTGTTACTGCAGTGCATTTGAGATAGTGTTTATATGTGCCAAATGCCATATCACAAATAAAACAAAATACACACAAGAATTTGTAGCAAATCGTGTTGATCCAGTCTCTTTAAAATTAAGATGTTACTTATCAATAGCTTATTAACACTGCTTATTTGCCCACTTAACAGCTACAATTATGTAATTTAGTTGCAAAAGATATAAAGAAGAGTTTCTAATAAAGAGTACCATGAGAAATTTTCATCAATGTCAAAGAATGTGTTTCTCATTGGTATTTTACTCCCAGGATTGGGAATAATTTATCATTAAAATAACAGACATTTTCACTTAGAGCTATGAAATGCTTCATGTCCCCAAATACCAAGAATTGTGTGATTCAAATAGAAACTCATTCATTATGGGGTGGGAATCTTTCTGGCTTACTGTGCTTTATGATTTTACAAATGCTAGCTACCGTATGTCACCATGTATAATGTGCACCCATGTTTTAGTAGACCATGTATAATTTACATTATACATGGGAATTCGTGCTATTCATGTGTAATATGCATCCTTATTTTTCCCTACAAAAATTTGGGCAGGAAGTGCATTTTATACACAACAAAATACATGTCTATATTTCTACCCTTCTATTTTTAGGTTGAAAATTTCCACTGCATATAAGCCAAGGGACCTTGTTTCTTGCTCATCTACTTTGTTTATTCTCCTTAGTTAGACAATATAGCATAGAATTTGTAAGCAGAGAATCATGATGTCTGACTAAGATTCCAGTCTACCACTTACTCACAGTGCCTAGTTTTCCTTATCTGTCAAAATTGGAATATTAAAAAGTACCTCAAGGCACTGTTGTGAAGATTAAATGAGCTATTATACAAAAACAGCTTAGACTCTTTCCTGGTATAGAATGAACAATTAATAAGCATTAGCTATTATTTTTACTGAGCCATGGAATAGAAAAACTACAAATGTGAAATGTTTATTGAAATGCTGAATTTACAGAAACAATAATGGATATAATTCTCCCACTAGTTTCATAGATTCTCTGGTTATAAAGCTAATGAACTAATAATAAATGTGTCATAAATGGTTTGAGCAGCCACTGTTGATTTAATGTAATATTTTATTCTTACCTTCAAGCATGGTGTGTTATTTGCTGTTTTCAGTTGTTTAAATTTTTGACAAGAGTTTAGATTTAGCAGACAATTGCAGAGAGCATAGAATGCATCCACAACAATGAACAAATAATTTTAGGCATTATAGAAGGACTATAAAAAGAGTTTTTACAAAAAAATTGAGTAACTCATTGCAGAGATAAGACTTCAAATAACAAAAACAGAATGCAGAAAGAAACATTGAAGGTAACCAGAGCAACACTCTAATTTTATAAATGGAAAATTGAGGCTCAGCTCTACTGATCATCTAAGACTAGAGGGTCATTAGTGACTACTTTGGACTGATGATTTGTAATAGAGTTTTCTTTACCTATTTTTGAAGTAGAGATCAATAAAAATAGTATGGTATATCATAGTTTTACACATGACAATTTTCAGAGAGCTTTTTAAATTCAGTTTTCAATATCATTTTCATTGGTGGCTTTCCTTCACTACATTTATGTATTGTATTCACAATAAAAGGCTACTAAAATGGCATGCTTTACTTAATAATTTATTCTTTATGGCTATTAAAATTTTCATTTAAAAATCTGTGTGTGTGTGTGTGTGTGTGTGTTTCATGATAAGTTGTACCTCAGATGGTTAAGCCAACCTGCAAAATGCAGAGTAAAACCTAATTAAGATTCTTGAGTGAAAGGTGCATTTGAATTGAAACACATTGTTCTTTCTTTCCACCTAAACTAAAAAAAGAATTTAGAGAAATGCTCATGAAGGAGCCTCTTTGTGGATACAGCTGCATGGTTGCAGATTGAACCTTTTGCAAATACTTAGTTCTGTATTTTTGCACAATTACAAATAGTTTTTCCCTGATGATACAAGTTAAATTTGCCAGTATGATTGTTAAAAGATTCTTAAATTTTCCCATCACATTTGTAAATTTCAGAAGCTGTGAAATGAATGTAAATTAGAACATCTGAAGAGAATGGATTATGTATACAAGCCATTAAATCCAACATACAAAATTGCTACTTTCTTTAAGTTTTAAAGAAAAGACCTGGGCATTTTCTACAACTTTCATCTATCAAAATAGGCAAGTTTATAGTTTTTAAAAGAGTTGGAGTCACTGTCTTCTGTTCAAAGCCAAGTACAGGTTTTTATAATTACTGGCATCACAGATTTATTTTTAATTATTCATCAAAATGATATAAACAATGGAATCCCCAAATGAAAACACACAGTACTGATTTAGAAGTCATCTATGTCTGTTTCTAGCACCAATGAGATGCCAGTTTTGTTTTCCTGTCGACTCAGGAATATATCAAATTGATGAGCATTTTTCAAAATACAATTTTCCAGTAGGGATATTAAACATTTTACATATAAGATAAAAATATCAATGCTCCTGTGATGCTTTAATTGGAAACACTTAATAGAGATTGGAAAACATGAGCTCATTTGATATATTTAGCAATAATTATTTTCTACTTCAATGTTGAGATTGGGAAAATGTCAGAAAAGAATGACTAAGAGTTTAAACAATCAACTGGATGCAAATTATTAATAAGTATTTCCCCTTGTCTATTTGAGAAAAGTGTCGAATGGGCCAGGGAATTGTCATGAGCCACCATCAGCTAGCAGGGCAATGTTGAGTCTGGCACAAGTGTCAGGGCATACTAGTCAACAATATGCCGAGTCTGATGAGATCTGCTTTTACATTGCATTTTTATTTTTTCATATTATAAGTATAAATCCTGGTTCTTAAATTGAGGGAAAAACACAGGAAAGTACATCAGAATAAGTACAAATAATCTACAATAATGATCCCATCATGAAGTTAACTAATCTTAATAGTTTGATGTATTTTTCTAGGCTTTTTAATATGCAAATTATACATGCATATTTTGAGTAGATTATTTTTGCAGAAATTAAATAGTTTGTTTAATGTGCTTAGTATAAACCTTATAGTGAAATGTTCATGTTATCAAACACTCTTTAACAGTCTTGAATTATTGAATAGTTTTCCCATAGATAGATGAATCTAATTCATTAATAATTTTTCTGTTATAGAAATTTCTACATTTTAATAGATAAAACACCTCTTCAATGAATATCCATTTATATAATCATTTTGACATTGTGTTTTCTTTGGATAAAAATTGTATGAGTGAAGCTAGGATCAAAATGTTTGTGTGTGTGTGTGTGTGTGCACAGAGATTTTATTTTATATCAGTAAATTTTCTTAAGGAGAGTTTATATTTATTTATAGTTCCAGCAAATCTGTACAAGAGTTTCTTATATAAGTATCATCTGTTCATCTTTCATATATAAAATGTGTACATGTCTATTTCATTAATTGAATTTACTTTCATATGTAAAGTTTAAGGAACATGATACTACAGGGGAGAATATCACCCACAGAAACAAGAACACCTAAACGGACTTGGATGAAGAGCAGACTGACAGCTGGGACTGGGAAGAAAAAAAATGAGGAAAAGATCTTTTCTTCAATAAAGTGTTGGGGAAACAGCTGATCCATATATAAAAAATAAAATTGAAACTTTTTCTTATATTATGTGTGAAAATTACCTCAAAATGGATTAAGAAGTTAAACACAATATCTGAAACTATACAGCTCATAGAATAAAATAGCAGAAAAGCTTCATGACATTAGTCTTAGCAATGTATTTTTTTCATTTTTATTTTTGGTATGACATCAAGCTTAGGGAACAAAAGCAAATATAAATAAGACTATATCAAACTAAAAAGCTCTGCACAACAAAAGAAACATAGTGTAATAGATTGAGAAGGAAACATACAGAATGAGAAAATATTTGCAAACTATACATCTGATAAGGGATTAACATTCAAAATACATAAGAAATTCTTTATACACCCTAACTCATGTGGCTTAGTAGATTGAGTGCTCACCTGTGAATTTAAGGGTCACTGGTTCAATTCCCAGTGTAGGACACATGCCTGGGTTGCTGGCCAGGTTTCCCAGCAAGGGGCACATGAGAGGCAACCACACATTGATGGATCTCTCCCTCTCTTTCCCTCCCTTCCCTTCTCTAAAAATAAATAAATAAAATCTTTTGAAAAAAGAAATTCTTTATACTCAATAGCAAAAAAAATGAAACAATGAAATAAAAATAATGTTTAGAAAATGGTCAAAGACTTGAGTAGACTTTCTTCAAAGAAGACATACAATTAGATAAGTACATAAAAATATGCTCAACATCACTAATCATCAGGGTAATGTAAATCACAACAAGGAGATATTACTGGCAGCTGTTAGAATGTATGGAAATACCATTGTGTTATGAAAAAAAACAAAAAGATAACATCTTGGCAAGAATGCGGAGAAATCTGAACCCTTGTACTCTGTTTTTGGGAATGTAAAATAGTGCAGCTGCTATGGAAAAGTGTGTGGAGATTCCTTAAAAATTATCTAATCATAGAAGAAGAAGGTCACTCAGTCTTTTTCTGTTAAGTGTGTTGCTAACTGTAGGGCTTTCTTTGAGTCCTTGTATCAATATGTGGATGTTCTCTGTTACTATGATATTGATAGATGAGGGATTTTGTCTATTTTTTGTATCTCTTGAGAGTCATAAGGTTTTTTTTCATAAATGTGTTAATATGTGATTTTCATTTATTAATTTTAAGATGTTGAACCAGCCTTGTGTTCCTGGAGTACATCCCATTTGGTCATCATGCATAATGTTCTTTGTATATGACAAGATTTACTTTATTAATATTTCATTAAGGAGTTCTGGAGTAATATTTCTAAAAGATATTGATCCCTAGTAGTTTCCAGTTTCTCTTGTAAAATTTTTGAATGTATTTATATTAGGGCAACACTAATCCGTAGTGAGTAAGCTATGGCAGTTTATGTCTTTTAAGGAATTTATCCATTTCACTTGAAAAATACAAAACTCACTGGCTTCACTACATTACTATTATTCCATTAGTCACCTTTTAATGTCTTTTAAGACCATTAGAAATTTCCATTCACTATAATGTTAGCAATTAGAAAATTATTATTTGATCTTAATAGAGATCTATCATTATTGATCAAAGAAGAAATTTTTAATTTCATTGACTTTTCTATTATTTTTTTCTTCTTATGATCTTAGTGATTTCTGTTCTTACCTTTATTATTTTCTTTCTCCTGCTTGCATTGGATTTAAATTGTTGTTTTCTTCCCCTAGATTTATAAGGTGGAACTTTAGCTTTAAATATTTTCTTATTGTATTACATAAGCACTTGAAGTAAAAATTTTTTCTAAACACTATTTTTTTTCACAAATTGTAATATGTTGTGTTTTTATTATTGAATTAAAAATATTTAAAATTTTTCTTGTATAGTGTGTCTGTGTGTAAAGAGACAGACACAGACCAAGGAGAAGAAGAGCAAGAGGGATTCCTGAGTACATGAAAGTTAAAGTGCCAGCCTTTTGAATTACTTCAGGTGTCCCAGCACCTATTTTCCATTCTTCATGCATTGAATTCTCACAACAACAAAAAAAGGTGTAGATGCTATAATTACCCATGTTATATAAATGAATAAAAGTAGACTTACCTAATGTCTCATAACTAGTGACTATTAGAACAGAACATTTTATCTTAGTCTTCTGTGCAACCCATTCTTTTAGCCAGTGCAGAAGAGTCTATTGCCCCACTTTACATTCAAATTTCTTCTGCTTATGTCTATTTGTGGGTTCTGCTCAATATTCCTGTCTTGACATTGGTAGATCCTTAGAGCAAGAAATTTAAATATTATCTCAGGAAAAAATTCTTTGATTATACCTTAAACCATTATCTTCTGGAAATTATACAAATATTTTTTTATCTTTTAGATTAACTCATATTTTAATCCCTATTTCTGTTTATTTGTTATTTTAAATTTAATTTTGATATAAATTCTCAAGTTGCTTTCTAATTAACTCATAAAGTTTTCAGAAGTACCCATTCTTATTCTGGAATTTTTTAAGGAAGAGAAAATAGGAAAGAAGTAATAGAAGTTTATTTTCTGATTTCTACTGAAATATCTACTGATGGCCACATGAGGCACATGATAATGCAAATGTTAAACAGATGGGATTGGCTCCCATGGGAGGGCATTTCCCTGGGCCTACTGTCATGTCCTCAGCATTGAATTATTAAAGTCGGGTATTTAAAATTGCTCCCATATTGTTTTTGCTCAATATTCTCTATGGTTTGTCTTTTCACTGTTCTCTAATTTCTTCTACTTTATTGAAATCTGTTTTTTAAAGGCAATATATCCTCTCCTTCGAATTACAAAGAACATTCTCTCATGTTCTCTGTCATGGTTTTTTATTCAATCTTTTCCTCTTGCTCTGACTTTAGAAGTTTTCTTGAAGCACTATGACTATTCCTAGAAGATCAATAAAGTAAAATGTTTTTTGCATTTTTTCTAAAAATATTGTTCAGCTTATTTTGAAAGAAGGAAAAGAAATTCTGAATCTTTTGGTGGAGAATGTGGAGTGAATCCAAGATTGTTTTGTACTAGTCAGTAAGACATGATCACATAGAATTTTTGAATTATAGTATTAGTAAAAATGTCTTTTATTTTAATTAAAAAAACATACTTGTGTCCCAAACTCACTAAGATGAGAAGGAGACTGCTCACCTCTACCCTCCAACCCACCCATTTTTTCAGGGAAGTTCTAGAGAAGTTTAGGTATGTGAAAGGATAAAAGTAATTTGGGAGACAAAAAATACCAATTATGTTATTTGTATTTCTTCAGCTTGCCCTAAGCTCACAAGACTTCTTTTTAAGAAATAAGAGAATGCTCTTCTGTAAGAGATATTTTACTTTTCTGAAATGAGAATATTTTATCCTGTGTTCCTATTTAACTGTAATTCATATACCATGTTCCTATAATTCATAACCATTATAGACATATTCTTAGGAACTCTTGTCACTTTAGTATTTTCATTCCTTAATCCTATTTCAGGTGGAACCATTATTTTAAAATAATTGTAATAATTATTGAATATTTTTATTAGTAAATTTGTACTGTTATTTTTGTTCCAGAAATTACGTGTTTCATCAAAGGTCATACCAGTTAATACTGATCTTTGCTTATTCCTGTGTTAATGTAGATGTCATGACTAGTATTTAAATGAAGTCACTATTTTTATCATTAGTATTAAACAGTCTATAGTTACAGTCATCATCATAACCACTTTGTTTATAAAACTTAGATCTTTGCCATTCTTTATTTATCACCAGTCTTTTAAATCTATTTTGTATAGATTATATATGTATATGTATAAATTACTTCTCCATATATGTTTTTGTAGGTGTTCAGGAACTGTAGTATTAAGCACTCCATAAACTTGAAGATTGTTTGTTGATGGGTTGACCATATCAGGAATAAGACTTCTGTAGTCTATCTGTGTCTGATATTTGTTCCATATTCCTGGAATCTGACCTTTAGATCTCTATTCCTATTGAGTGAATGGTGGTATATGAGCTCAGTTTGTAAAGCATGCCCTGCAGGGATCTTTTCCTGTGCAGTGTTTTCCTTTGTTCCTCAAAGCCACTGAATCCAATTTCTGTATCTTTTTTCTTTTACTCTTTATTTTTCTGGTTTGGATTTTATACAGAACTTTATTTTTTATTATTAAACTTATAGCCATGAAGAAATCAGCCTTGCTCCATTTGATACTGCTAGATTTGTCCTTGGGTTTTCTGTGGCTATTGATTTTTGTACACACACACAAATAAGAAATCTCCATTTGTCCAATGGCTTCCACTGATGTCTGAAATTAATGATTATAATGGCGTTCAACCATAGTCTCCTCTGTTGATATAATACCACACAGAAATACTGCATCACAGTTGGAGAGTCATTTTAATATTTCCTACCATTTGGAGTCTCTGAATCCAAGTCTAAAATAAACTATTTAAAGCAGATTCTGTATGTGGAATTTTTAAAAAAATACTCTGAGAGCTTATCTATTTTAATGTATTCCTTAATCTCTTATCAGTCAGGATTTGGGAAGAGAGAATTTAAATGCTTGCCCTTAAATTGTCATTTTTCATAAAAGTATAATTTTTCTTGTTTTGATGTCTCATCATCAAACACAAAATCTACTACTGGTCTGAGTCCTGTGACTACAGTGACAGTCCCAGGAGCTGTTGAGGTTTATGAGACTATTTTATCTTCCCACAAATTGTTTCAGAGCCGTGTGCTTGTTCCTGCATCTAGGCTGCCACTTCTCAGCGCTCTCTGTGTCTCCAGACGCCAGTCAATCTCCTCCTACTATTTTTCTGATTCTAATATGCTGAAGGATTAGAGAACAGATATCAAATTTGTCCTTCTTAGAGTGAGCTTCAAAAGCCTCTTCCAGAATAAAGAACATTTTCTTTAACATATAAACTGTTATGTCTATTTCTGGTGGTTTTGAATAAGAGTTTTTGAGTAAGACTCTTATTCTTTTAAATAAGACTTGTTTTTTTTGGTTGTTGTCACATGAAGTTTTGATCAAAACTCAGATCTAGTTTGGGGAAATATTATACAGTTCTTAATTACAGTTCATAATGAGCAAATAATAAGGGATATTGAACTTCATCTGTGCGTGATAAGTACTAAAATAGAAATGACAAAATACTGAAGAAGTTGGTTCAATACTAACATATCTAAGTGACTGCTCAAATCTGTAGTAATCATAGTAATCAGTGAAGGAATTTTTACACATAAACAATCTTATTTAATTTAATAAACAACCTTGTAATTATTTATAATACACTGTCATCAGGCCACATTTTGCTAGGTAATGGAGACACAAAGATAAATAAAATAAAATGTATCTATGTTTTATGAACAGCTAAACTGCTAATGGATGCTGTTAGTTAAGGTTATCCACAGAAACAGAACCAGTGATGTATATGATCGCCATCCACGCTGAGAAGGGCAATCTACTTTACAGCAATTATAGATTTAATATTACTCTCAACTGGAATTGCCGTCAACGCACACCCAGAAACAATGTTTAATCTGGGTATCCTGTTGGCAGTCAAGTTGACACACAAAATTAACCACTACAGACACACAGCATTTAGGTACAAAAAAGGAAAATTAGCAATGCAAATGGCTTATTGAGAAATAAATTAGGCTCCTGGTCAAGAAGGAGTAAGCAGCTAAACACAGTACTGGCCTCCTCCACAACCACTTCAAAATTACAACTAAAGTGCAGAACAACCATCATTCAGGCAGCCTGAAATCTAGCTGAACTGAAGGCCTATAAGTAAGGATATACAGAAGAAGCCACATGGAGTCTGGTTGAAAGGGCAGAAATGTAATGAGGCTGGTCCCACACCCCCATGGAGCAGTTAAAAATCAGGAGGGATATCTTGGCTGTGGAGGTCTCCTCTGAGGAATGAGGAGTTCCAGCCCCCCACCAGGCTCTCCAGCCCAGGGATCCAGTGCTAGGAAAGAAGTGCCCATAACTCCTGGCTGTAAAAACTGGCAGAGATTGTGACTGAGAGAGAGGTCTGCTCAAGTCCCAGGTATTTCTCTTAAAGGACCAACACATGAACTTGCTTGCAGTCATTCACTCTAAACTCCAGCACTAGGGCAGCAGCTCAACAGGCAGCATGGACACATGCAGAGAAACTAAATTGGCTTCATGCAAGGTCTGGAAAGGCAGATTTCTCCCATTGCTCAACAGTGCAGCAATAGTGCAGCTGAAGCCATTGTTATTTGTTCAGCCCCCCATCCTGCAGGTGCATGCTGGTGCAACATCTAAGCCTCCATCAACTCAACACTGTTTCCTGCCATGGCAATTCTCTGAGATGCTGCCCAACTCAACTTGCAGGCCCACCTAAGTTGAGGGGCTTTGCCATACAAACATAGGCAATAATATTGTAAAATCTGTGTTGTGTCAGATGGGTACTAGCTTTATTGGGGTGATTCCTTTGTAAGCTATATAAATGTCTAGTCACTGAGTTGTACATCTGAAACATAATATTGTATGTCAACTGTAATTAAATATAAAAAAGTTTCCAGTCAAGATGGCAGTATAGGTAAATGCAGTACTCAAATCTTCCTACAATCACATTAAAATTACAACTAAACTACAGAACAACCATCTTTCAGAACCACCTGAAATCTAGGTGAACAGAAATTATATGACTAAGCACATAAAGAAGTCACATTCAGACTGGTAGAAGGGGAGAAGTGGATAGGGCTGTTCTCAAACTCATACATGCTGGTTAAATATTGGGAGAAATATTTCAGCCATGGAGGTTCCCCTGAAGAGAGAGAGTCTCAGACTCATGCAAGGCCTCAGTCCAGGTGTCCAGTGTCAGGAAGAGAAACCCCTATATCTTCTGGCTGTAAAAACCAGCAGGGTGAGATGGAAAGCTTCTGGAATCTTAGTATTTCTCTTAAAGTGTCCAACTTATTCAGACTCACTCATTCTGAGCTCCAGCACAGGGGCAGCAGCTCCAAAGGCACCAGGGACATACAGGGAAGACCTGAATTGTCTAGCAGCAGGGCGAGGATCAAGAGGTATCTTTCTCTCAGACACAGGTGCTGGGAGAGGCCATTGTTTCTATTCTAAGCCTCCCATATCTGAGTTTCCATTAACCTGGCTAACATTACTGGCCCTGCCCGGTAATTCTCTGAGAGCTGCCCCACCCAATTTGTGGGTTGACCCAAGATTTTCCCAGTGGCTTTTCTATACAAATGACCTGTCTTGATTCATGCTTCAGATTTTCCTAAAATATCTCAAACAAGCAGAATCTGGCCTTGGCTTGCCCAGTATATCTCGTTAACTGGTTCTGGGCCTGACACTAGCAGCAACTGGCCTTGGTTCACAGCTTGGCCTCTTTTGGGCATCTTTAAATGAAGCACAAGTAGCAACCACCTGTAGATTGCTTTGTATCTCATACTGGGTGCCCAGGGAAGGCACAGATGGCAGCCGACCTTGGCCTGCTCTTCCAGAGAGGTCTCAGAGCCAGAAGACGTGGCAGACAGCTTTCCACCATGTTGATGCACCACCTAATCATTCCCACAAGTGACACATCAAGAGGCAAATTCAGTGGGCATGAGAGCCACACTGAAGTAAGTCCTGCACTCTGGGGTCAACCTTGGCACAGCTGATCCTCTACAGTGGTAGCAGCCAGTCCTTGACCATTGGCCTGGGGCAAATCCCTCACACTGAAGTGTCAACAGCAACCAAGGCTCAACTCTAACAAGAAATGTACACAGCAGGGGGGTGCACCTAGAGTGCCTAGCTAGGGTGATCAGGGAGGCTGTGTCACTGGACACTAGGACACCTAGCACATAAGACCACTCAGTCAAGCCCAGGAGACTAGCAGCTTTACCTGATACATAGAAACAAATGCAGGGAGGCTTCCAAAATGAAGACAAAAAACATGGCCCAAATGAAAAAAAAAAAAGAAACAGAACAAAACTCCAGCAAAAGAACTAAACAAAATGGAGACCAGCAATTTACTAGATGCAGAGTTCAAAACACTGGTTATTAGAATGCTCCATGAATTTAACAGAAGTAGAGATGAACTTAGAAATTCAATAAAGAGAGAGGAAACATAAAAATGAAAATAGAACACAAAATAAACAAGTTAAATAAGCAAACAGAAACAAACTCACAGATACATGCATCATTTTGACATTTGACAAATGGGAGGGGGTTGGAGGGTGAGTAAAAAAGTAAATTGAGATGTACAAATCAGTAGTTATAGAGTGGTCACAGGGATGTAATAATGTACAGCATAGGGAATGTAGTCAATAATAATGTAATAACTGTATGGTGCTGGGGGGCACCTGACTTATTGGGGTGAACACTTAGTGATATAATGTCCAATCACTGGAGTGTACACCTAAAACAAGTATAATATTGTACTCCAACTGTAATTGAAAAATAAAAATTATTTAATGTAAAAACAAGAAAAAATATTTGAAAACAATAAAACAAATAAAAGGGGTTCAAGGTGTAGTGGAAAAAAAGCTGTACCAAATGTCAGGTTAAATTACAGAAAGCTGAAAGTAATCCCCAAAGTAATTCACATTTTCTTTCTTTTTTTTTTTTTAAAAGGGTATTATTTTATTTTATTTTTTTTTAAAGATTTTATTTATTTATTTTTAGAGAGGGGAAGGGAGGGAGAAGGAGAGAGAGAGAAATATTAATGTGTGGTTGCCTCTCATGTGGTCCCCACTGGGGACCTGGCCTGCAACCCAGGCATGTGCCCTGACTGGGAATCGAACCTGCGATGCTTTGGTTCGCAGCCCGCGCTCAATCCACTGAGCTACGCCAGCCAGGCAACATTTTCTTAATTTTGTTTCATGTTTAAATAAATGTATCTTATTAGTAGAAAAAGAACTTGAGTAGAAGAAATTATGCTTTAATTAAGAAAAACAGGATAATATATCTTTTTGAAAATACCAGATAACTAGAAATTCAAGGTTTGAATTAAAAAAAAATTCAGGTGGCCAATTCAGAGCAGGGAAAATGCAAAGAATTTTGAATAATTTGTGGAAAATAGATAATAGATTGGATACATGGAATGGGACCAAAAAGATGCTGTTTCTTTGAAGTTTTTTTTTAATCCTCACCTGAGGGACAGAGAGAAAGACAGAGAGAGACAGAGAGAGAGACATTGATGGACTCACTCTGACAAGGGATTGAATGCATAACCTAGGTATGTGCCCTGACTGGGGATTGAACCCACAAACTTTCTTTTTTTCTTTTAAAGATATTTTATCGATTATGCTATTATAGTTGTCCCATTACCCCCCTTCATTCCCTTCCACCCTGTACGCCCTTTCCCACTCACATTCCTCCCCTTTAGTTCATGTCCATGTGTCATAGTTCTTTAGCTTCCACATTTCCCCTACTATTCTTGCCCCACCCCTGTCTATTTTCTACCTACCATCTATAATACTTATTCTCTGTACCTTTTCCCCCTCTCTCTCCTCCTCCCACTCCCCCACTGATAACCCTCCATGTGATCTCCATTTCTGTGGTTCTTTTCCTGTTCTAGTTGTTTGCTTAGTTTCTTTTTGTTTTTGTTTTATGAGTGGTTGTTAATTGTGAGTTTGCTGTTATTTTACTATACATGTTTTTTATCTTCTTTTTCTTAGATAAGTCCCTTTAACATTTCATACAGTTAGGGCTTGGTGATGATGAACTCCTTTAACTTGACCTTATCTGAGAAGGACTTGATCTGCCCTTCCATTCTAAATGAAAGCTTTGTTGGATAGAGCAATCTTGGATATAAGTCCTTGCCTTTCATGACTTGGAATACTTCTTTTCAGCCCGTTCTTGCCTGTAAGGTCCCTTTTGAGAAATCAGCTGACAGTCTGATGGGAACTCCTTTGTAGGCTATTGTCCCCTTATCTCTTGCTGATTCTAGGCTTCTCTCCTTCATTTTTACCTTGGCTAATGTAATTATGATGTACCTTTGTGTGTTCCTCTTTGGGTCCAACCTCTTTGGGACTCTCTGAGCTTCCTGGACTTCCTGGAAGTCTATTTCCTTTGCCAGATTGGGGAAGTTCTCTTTTATTATTTGTTCAGTTAACTTTTCAACTTGTTGCTCTTCCTCTTCCCCTTTTGGTACCCCTATAATTAGGATGTTGGAATGTTTAAAGATGTCCCGGAGGTTCCTAAGCC
>CM052543.1:96973598-97072657 GCA_028533065.1 Trachops cirrhosus
CTGTTTCAGCCATTTTTTTGGGGGTGTCTCGTCACACTTGTTACATATGAGGGGCAGAGCCTTAGGTGTTCACCAGGGCAAGGCAACCTAGTCACTGGGTTGTGATGCTGTATGTGGGGGCGGGGTCCAAGAGGGAACAATGGTGCTTGCTTTGCTGTCCATGGGACTTCAATCCCTTCCACCACTTTCCCCAAGCAAACTGGACCTTTCTAGTGTTAATTCCCATGCGGGTGAGCTTGTGCACCCCCTGGGTCTTTCCAACGACTTCTTTGAGGCTGGGAGTCTCTCCCTGTACCTCAACCCCCACAGGTGTTTTCAATCACTGCCCCAAGGGTCTATCTCCCAGTGCTGGGATCCTGGGTTGCAAGCAGTGCCTTGCTTCACAATCGCCACCTCGCTGGGTCTGCCGGTTGCCACCCCTCAGCCGGGGTCTGCCAGCTGCTGCTTGTGTGCCCAGAGTCCACGTGCTATGGTCTCGCTTGTCCAATATGCCTTAAGCGGCCCCTCTCAGCCCGGCTGCCTGACTCCACCCCTCTTACTGGTCTGGATGAACATGTCTATTTTAACTCCTCAGTTGTCTGACTTCCATACAGTTCACTTTTCTGTCAGTTCTGGTTGTTATTCTGTTTCTGAATTGTTGTTGTCCCCATCTTGGTTGTGTGAGGAGGCACAGTGTGTCTACCTATGCCTCCATCTTGGCTGGAAGTCTCTGAATTCAGTCTGAACCCACAAACTTTCAGTGCATGTGACAATGCTCAAACCGACTGGGCCACCCAGTGAGGGCTAAAGTTTTTAATAAACGTAATTCTGTGCTTCGGAATGAGCATTAACTAGATATTGAAGGTGAATTATATTAATAAAGCAGTATGGTAAAGAACAACCTACCAAAATAAATCATGGAGAAATAGAAAATCTGAACTGAATAATAATGAGTAAGGAGTTTGAGTCAATAATCTAGTACTTCTCAACAAACAAAAAGCCTGTAGAGGGCACTTCATATGCAACAAGTGCCTCTAAGCAACTTGCTTTTTAAAAAATATATGTAATGCATTTTTAAAATTTTTTTAATTGATTGATTTTAGATAGAGAGAAGGAGGACAGAAGGAAACATCAATTTGTTGTTCCACTTATTCCTGCATTTATTGGTTGATTCTTGTACATGCCCTGACTGGGGATGGAACCTGTGGAACCTGCAACCTTGGTGTATCAGGATGATGCTCTCACCAACTGAGCTAACTGTTTGGGGCCTCAGAAATTCAAATAAGGTTGGTCCTTCTCAGGTTTTCAACTTATGCAAAGGTCTTGTACAAATACTTGATCCTTTTTTAAAAATGTGTTTTTCATTTACTATAAGAATATCGCAGTTTGGGGGAGAAGTTTAAATAAAAAATACAATTCAAGTCACCGTTGTCCTACAACTCAGTTAAACAAACTATTAATATGTTGTGAATTTAGTTCTAGTTTTTTTCTCTTAGGATATACATATAAATATAGAGGTTTAAATATTATAGACAGGTATTTTTACAAGATCGATATCATATTGTATTAAACTACTTTGAGATATGCTTTTCCCACTTCTTACATGGTGAAAATTTCCCTGTTAATAAATGTTTTCTGAAAATAAAAAATACTCAGGACTAGATGTCTTTAATGATGCTATCTGCAAAATATTTACAGAAGAATAAATGTCTATTCATCTCAGTCTCTGCATAAAAGTTTAAGAGGAGTGAACAATTCCAAACTAATTTTTATTGGGCAAGCATCACTCATACTTAAGCCAGGTAAAGGCAATACACAAGAAGAAAACTTTAGGTCCCAAAACAAATGAACATAAATGCAAATATCCTTAACAAAATATTAGCAACCTAAATTCGTCGGTCCATTAGAAGAATTATATGTCACAATCATGTGGGATTTATCCTTGGGATGCAAAAATAGTTCAACATATGAAAATCAATTAATGTTATATACCACACTGACAGATTGAAGAATAATAACTATATGATCATCTAGATGCAGAAAAAACATGTGACAAAATGTAACATATTTCATAATAAAAGTTTTCAAAAGTTTTTTACAAATGTACAAGGGATACCCAAAAAACCCTAGAATTCATTTATAAAAAATATGTATTTATTCTTTTTTTAGTTTAAACTTTATTTACTTTTAATACATAAAATGTATCTATTTAAAGTTTGCAATGTGATTTAAAAATTTTTTTAGTTATTCTATTACACCATCCCAATTTTCTCCCTTTGCTCTCTTCCACCCAGCCTACCCCCAACTCCTATAGCCAATCCCCACACTGTTGTCCATGTCCATGGGTCATCCATACACATTTTTTGACTAGTCCCTTCCCCTTCTTTCCATCATTATCTCACTTCCCCCTTCCTTCTGGCCACTGTCAGAATGTTCTAAGTTTCCATTCCTTTGGTTCTATTTTGCTCATTAGTTTATTTTATTCATTAGATTCTGCTTATAAGTTAGATCATATGGTATTTGTCTTTCACTGAGTGACTTATTTCACTTAGCATAATATTCTCCAGTTCCATCCATGCTGTTGCAAAGGGTAGGAATTCCTTCTTTCTTTCTTCTGTGTAGTATTCCATTGTGTAAATGTACCACTGTTTTTTTATCCGCTCATCTACTGATGGGCACTTAGGCTGTTTCCAGCACTTGACTATTGTAAATAGCACTGCTATGAACATTGGGGTGCATAAGTTGTTTTGAATTGGTGTTTCTGGATTTTTAGGGTATAATCCCAGCAGTGGAATTACTGGGTCAAAAGGCACCTCCATCTGTAGTTATTTCAGGAAATTCCATACTGTTTTCCACAGTGGCTGCATCAGTCTACATTCCCACCAACAATGTACTAGAGATCCCTTTTCTCCACAACCTTGCCAGCACTCATTGTTTGTTGATTTGTTTATGATGGCCATTCTGACCAGGTTGAAGTGGTATCTTATTGTGGTTTTAATTTGCATCTCTCTGATGGCTATTGATGTTAAGCGTCTTTTCACATGCCTACGGGTCCTCTCTATGTCCTCCTTGGAGAATGTCTGTTTGGGTCCTTTGCCCATTTTTTAAAAAATTGGATTGTTTTCCTGGAGTGGAGTTGTATGAGGTCTTTATATATTTTGGATATCAAAGTACTTTGGCAACTATGATTTCGTATACTGTTTTATTCCCTTTTCATTTTGATGCTGTTTTTGTTACCTGGATAGAAGCTTTTTAATTTGATGTAGTTCCATTTGTTTATTCTTTCCTTTATTTCCCTTGCCCTAGAAGGTATATCAGCAAAAATATTGCTGCATGGCATACCTGAACTGAAGCAGTAATCAAAAAAACTCCTGGACACAAAAGCTCTGGACTGGATGTCTTCACAGGTGGATGGATTTATTTCTTTCTTCTGCCTGATTATTCTGGCTAGGACTTTCAGTACTCTGTTGAAGATGAGTGGTGAGAGTGGACATCCTTATCTTGTCCTGGTCTTAGAGGAAAAGTTTTTAGTGTATCACCATTGAGTATAATATTATCTGAAGGTTTATCATATATGGCCTTTATTATGTTGAGATACTTTTCTTCTATATTCCTTTTATTGAGTGTTTTAATCATAAATGGGTGTTGTGTCATGGTCAAATGTTTTTTCTGCATCTATCAGTATGATTACATGATTTCATCCTTTATTTTGTTAAGGTGGTATATTACCTTGATTGATTTACGTGTGTGTTGAACCATCCTTGTGCCCCTAGAATGAACCATACTAGAATGTAAATTGTGGTAGAGAAATTGAGAGGTGGTAATTCTAATTTTGGTATTATGTATGACTAGTTTTAAGAAAGAAGGATGAAAAATTGCACTAGCACACAATTTGTGAGGTGTAATTGCTATCTCAAAAGGTAGGGGAATTCTCTAGAAACCCTCCCCCAGATATACACATACAACAATACAAAGGGGCATTAACAAAGCACCAGGCCTGTAGTTCCCAGCAGTCATTCAGTGAGTGAGCAGATGGGTTTTAGATGGTCAGGAAATGGTATAATAGTGCCTAAGGGTCAGGTAGGAGCAATAGGGAACCAGCTAGACCACTGAGGTTGTAAGAGAGGTGTGGGGGTGACAGCAGTTTCAAGGAGACAGATCAGAAGAGGTGAGTATGGGCCACAGGCTCCAGTAATGGGGGCGATTCCCCCAATGGTACTGCTGTGGGATTCAAAACTTGGGGTGATAATGTTGTGAGAAAGGTGAACCTGTGAATTGTATATCGAGCCAAAACCAGTAAGGAAAAGAAAAGGCCTTGGATTGGGAGACATTGACAGAGTAAAAGCAAATTATCGCTGAAGGTATGCTTCCCAAAGTTGTCATCACTGACTGCTTTTGCAGATACATTTGCAAAAAAGATGGCTACAAAAAAGAGAGGACAAGAGAAGTTATTATAATGGAAAGAAAAAAGTATTAGTTTTGAATATGTGAGAATGAGAGGATAATTAAGTATGGCTATAAAGGAAGATATATTTATATATGTAAAAGTAATTACTGTTATATATGTATATATAATTATCATTATACACACATATATACATATGTATTACACATACACATAATTATACATGCATACCTATACACAAATAGAATAATTACACATATGTATTTGTGTGTGTATGTTGGAAGAGGACAAATTGGAAGGAATAGGAGATACATAGAGAGAAGGAAAAAGCAGGAGGAAGAGAGGCCAGGAGGAAAGGGAAAAGGTGAGAGAGATTGCTTGCGCTTACGATGAGGAAAGTCTTCAGTGCTGAATCGCTGATGTTCACCATGGGAACAATTAACTTTGAGAGGTTTGCTTTATGTGTGCTGCTACTTTTAACCTCCAATTTAGTGGAAATCAATGTCTCTATATTACCACAAGCTTATGAACTTTGATTCCTTGCTTCTTATTTAATGACAAGTGTGAATAAGTAATTGTTTGTGATTTACTTTTAAAATAAATTAGGATCTATTATTAAATGGATTGACTCTAGGCTCCAGTCCCACATTGGTCATTTAAGTCATTAAGGTGATTGTTTTGTCAATGGGTGATGATGTAATTAATGATTTAAGTAGACTTTATCAATCATATTCAGGAGGTCAATTCTTAATTTTCTCAAAACACAAACTGGATTCTCACTTCCTTTTATTCTGTCCTATCTGCTGATGAAAAATAATTCAGTGTTCCCTTGAAAGGAGATGAGAATGCTTCCCCCACTTTTTTTAAGCCAGTTAAGTGATACAAACAGGCACACATTTATTGTATAGAAAATGACTGTAGAATCGATTAAGTCATATTGGTGTTTGCATAACTCCTGGAATATTCTAAGATGTGTTTCTTGAGGACAATTATTTCACAATTTGTGCAGTCTTGTAGCTAATTGACAGTAATATTTATTATACTGTATTCTGTTATTTGTTGACATGCTATTCCTATGACCATTTAATATTCCATGTTTTTATGGAAATCAATGAAGTAAAATGTATGCAAGGAGTGTATAGCACTCCATATTAATTCTTTTATAGCTGTCCATAATCACAAAAGTACATCTGATTTATAAAGTTTCATGGCCCACTTTTAAAATTGTTGATCTGACACAAGTGAGGGGCATTTCAGTGTGATTTGGGAATCAAAGTCAATATTTCTCTCCTATTCCTCATAAAAATATTCAGTATCCAGTTTTTAAAGCTGTGACATATCAGAACTTAACCTGATAGTTTAACAATGGATATGACAGTTTTTTCTTTAAAGGAAGCTTTGTGACATCTTTCATTGGCCTTAAATGCATTCTTTAGTTTTACCTATTTCAAAATTGAGAATATTTCACATAATTTTTAAAATTTTAATGGGAAGAAGACATTTAATAGTATGAAAGATAAAATGAAAACTAAAGATAAGGAAGATTTCCAATAACAGAAAATGGCATGAGTCATTAGAAGGTGCCAAAAGAAAGAGGAAAATCTAGGAAAGAGATGTGTAGTTTAGTCAATGTTTTAAGGGTTTGAGCAATAAAATTATCATAAAAATACCTGCCAATTCTATATTGAGCCCTTACTGTATGCCAGATACCATTCTTACATGTTTTATATGGATTAATTCATTTAAGCCAGTATTTCTCAATCTTGGCACTATTGACATTTTGGGCCAGAAAATTCTTCATCGTGGACGGTTGTCATGTGCATTGTAGAATATTTAGCAGTATTCTTAGGCTCCACCCAGTAGCAACCCCTTATCTCCAGATGTAACAAACAAAAATATCTGCAGATATTGCCAAAAAACCCTGGGGAGCAAAATGTATCCACACTTGAGATCAACTGACTTTATGAAGTCAACTCTGGACAACTTTATGAAGTATATTATTGTTCTGTCCATATAACCTTTAATGAAATGGAGATAGAGTCTCAGTTCCTTGCCCAAGATAAACCAAAGAGTAATCATACACATAGGAATTAAATCCAAGCACTTGAATGCCATTACCCATGTTTTTAGGTACTACATTATATATAGTAGTCTTCTCCAGGAGAGGCAAGGGTTTACACAAATGAAAAAAGAAATTAACAAAAGAAAGCTTTAATTAAAATCAATTTGTGTCACTTCTTATGCTTGTGACACATATTCTAAGAAGAGAGAAATTAATGTGAGTAGGGGCTGAGAAAGGTTTGAGATGTCACTTGGGTTGAATCTGAATGAGGAAGTTGGGCTGGGACCCAATAGGAGAGATGGATTTAGAAAACAACTTCTCATTTTACAGTAATCTTATGTATAGCTATTTCCTAGCTATTTGTGAGCCACATGTGCTTTCCTAGGCTTTATGCAAGTAAAAAATAAAATAAAAATAACAACCAAAATAATAAAAATAATCTCAAGGTCAAAACAATTGGCCCAGTTATATTTGGCTTACCACGTAAATTACATTGTTTAGCTTTCTTTTTCTAAAGATTTTTATTTATTTATTTTTAGAGAGAGAGGGAGGGAAGGAGAGAGAGAGAGACTTCGATGTTGGGTTGCCTCTGCCATGCCCCATACTGGGGACCTGGCCCGCACTGCAGGCATGTGCCCTGACTGAGAATCAAACTGGTGACTCTTTGGTTCACAGGCTGGCACTCAATCCACTGAGCTACATCAGCTGGCGCCATTGTCTACCTTTCTATCATTCGCACTATAGTCTGGCATTCTGAAGATAATACAGGTGGTGGCATAAGTTGTACTTGTTAATTTTTTTCTTTTTTCTTATACTGATTTTTAAAGCAGTTCATACATTATGTAGAGCATATTTTTTCCAGTCTGAGTAGTTACGCATCCCTGGGGTAATGTAAACAACTTAAAGCACTAGCTTTTAGTTCCTAAATTACATGTATAGAAAACATTATAGACATTGATGAGTGATGGTAACACATCTACAAAACATTCTGAGAAACTAATTAATGAGGAGCTACAGTGTCAGTCCACTTTGGGATGGGATGCAGCCAATTCTTTCACAATTTGTATCTAAACATAAAAGGCTTCCTGCACTCACTTTCAAGTTAAGGAATAGCTATCACTTGTTATTAGTGCTGACAGATTTCTGTCTGTTTTCAGTATGGAATGAGATCAACATCTAAGTTTACTTCTCTGATCTTCATGTGTTTGGCAATTATGCTGGCAGTTATGAGTGGAGGAGAGATTACACACAACTGAAGTGGTGAAAGTCAATCTACATGCTCAGAGAGCAAACAGACTGCTTTGCCCCCGTTTTTCAAAAATCTGGCAATTAAGGGATCTAGGTCCTAATCTCAGTTCCACAACTGTCTACCTGGGCCATCCTGAGAATAGACTTGACCTCTTTGAAATGCAGTGTCCTCATCTTATCACAGGAGTTCGATTTTTGTACTTTTAAATATCTAAAATGTTATAATGCATGATTAATCATATCCTTCGATTTGAAGCCTTGTCTCACCTTTGTTTAAGGTCATTTCTGAATATGTATATACATACACACATATATAAATATGGTACAACTGTATTTGGAGGAAGAGATGACAGTCAAAATGGTAACATGGTATTATTGAAATCTTGTGTGAACAAGACATTGAGTCATCAATCTTTAACAATATCTAAAATTTCAATCACACTTCTTGAGTTTTTTTGTTTCTAAGACACTGGATTTTTATGAAGTTTTTTTCTTGGACTCTATATTGGGGAATGGATTTTGTTATTATATTATTCTGTATTTTCATTAACTAAAAGTCTGGATCTTGAGAGAATAAAAACATTTTTAAGAGTTTATTAAACTTTTCCATAACAGAATTCTGTAAAACCCTAGCCCAAAGTAACCTCAAATGAGGTATGGGTAAAAATAAATATTGAACATGAGTCAGCATCTGCTTTTGATATTGGCTACTTCTCATTAGTTTCTAATTCAACTTCATGTTGGAAGTTAGAATTTCTGACTTTAGGGAGCCACCATTACTCCAAGGCTGAAGTAGGACCATTGATCACTAAAGAAACTAAAGACTCTGTTGCAAGATATCTAGGACTCCTAATGCTGGTGATGAATCCAGGAAGTAAGGTCATCCTCAGTGTAGCATGCAAGATAGAGGAAGGGCTAAGGAAACAAGTTTGAAGTAAGCCTTTAAGTCATACCCAATGGGAGGAAACCAGCTGCCTGCTTATATTAAACAGATAAGTGTTTTTTATGTTAATGGCATATTTCAATGATGCAATAAATTACACTGTAAAATAATATACATCCTGCAAAGTATCACTCAGATTAAAAAATTAAAACTAATTTTTTTTATAGTCGCTACAGATATTTTTAAAGTCATAAACATTATAAATACACTTATGCACCTTTAAATTATTTCCAAATCTCCTTTTCCTCCATTACTACCTTGATATTTTACTCTTTTTACTGTTCCTCTGCTGCCCATAATTTCTCCACAGTTTAGCTAGAGTAAGCTAATACACAAACTTATATTGATTTATGTTATTAAATTTATATTAAAGATATAATTTTGCAATTTTTGCAATCACTCAACATTGTTTTTGAGATTTATTCATATTTATACATATGTATATAATTCAATAATTATATTCTTGTATAGCATTCAGTTGTATGAAGATACTATAATTTATGCATTTAAATATTGGGAGGTATTGAGATTATTTCTAGTTTGTTGATTTAGCAGATATTGCTGCAGTGAATATCCTTGTGCAAGCCTTTTTATTGGAATGTGTGAAAGATTTCTATAAAGAACAACCCTCAAACTCAAATTTCTGGTCATAAGGTAAGCACATTTTTTAATTGTAGGGTGAGTTTACAAATAGCTTTCCAAAGTGTTTTTGGCAACTTGCACTTCCTGCAATAGACTATTAAAGTTCTCTCTCTCTCTCTCTCGAATCTTTGTCAATAATTGGTGTTATCAAATTTTTAATTTCTCCCAATCCGAAAGTTGTGAGATCTTATCTTGATATTAATATCTCACCTTGCTATTCCATATACTGTTATAGTTGATATTCTTATTAATGTTAAATTCTAAACAATTACTTTAATGTTTTATTTTTGGATTTAGCTAAGAGCTATTTTACAAAAAAGAATTTGTACCTCCACCAAGAAGTAGATGAGCAGCAAAACATGACTCATACCCGCCTGAGCCCACTGTGGCCGTGGCTGGCAACTGAGTGTGGTGCCTCAGTGTGCCTGCATCCCTTCTTGGGGAGCCCAGAGACATGCTGGACTCTGGGGCAGCACTCCGTGAGGCCGCAGGGAGAAGAAAAATGATGGGACGCTGGGCAGTGCAAATCACCTTTTGGGAAGATTTACTGTTCTTTTCTTATGACTTGTGTGTATAGTATAAATAAGAAAAACTGCCCTTAACTTTCCTCCCAACTTTTTAAAAAGAAACTTACTTTGCCACATGTAGACCTTCTGTATCTAAAATGATCAGAAACATACAATAAAGAAAAGTTAGAAAAATCACCTTGTAAATGCTCTCTTTAAAAAAAAAGATCATAGAAAAGAAATTCATTTGAAAATAGTTCCTGGAGGTGGAATTGTTAGACCATTTCTAGAAGAAACACAAGGAGCGAGAGCACAGATGTTAGAGGAGATGGAGCAGAAGGTGGGAAGGAGGAGAGAAGCAGAGTTCTGGGGCAGACTGCTCATACTTCGGAGACATTTTCCTGTTGCGGTTATTGCTGTGCATATATATTTTTTTCTCATAACCATGCATGTGGCCAAAGTTAAGTATCTAAAATATCATCTAATATTTCTAAATATTCTGAAGTACCTGACATATTAAAAATAGATGTACTAATATACTAATTTTGTAGATATCCTTTTGTTTAAATTCAAATTAAATATTGTGTTTTGGATATGGATTTTCTCGGTAGTGACCTAACACAAATATGTGTGTACAGTTAGCTCCAGCTCATGGACTCCCAAATGCCTCTAGTGGCTGGTCAAGTCTCTCGGAAGTGCCCTCTTTCCTCCTGCTGTGGTAGCAGCCAACCTCCTAAACCTTGCCAAGTTGGGAGCAGAAGCTGTCACTAACCTGGTGGGGGTGCTGATTGATCTTGATCTGATTTTAGTGAGTCCAGTGGTTCAGTGTTAGTTTTAATGTGATACTTTTTACAAAAATTTGTCTCCTTCCTCCATTTGCTGTGTGGATGTTCTAGTTAGTTCTCTAATTGTCAGAAGGAAAATTGAGCCCTGGCTCACATCTGTCAGCCTGGCAACTGCAGAATTTGTTACCCCCTCAAAGTGGCAGCTCTGAAATGCCTAAATAGAAAAGGCCGAGGAACACAGATGAGTGTTGATACAGGTGCAGAGAAAGAGAATTTCTCTTTTAGCTTCATTGCATAGCCAAACAAAACAACATCAAAACGAATCACAAATTTCATGTTTATTTTTGGTGGGTTTGGGATGAGTGAGAGAGATTAAAGAGGCAAAGGCCATTTCTAAGCACAGCAAACCTTCCCCAACAACCTTCCACTTTGGCAACAGTTTCCTAAAAAGACTGGAAAATAGAAGATTTACATATATATCATTCAAGGAAGAACTTTTTGGGAAATATGCCATCCACAATGTCTAGCATTAGAAAGAGGACATTTTCTCAGGTCACAGTTCAGTTTAGTAGAGCAGAACAGGGTGGACATGTTATAATGGATGCTCCAGGGAAAATTTTTTGCGGGGCCTGGAATGCGGAGAGAGGGATTCCCACTAGAAACAGACCTCTTCTAGCTCATCAGCCAGTCACAGAATAAAAGCTTGACAAATAAGCCCTGCATAATATCAATGAGGATTGGAGGGAGTGATACACAAGTAACTTGGTGTTTTCCTGTAGTTTATACATGTAAATAATACCATTTTTGAATGGAGACTTTTTAGTTCACAATCTATTTTTCTCTCAACATTGTGTAGCTGTGCTCCAGACGGATTCTTTTGCCTTGTGTTTGTAACCATCATCCTAAGTTGTTTTTTTCTTTCATTGTTTATTTTTAGCACATGCATGATTTATTTCTTTAATATTGAAATTAAAATAATTCAGTAAGGAATGTTCACAGAAGCCTCTCTTATTGAGTTTGTCTTATAAAAATTGCCTATTTTCTTCATATAAAAAATTGTTCCCCAATTATTGCTTTAAATATAGTGTCTCTACCTGTTCTTTTCTCCCTTAAAATTATAATATCCATATATTGAATTTCTTGTCTCTTTACTCTATTTTATATTTCATATACATCTCTTTATTCTCTGAGTTTAATTTCGTCTTCTATAGTAAAGTGTACTCCATTATCTCAATTTTATTTTTCAGTGCTGTATTTATATTTTTATAGCAGAGACATATCTTCTCATTTCTGAGTCATCACATTTTATGGCTATAATGACCTTTAGGCATTGTTGAGAAATATCCTTTAAAAAAAGAGATGGCTACATGTCACAGCAGGGTGTCTTGATCTGACACTTTTGATTGTTCCCCTTCTTTTGAACTAATAAGTATTTTCAGGAGTCTGGCATTTTTCCCCTCTTCTCTCATTCACACTGGCTGTGTCCAAAGGATACTGCATTCATAAAAACTCTACTTAAGACTGAAAGTAAAGGAAAGATATTTTCACATACACAGGGTCACTGCACGTGTACTATTTTCTATGTAACCTTCTTGAAAAACATGTATTAGTGTATCTTAGATATAAGAAGAACTCAAGAATAAGAACTTGAATAGAAAAATATATCTATTGTTTTTGTCAAAATAAAGGGGTGTTTAAGATGAAGAAGATGAGGTTAAGTAAGAAATTATAAAATATAAGCTTCCTGTACAGTTTGATTATAGACTAAAAGACACACAGTTATTAGCTTGCTGTTTGTCAATTTCCTATTTGTTTTTACTTATGTTTATTTTATTTTCAATATACAAAGCTTAAATTTAGAGACAAATATGAATTATAGTATCTTTTTTAATTGCAGTATCTTATTTGTTACCTACAAATTAAAAGTCCCCCTTTTAAAAAATATATTATTGATTATACCATTATAGTTGTCCCATTTTTTTCTCCCCTTTCCTCCACCCTGTACTATCCCTCCCACTGGCATCACCCCTCCCTTAGTTCATGTCCATGCATCATACACACAAGTTCTTTGGCTTCTCTATTTACTATACTGTTCTTAACTTTCTATACTGTCCCCCTGTCTATTTTGTACCTACTATTTATGCTTATTATAAAAGTCCCTAAATATAGGAATTATTTTTTTAAAGTGTTACTGTGGTATTAAGAAAAAAGGCAAAGCCACCTACCTCTGGCTTTCGTAGGTATTTCTGGTGGTTCTTTAGGGAATATGGTTTATTATGTTTTTAAAAACAAGGTGTGAATTGAGGGGCCTTTGAAGTTATATTACTCCCATGTCTGAGGTCCTCATTATAAGAATGATGTTGATTGCTAAAGAGAGAGCAACAAAAATGATGAAGATGAACACGACCTATGCCAGCTACCCTGGGGAAAGTAAAGCAGGGGAATAATAGAATAGCTATCATCAAATATTTAAAAGGGATAATAAATTTATTCTACTCTGCTCCAAAGGGCAGAAGTAAAATGAAAGATTGAAATTACAGCAAGAATATTTTGTTTAATAAAAGTAAGACATTTGCAACAATTGAACCCTTTGCTGCCAGAGTTGTTGAAGCAGGGACTAATTGAACAGGGGAGAGATTTTATGGTGTTCACTGGGAGGTTTCTTACAGGATCTTTACAGGCCTTTCCCCTTGAAGCTCCCGTGGTGTTTCCACTAAATATCATGTTTAATTTCACCAGAGTTTGAAGGTTAGAGAGCATTTGTTCTATTCCATTCAAATAAACCTTTATAATTAAAGGAGTGTTTGAAATGTAAAATCCGCAAAGTTAAATTTCATTGCATTTCATTTAGTAAAATTAAAATGCCTAGTGACATCCTGGGTAGAGCATTAGCTGTATTTAGACTTGTAATTAATGTCTAATTGGACACTAGTACTCAATTTAGTAGTAATGAAATAATCACTAAAAATATCAACCGGTATTTAAAAAGATATGTGATATATATCCTGAAGCAATTTTCTTAAATGCCAATTATAATTTGACATTTAGAGACTGAGCAATGTGATTGCTGATGAAAGTTTTACTGTGATCCTGTGGCATATGGCTATGCATTTTTATCTGAAGGATATAAAAATGTTTTCGTAATTCATAGGTATTTTACAAATAAATATTTTACTTCTGGGAAACTTTTTAAATTAAATATACTTATATAACAAAGAAATTGAGAAAAATAAATTATTTTTTTAGAACTGTTCTGATATTTTATAAAGAATTTTAAAATAAATTAACTTTTACCTGAAGCTGAGCACAATTGGAAGGCTTCTGTGTCATAGGAAAAGCAGGAGAAAACCACACATTTGTATAATTTTGTATCTTATTTATGCAAGGAATCTGAATTTGAATTTGATTTGTAGTATCAGTTATAAAAAAGTTATATGTTATCAGTTAAATATAGACTCATATTCTTTGATAATTGAGAAAAATAATATCTTTGTATGAGATTAATCTATTCATATGTGTTTTAGAAACTTACATTAATGTCACTCAGAGTTGAGCCAAGAAGTAATAGTATTTATCTGTCTATCTCTATCTATCTATCAATCATCTATCATCTATCTAAATTGATTTATTATGAGGAATTGCCTCATATGATTGTGGAGGCTGAAAAGTTCTGAGATCTGCAGGGTAGGTTAGCAAGCTAGAGAAAAAGGAAGGGAGCTGATGGTGTGTTTTCAGCTTAGAGGCTACAGACTTGAGACCCTGAAAAAGCCTTTTCGTCAGAAGACAGGAAAAAAACTGACGTCCCGGTCCAAAGGTATCTGGCAGGCATTTTATCTTACTCAGGGGATTTTTAGCTTTTTGTTTCTTGTTCAAGTAATTGGCTGAGGATGGGCAGGGAACATTAGGGCATTAGGGCAGGGAATCTGCTTTACTGAGTGCACTGATTAAATGTTAATTTCATCTAAAGACAGCCTCACAGAAGTGCCCAGAATACCGTTTGACCAATTATCTGGACACCCCATAGCTTAGTCAAGTAGACAAAACTGACTACAGCAGGTAGTATTTGCAGTAAAGGCCAAAGATAATCATGGAAAACATTTAAATTGATCCAACTAGACTGTATGTTACTATATGTACTCCTGTGTATAATACGCAACTATGTTTTTGGCCCAAACTTCTAGGAAAAAAGCTTTTGTTTTAATTTTCTAATTTAATTATTTTAATTTATATTTAGGTATTTGTTTTTGTATTATAAATGAATATTAGCATTTATTTTTGAACATATTATGGTACAAGAAATTTTATGTAAAAAATAATTACAAAACACAAAAATGGATACAAGGTGTTTCAGGTACTACCCAAGTATAATGCACATTCTTGTTTTTCTCTCAAAAATTTGGGAAAAAATTTTGGATTATACAGGGCAAAAAATGGTATTAAATCCTCAATACATATTGTGACAATTACATTGTCTACAATTTTTTGGACAATTGACTGATACATTATTACAACCAATTAAAAATAAAAAAATCAAAACCAACCAAGCAAACAACAACAACAAAAAATTCTAAGTAAAACCCATAGTGATCTGGCTTTGAATAATGCTCAAGGTAAAAAGGTAAAACAAAACAAAAACAAAATCATCATTCCCCTCTTCATCATCATCATCATCATCATTTCTATATAGTTCATTGTATTTAGAAAACCATTATGACATTGTTTCCAGGATAATATCCATTCATATTAGAGCACTTTTGCTCCAAAAATATTTCCAGAATTTTAATAAAAAATATGATTAAGTGGCCTATCAAGAACTGGAGGCATAAGATCATAAAGACTATTGCATTAGGCAAAAATTTTGTAAGAACTATTTGTACTAATGGCTTAGTATATACTTTTAAAAATGATAATTTCAGAAAATGAAAATTTGTTTCTCAAAAATCAAACATTTTGCTTCAAGGTTAGTATGACTTTGTAGATGAATGGGTTTATCAGGTAATGCAGAGGAATAATGGCTGTTAATTCAATGGAGAGGTAAAAAGTAATTCTATCACCACATCATTTAACACTTAAATATATGCTATTTATTTTGGTTAGTGTTTCACTTGTATTTATTTAGAATATTCAGGATTAAAGAGTTTTGGGTGGCTCATACACCCAAGCTCTATGCTCAACACATAATAGGACCTCAATTAACATTGGTCATTTGTTAAGGCTGTAGACATATAACATAAATGACTATTATTTAGCAGACAAACAAGTGAACAATAGAAGATGTTACTTGTCTCCTAAATCTGGATGTGTCTAAAACAAAATCATGGGTGTGGTCCCAGAGGAATACTCTTTGAACATCATAGTAAGTTTGGATGCTACAACAGAGAATGCATTTCAGTCAGAATTAAACACAAAAATATGAATGGATGACATTCAACAGTAAATATGGGAGAGAATTTAGAGTAATTATTAATCAGAATTGTTAGTAAAATCAAAGTTAGAGCTAGAAAATGTGGAGTAGATTATAAGATTTTCTGTCAAGAAGAGTAAATTATCTATCTTAGTTAATTTATTCTGGAATCTTGATGATATCATGTTCCTCTTAAAAACCATATTGCAGTCTGCACTTCTACCCTTCCTGGAGAAGCTATCTGATTCTTGACAGAAATTATCTTCAAGAAGAAAACAAAGCAGAGTCTGTAGTAACCATATCCCTCTGAGTGTGATCTTTCTTTTCATTATGTCAGAAAATAACAGCACCTTATGCCATCAGTAAAAGAGGAGGATGTGTATGAACTTCCTACTCATTTCTTACCAAATGGGGTAGGCAAAGGTGGCTCTTATACTGAAAGTAAAAAGGAATTTTGATAGCTTTCCAATAAATTTCATTATGGTTACATGATTAATTGGATTGTTAAAGCTTATAAAATGATTTTGGATTTTTTTGCTGAAACTATTCTGCTCATGCATATTTGGAGGCTGTATAATGTACAGAAAAATGTCTTAAGGGAAAATCTACATACTTAGACTCTACACACTGATTTTCTGTTAATTGCATTTTCAGCTTTCTACCTCTGTTAGAAACTACAGACTGAATGTTTGTGCCCTCCTCCCAAATTTGTATATGTTAAAAGCCTCATCCCCAGTGTGGTAGTATTAGGAAGTGAGCTCTGAGAAGTCCTTAGGTCATGAAGATGGAACCTCAAGAATGGGGTTAGTGGTCTTACGAAAGACACCTCAGATAGGTCACTGGTCCTTTCTACCATGTGAGTAGTCAGCAAGAAAACTGTAATCAATGAACCAGGCAGTGGGCTCTTACCAGACATTGAATCTGCTGGTGCCTGGGTCACAGACTTTCCCAGCCTCCAGAATTTTGAGAAACAAATGTTTGTTGCTTAAGCCACCCAGTCTATGTTATTATTATTAAGGCAGTCTGAACAGACTAATTCAATTTTCTTATTTACAAAATGAAGACAATAATACCTCTACTGCCTATGCTGCAAAACCTATTTGCATATGTTTTCTTGAAAGGTGGAATCCCAGGGGAGTAAAAGTGAGGGCGAAAGGAAAGTAAGGCGGGACAGCAGGGAAAGTAAATGTAAGATGATGCCTTTGTGAGCTAGCTACAGTTCATGAGGAAACATGGCCATTTGATAGATCAAGTGCATCATCTTCCACAGCTCATATATTACCTCCCTTTCAATCATTAGTTCACTTTGGAGAAAAAAGACAAAATATATTCATCTGCTAACCTCCTTCCAACTCTTGTCTCTGAATGATCAAATTTTGCCTTCATGACTCATTAATTCTAGTATGCTTTCAACTTGAGTTATTGACTACCCTCATGCAGCTGCTGCAGAATCTAGATCTTATGACTCATAGTGTAATTTTTATCTGAGACTGACAGTGAAGAGATAAGCCACAGTCCCCATTTTAGAAGGCTAGGACCTGGATTCTTGTGCTTGTGTATCTCCTATATCTGTAGACACCGTTAGAGCCTAAACCTCTCCTGACAGAGGCCCAAGAACAGGGGACGTTAGGCAATGGGGCTTGTGACAGTGGCACCCAGGGCCTTCTGTTAAGCAAGAGGCCAAGATCCAAGAGTTTTGTGGGTGCAAGTAAACTGTGATTATAACTATAACGGAAACACATACATTAAGAAACAGTGGCTTAACCTTTCTAAGCATTTGTCAATCTTTATTCTTTTGAGGGATGTCTAACAAATTACACTGTTTCTCTGGTAAGAGCTGGAATCTTGAGATCTATAGGATTTTTTAATAGCAGAGTGTTCCTTATCTTATTTTTATTTCTCTGATATTTCAGAAAGACAATAGGTCGTCCAGGTAGAACTTACACATTAGCAAAACTATTAAACATTGTCCTAATTTTGCCAGACAGAAAAGAACAAAGTGAGTATTCTGGCAGTATCATGTGGCATCTCACGACAACCCAAGGGATGGTTTAAGTCATCATTCGTGAGCTATGTGGGGATGCATCTGCTTCATTTATAAAAGATTATTTTTAGCTCCAGATTAGGAGACCTCTGACATTGCTGGGTTAGGCTGTAGAAATGTTCATCATAAACACAGGCATTAAGTAGGCTAGAAACAGCTTCTTATGTATATCATCTTTTCATTTGTGTGAGAGAATCCAATCTCCCAAAACCCAAATGAAGCTGAATGATGAATGATTCATTTACCTAACAAGAATGCACACCTTTCAAACTTACTTTCAGGGTAACAAAAAAGTAGATTTTTACTTGAATATTTTTTTATTGTTAATAGGGGATCTCATTACTGAGATAATGAGAGTAAAGGATCAATCTCAGAAAAGAATGAGAAGAGAAAAAAGTGTTACATTATGATCATATTTACTAGAAGAGCTGGAATTCCTTTCTTCTTCCATTCTTTCTTCTTTCCTTCTCTTTATCAATTATCTTTTTTCAAATTCCTTGAATATGTTGTAGAACAACTACACTGAGGGGTGAGGAACTGCAGAAATCAGGTAGGCTGGTAAACTCACCTTCAAATCAAAGTTGCCTCTGAGTAATGCCATACAGTCAGAACGGAGCTAGATTATTATATTTCTGGGGATAAAATAATGAAAAGTAAATTGTATATTTTTCTTTTAATGATTTTATGTCCTTCCTACTATATTATATAAGAAGGCTAGTTATAAGTGCTCTGGAAGAAATACCTTCACACAGGGTGAAGAAACAACAGGACATTTGTAGAATTATGAACCTAGGAGCTGAAAAACACTCCAGGAATAGGACTCAAACCTGGATGTAAGTTGTATTGAATTTTTCAAAAGTCTTCAACTGTAACCAGATGAGTGAAAGTTTTCTTTTTTTTTCTTTCAAAGTAGGGGTCAAATAAAACTTATTTCCTGGGAGGCAGGGATACTGCTGTCAATCCATTAATGTGTGGTGAATCAGCATTTACACAATCTACTTGCTTGAGAAAGTGGTGCATATTTTGTATAACTAAATTATTTTTGGAAAAATGAAGAGTTATAAACTTTTAACAGTGTTAATATGTGAGTCAATATCTTTAATATACATACATGTATGTGTTAATATTGGTCTTAGACTTAGAAATATTTAACATGCTAGTGAGAATTTTCTTTTTTTCCACATTATATTTTGCAACTAGTTAAACCTAATTTGAAGTTACTAAACAGCTTGAAGATATGTTTTGTTTGGTCTTATTTTTCTATTTCAGTTTTGGAGGATGATGATTTTGTGCACTGCAGAACCAAAGTAAAGAATTATAGACATATTAATGCATGTTTTGTAAGTTAAATTTTATGGCAGAGTACCAGTTTTGTATTTCAAGTTTATGAATTTCCTCATTTTATTTGTTTTTACATAAGTAGAGAATCACGTCACAATTCCAAGAAGAGGTTTGTTATGGCTTGAATTGTGTCCTCCACAAAATATATATGTTGAACTAGTCCTAACCTCCAGCACCTCAGAATGTGACCTTTTTTAGAGACAGTTTTTTTTATTTTAGTTTATTCAGTACAGTTTCTATCCTTTATTCCCATTCCAGCCCACCCACCCATTCCTCCCCTCCTCCCTCCCCTTTCCAACCCCCCTAGTTTTGTCCATGTGTCCTCTATATTTGTTCCTGTAAACCCTTCCCTTCTGTGTGCCAATGCAATTGTGTTGTAAAGTCACATAGTTTTTGTCACTCAGTTTTAGTAGCTCCAGGAATCTAATATATGGTATTGTCCAAAATTATTCTCAAGATGATGTATTTGGGTTCTAGGTGCTTCATAGATAATCCTGAGCTTAACCATTGTTATTGATACCAGGAAGTTTTGGGAAGGATGGTTACTTTTAGAGTTTATTACCACAATGAATGCTAAACTTTTGAGTAAGTGTAAACAAAAATGTTTATTTACTCTCAGTAGGAAGCTTTCTCAGTTAAGAAGTCCAACATATGAGAATGTGGCGATAAAATAAATAAGATTATAAATATATTGTAAAGCTTAGGGTAACCACTTAACTCAATTTTAAAAAAATGAGAAAGCAGTTTAATCCAATTGTGAAAGGAATAAATAATAATCAATCAATCCCCCCCAAAAACAGCAGAAGACAAACATGAACAGTTGAAAGTATTTTAAAACTTCTGGCAGTTAGATAGATTTTAATCAAGCATATCAATAATTCCATTAAAGTAGAGGAGTTCAGCCTGCATTGCAGACCACATGCTGCCCAGGATGGCTATGAATGTAGTCCAACACAAAATCATAAATTTACTTAAAACATTATGAGAATTTTTTTGTGATCACTTGTTGAAATGTCATATAAAATAAATTTTGTGCTCTCTCACTATTTGTATGTGTGTGTGGCTCCAGTTTTACAGTGGTGCGTGGCTTCCAGTGTGCTCTCTCTTCCAAGCCCAGACACTAGAATTTACACCATAGTACGTCACATGTGCTCACGGTGACTTAGAGAGGCAGCGATTATCAATAATATTTCAACCTACCATTGTAATGTTAGGCATTTAATGTTATTCAGAAGTCAGGTAAGCATTATTTGATTACTAAAGGTACTTCCACACCTCCATTGCACCTCCACACGTGGCCTGCCATGCTTTACCATTGGCCCTCTGCCTCGCCCTGCATTGGCAGCCGAGAAAGCTGTGGAAGGGCCAAAACCTTGCTAGTTTCCTGTCAATTAACTTGCCTAAGAAAAGTAAGTAAAGTTCCTTATCTATTATTGCTTTTTTAATCCTAGCATGGCTTCTACAGAGTCTCAAAAGAAAAAAAGAACCCCCCAAAAGTATGGATGAAGGAAGATTGTTCATTGAAAAGTAGACAGATGACTATTTTTTTTGTTGAGGCAAATAGTGAAGCACTCTACTTAATCTGTGCTAGTTTTCAAAGACTATAACTGGAAAAATCATTATATACAAAAACTGCCAAATTCAGTGCGTATGAAGGACTATGTGGTCAGGACAAAATAGCAGAACTGAGGAAAGTCCGTCTTCTCAACAAAAATTGTTTTTCAAAAGTTATAATTTGGGTAGATTCCATTGTAAAAGCTAGTTATGTGGTAGCATATTTAACAGCCAAAATAATAAAAAACATTTATTGATGGTGAATTTATTAAGCCATGTGTAGAAAGTGTGATAGATATAATTTGCCCTGAAAAAAAGGGAGATATTTCTAAAATCAGTTTGTCTCACCAGATTATAGACAGGCAAACTGAAGAAACTGGAAAATCTATCAAAGAAGTTTAGAAAGTAAAGCTGCTAATTTCAAATTTTATGCTTTGGCGATGGATGATAGCACTGATGCTACAGATACGGTTCAACTTGCCATTTTTATTAGAGATATTGATGATGAATATAAACTCACTGAAGAAATGACTTCTTTAGTGTCATTGAAAGACATAACTAAATCAAGAAATTCATACAAAGCAGTAAAAAATATGTTAAAGTAATTTTCTTTGTCCATTGTTAACATATCTGGTATAGCTACTGATGGTGCCCTGGCAATTGTAGCTAACAGAGAGGGATTTGTAAAATTAATAGAAGACGATGCAATTGCTGCCCAAACTCACATTTGATGAAGTATCATTGCATAGTACATCAAGAAAATTTATGCTCAAAAGCTTTAAAAATGGATAATGTCATGCAAGTCATCATTAAGACTGTGAATTTCATAAGAGCAAAGGGATTGAATCTTTGCCAATTCCAGGAATTCCTTAAAAGTATTGATGCTGACTATGGCAACATCATTCACTTTTTGGAAGATGGTTAAGTCTAGGCAAATGCTGAAAAGATTTTAATGATTTGCAACATGTTATCAAGTCATTTATGGTATCAAAAAACAAATTTGTGCCAGAACTTGATGAAAATTGACTTACACATTTAGCATTTTTAGTGGATTTAATTGCACATTTAAATGAGTTACACATGCATCTTCAAGGTGAAAACCAACTTATCAATACCATGTTTCAAGCCATAACAGTGTTCCAAATGAAACTGAAATTATGGCAAGCTGAAATTAAGGCAAAGAATGTTATCCATTTTGACACATTGGCTAAACATATTCCTATGAATTGTAAAAAAATATACAGCCTTGCTTTTCGATTTGATGCAAGAATTTGAAAACAGATTTCAAGATTTTTGGGAAAATAATATTTTGCTCTATTTGCAACTTCATTTTCAGTCAACATAAATGTGTTACCTGCCAATTTTCAAATGGAATGCATAGAGCAGCAATCTGACATTCAATTTAAAGAAAACTCTGATCGTGTCTCTTTACTGGACTTTTATAAGTCCTATCTTCCCAGAGACAAATACCCCTTGCTTCACAGTCACACCTTATTCATGTCATTGCTATTTGGCAACACCTACATTTGTGAGAAACTATTTTCAAGAATGAAACACAGTAAGAGTAAAATTAACACCTGGAGTACTCACTGAGAATTGCAAGTACTTCTATTGATGCACTAGTTTCTCAAATACAATGTCAAACATCCAACTAGTTTTGTTGCCTTCTTCTCTTTTACTTTTATAATAAAAATTTCAAAAAATCAATGAATTTTTATTACTAAGATATGAACATTTTCTGTATTAGTGATCACAAATGTAGGACCTGTTCAATGACTTTAAAAGATTATTGAAAGCACTGCTGCATAATTAAGGTTATTATGTGAGGACATTTTTGCTTATCTGTGGTGGTGAATATCACAAAAATTATGGATAGATCTTTATATTGTCCATCAGTTTTAGTTAGTGTTTGTATATTTAATGTGTGGCCCAAGACAACTTTTCTTCTTCCAGTGTGGCCCAAAGACACCCAAAAATTGGACACCCTTGCATTGAAGGATACAATCTAATCACACTAATAAAAGATAGAGATTTTTGAATTGAATAATAAATAGTCAACTATCTACAATAATGAACATCCAATTATTTACTATTTACAATAAATCTACTTTAAATATAAATATATAGATATGTTCAAAGTTAAAAAGATGAAACATATTATTCTTACATTAATTTATTTAAAAGCTTAAATATTTACATTATTATGAAAGAAATATATTTCAGAACAAAAATATTTCTAAAGCTAAAAAATTAGACAATAATAAAAAATCAATTCTTATGATGCATATTAATAATAATTAAAATACTGTACTGAATATTTCAAAACTTGTGAGAGAGTAGTACTCAAAAGTTCTCATGAGAGCCCTGGGTGTGTGGCTCAGTTGGTTGGAGCATTGTCCCATGCACCAAACTGTTGTGGGTTTGATACCAGGTCAGGGTGTGTTTGGGAGGCAACCAATGACTGCTTCTCTCTCACGTTGATGTTTGTCTTTCTCTCTCCCCCTCCCTCCCTCTGAAATCAATAAGCATATCCTCAATTGAGAATTTTAAAAGAAAGAAAATTTTTCTTATGACAAGAAAAAGTACTGTAACTATGATGACAGATGTTAACTAGAAGTATTTTGATGATAGTTTTTCAAAATATACCAATATTGAATCATTATGTGGTACACCTGATACTAATACAATGTTGTATATCAATTATACCTCAATTAAAAAACCCAAAAATATACTCATGTTGTGGTGGGAAAATTTAAGTCCAGAAGAAGAAAGTCACTTGACAAATTTGCTCAGCTAGTGAGTGGTAGAAATATGTTTGAAACCCAGGTTTATCTCTGACTTAGGGCCCAAAGTCTCTCTCTCTCTCTCTTTCTTTTTAGTTAAATAAAGGTACAGGGATATATATATATTTAATTCTCACCCAAGGACATTTTTTTCATTGCTTTAGAGAGAGAAGAAGAGATAGAAAAAGAGAGAAACATTGATGTGAAAGAGAAGCATTGCTCAGCCTCCCAGACACACTACAATCAAGAATATAATGATCAACCCAGGTACAATAGCTTTCTACATGAATTAGTCACTTATGCCTATTAGTTAAGGCTAAAACTTTTAACTCTAGTTCTTCTATCATTTCCCCTTAATTTTTTTATTTCTATAGGATTAATTTATAAACTAAAAGAGCGTAAGATACAAAAGTTACACAATTTTGGAAGAATGGCAGGCTTCTGCCTCAAAGCCCATCCCCTTTAGAACACCCAAAGAATAACCCTGCCCCCCTCTGCCTGGCTAGCCTGTTCCTATGCTGCACCCAGAGTTCCTTCTTCCATCCAAAACACTGTCCTTTGGGAAATTCAGGCAGCTGTAGCATGATCATCCAGGCATCCTTGAAAAAGAGAGCCTTTATGTGTCTGTTTTTATGCCCATACCATGCTGTTTTGATTACTCTGGCCTTATGTTATAGTTTCTTATTTGGTGGCATGATTCCTCCAACTTTGTTCTTTCTCAGGATTGCTGTTGCTATGAGGGGCTTTTTGTGCTTCTGTATAAATTTTTGAAATATTTGTTCTAGTTCTGTGTAATATGACATTTGTGTCTTGACAGGAATTGCGTTGAATCTATAGGTTGTTTTGGGTAGCAAGGACATTTTAACTATGTCAAACTAGAAGTTTTTGCACAGCAAAGGAAACCATCAAAAAAATAAAAAAGACAACTCCTAGAATGGAAAAACGTATTTACTGATATATCTGATAAGGGATTAACATAAAAAATTTATATAGGACTTATAAAACTCAACACCAAAAAAAATCCAATTTAAAGATGCGCAAAGGACCCAAATAGATACTTCTGTAAAGATGACATACAGATGACCCATAGACATATGGGAAGATGCTCAATGTCACTAACCATCAGAGACTTGCAAATTAAAACGGCAATGAGATATCCCCTCACATCTTCAAAATAACTATCATCAATAAATCAACAAAAACAAATGTTGGCAAGGATGTGGAGAAAATGGAACCCTTTTGCACAGTTACTGGGAATGCAGACTAATGCAGTCATTGTGGAAAATAGTACCTCAATAAAATTAAAAATGATCCAGAGATTACACTTCTGGAACTATATTTGGAGAGATCCAAAACACTAATTCAAAGGAATGTAAGTGCCCTTATGTTCATTGCAGCCTTATTTACAATTGCCAAGATATGGAAGCAACCCAAATGCCCATCAGTAGATGAGTGGATAAAACAACTATGGGAATTAACACAATGGAATATTACTTGGCTATAGAAAAGAAGATGTTATCCTTTGTAACAGCGTAGATGAACCTGGAGAACATTATGCTAAGTGAAATAAGCTAGTCAGAGAAGACAGATATGATATGATTTCACTCAAATGTGGAATCTAATGAACAAACAGAACTAACAGTAAAATAGAGATTTGTAGATAGGGAGCAGGTTATGGAGGTGTTAGGGAATGGAGGGATCAATCAAAGAAGAGAAAGGACTCGGACATGGACAACAGTGTGGTGATTGTGAGGGGTGAAGGGTGTAAGGCGAATTGAAAAACTGTATTAAAAATAAAGAAAAGAAACACCACCAGAAAAATATCTTGAAAATCCAAAATATATAAAATTAATCAATAGATCTATAAATATCACTTGGTTCACACAAAAAACTAGAAAGAAAGTATTTCAAATTGAATAATATTCAAGGAAATTGAGTCTGTCACTGTCATACAGAGTTAATGAAGAATTAGGAAACACTACAACTCTATACCATGAATTTGATAATTTTAATGGAAGAGACAGTGCTCTAAGCCAGAGTGCTAAATTTCACATTAAAAAAATGCATTTTCTTTAATCTAAAATAATTTTATGATTTTTTGTAATTTGTTTTTCAGAGATCAAATTTGTCACAGACCTGATATTTTGTGTTTTTCAAAAGGCCTTATCTATTAATGTTAGATTAGTTTGTGAAAATCATATATGTGGGCAATATCTTTAGTGTAAGAACACAAAGACTATACTTAAGGTCTTTCACACAATGATTGCACAGATCAGGGTAAGGTCCTTTTAGTATATCGGGGGGAAATCCTTACAAACAACTCCACCTTGTGGGCAAGCATCCTTGACCTGGAATTTATGTCAGGAATGAGCTCTTTTTCTGCACTGTCTCCTAAAAGTGCACTCTTTGATTGCTGTAAGTTTATGTTCAGTGATAATTAATGATGTACAAAGGTGGCCTAGACAACTATATATTGTAAAAAATATTACATCTGTGTATTTTTTTCAAATTTTACACATTTAATGGGAGTTTGAGGCATTGTTTTACCAATTCCTATACTGTTGGAAAACACCTTGAGCACAGGAAAATTTCCAAGATTCTGTGAGAAAGTTATTTTCCATCTTCATCAAATTAATCTAACATCCCTAGGAAAGAATGTCTAATAAAAGGGCACTGACAATGGTCACACAAGCTATAGGAGCATTTTCCAATAATTGTTGGCTATTCGGAGTAACAACTATTAACTGTCTAGTTTCCTTAAATTAGCTCCAATGGAAATGCTCTTCTTCCCCCTTCTTATTCATGATGTCAGCTACTTTTATAAGAGCTGCATTTGGAATATACTCATCTTGCCATAAAAAGTAAATCTAACATCTATTGCTTATTGTAAGACTGAAAAGAGGTTTGATGGTATTCATAGACCATATCATGCTTCTTTTGAGATTTCTTTGCCATCAGAAAAATAATGGGACACTTGAAAAGATTCACTGAAAAACTTCTAGCCTGTTCCTGAAATGTAGTTTACCTCTGTGCTCATATTGATTTTCATAGAGAGAACTGAAATTTGAAGGACTGTAAATACTTTGATTCTTTCTACTTCTTTAAGAACTATAAATGTTACTCTTAAAAAGTTTTCAAATATTGACACATTCTGAAAATATCATACATACATTTTATGTATAGTTTGAAAATATACATAAGATTCAGGATAATTGAATCTTAAATCTGATTTTTCTATGTGTTGCATTTTTACAGGGAGAAGAATGAATGCATAAAGTTTTAATCTTTTACCTATGTAAAAGGGAGTTTTTGTTCCATCAAAATAATAAACAAGGGGAAAGTTTTAGAGCAGATGTTTTATGTGTGCTTTCAGAAATATGATAATTATATAAAAATAATATTTTCTTTGTGTTCATTATTTTATTATTCAGCAGAATAATGAATGAAAGAACTTAATGTGTAAAGTTTAAATAAAGATAAAATATTTGTCAGTTTATGGATATGAATATCAGTCTTTTTATATAATGTGTTTTTTGTGCTCTGTGGAATATCATTCCCTGATGCTCACTCCAAAGGATGCTGAACATGTATCTTATAGGATTTTTTCCCCATGGTTTTATTGGCTTTAATTTTTTATAAAGCTCAAGATATCAATAGATCTATCCTCTCCCATTCAGGGTTAGTATAATCTACAGTGTATTTATTAAAACATATTTCATTGTAAATCAACATAAATGATTTAAAGTAGATTGGAAAGAAGAATTCAAAATTCTTATTATGTGTCACAAGTCAAAACAAATCTCTACCATTTTAAATTTTTAGAAACATAAATGTGTTATGTCAAATGGGAGATATCTTTATAGGAATTCCAAAGAAAGGGGTAATAGCATGAATATTTTGAAGTCCCTAAGTGATTTGATGTGTTAGAACATTTGTAACCACAAATGGCTGGTAGATATCCAAGGTAATCATCAAGATAAATATGCCCAACAACTGTAACATAGAAAATAAAACATTATAAAAAAGAGAAAACAAAAATAAGTCCAAACTTCAGTGTGGAAGGAATAAGCAAGGCTATTTGTTGCTGTCACACTCGAAGTCATTACCTACGGCTTACCCAGATTGATACTCTGCCATCTTTCTTCTTTGTTGCCTCAGGAATCAGGTGACTTTCCTACTTTTTAAAAAAAGTTAATATTCACTTTATAAGACTTTTAAGTTTTATTCTCAATTTATTCTCTCTTTTCTGACTTCCAAAATAGTTTACTAAGCATACTCTAAAAGGCATAGATCATTAAATCTTAACCTCCCTGAACTCTGGATGTGCAAGGTGATGTTTATTATCACTAGAAATTGTTTGGATGCTATCACAATCCATTTAATTTAGACCATATTGAAGTAGGGGCTCATTTATGTTAAGCTTTTATTTACTTATTTTTAGAGATAAGGGAAGGGAGGGAGAAAGAGAGGGGAAGAAACATTCATGTGAGGGAGAAACATCCATCAGTGGCCTCACATATGAGCCCTGACCAGGGGCCTCTGGTATGCACCCTCCCTGGGCCTGAACCCACAATCCAGGCATGTGACCTGATCATGAATCAAACGGGCAATCTTTCACTTTGCAGCATGATGCCCAACCAACTGATCCACATTGGTCAGGACAAGAAGGGACTCTTTAAAAAATATTTAAAAATATCTCTTTTATTAATCTATTTGACTCTTTCTTGATCATCACCAACAAAATATGAGATACCATGGACTCCTCATTTATGTAACAAAATAGTTGTGTGAATGGTTTCTATCTATCCATGCAAATATGCACTTTTTGCATCATGCATCCTTTAATAGAAAATGATTTCTGAGCAATGCCTCAATATATGCCTTTTGATTCATCATTTTAAAAGTATGGGAAATAGGACATTAAAAGAATGAGACTAAATAGTAGCTCTAATTTTTCTTCTTCTGTAATCTATCAGATTGCATGCCTTACTTTGTAGACCCCTGCTACAAAGTAAACTCCACTGTTAGTGAAGTACTTTGCTTTAAAAATAATGTTGTTTAGTTAGTTGAAATCTTTCAATACTATCCTACTGCTCTTAGAATAAAGACTTGAGTCCTTACCATGGCAATAAAGTCCTGCATTATTTGACCTGGTTCAAATACTTCAACATTTTTTGTCACCCCACAGTCTCTCAGTGCATTTGACCAGTGGTTTCTATCAGTGTCTGATCCTCTCATGTTCCTCTCTGCTACAAGGTCTTCATCTATTCTGCAAAGGGAAATCACATCCCTTTTGCAATCTGTAGAAAACATTGAGAAGAGTCTCTTTAGTGGAGACCAAGAGACTGGTGAGGACATTTTATAATGCTGAGAGATTGACCTGAATTGCAATAGGTGAGAGGGATAAATAGATCATAGATATTGGAAATATTTTGGATATTCTAGAGGTGTCAGAACTTGGTAGTAGGTTGAATATTGGTGGTGAAGTGAGTGCTGATTTAAGAATGATTTTTCAGTATTTGGACTTGGGACTTCTTACTTTGATAAGAAGTTTGGGAAGGTAAACAGATTTGGAGATGAAAGATCATAATTAATTTTATACATTCATACTCTAAGATTTTTATGCCAATAATCAGCTGTGTGTGAAAGAAGAGATTCTGGTACAGATATTTGGATTTCCTAAATAATGATACCAGGTGATAATTGAAACTATTTCAATAGATGTGATTGCCCCATTTGAATGTTTCTATTGACAAGAAAAGAAAGACAGGGGAATAAGAAAATAAAGAGTTCACAAATGAGATGTGGGAAGGTCTAAGAGATATGAAAAGTGTGAAAATCCCGAAAACAATGGGGCATGAAAGCCAAAGGAAGTGTCTTCACAAAGACTAGGTGATAAGGTGACAAATAAGTGTTACTAAGAGGTCGGGTATCTTTAAAGTGGAGAGCGTATGTATTTGATAATCTAGAAGGACTTTGTGGTGACTATAGTTGGACCATGGGCAATATAGTTATGGCAAAACCTCATGTAACCTGGTATGTGCTTGTGTATGTGTTATATGTGTACATTTTTTAAAAAGTATGATCATTTTTAGATTCATTTATTTTTAGAGAGAGGGGAAGGGAGGGAGAAAGAGAGGAAAATATACATCAGTGTGTGGTTGCCTCTCCCTCACTGCCTACTGGGGACCTGGCCCACAACCCAGGCATGTGCCCTGACTGGAAATTGAACCAGTGACTGTTTGGTTTGCAGGCTGGCACTCAATCCACTGAGCCACACCAGCTAAGGCATATTCTTTAAATATATAACTAAATGCCTGAAATTAAATTGGTAAAATTAGGTAAAATCACAATAAATGGAGACCAATATTCCCTGGAATAATCTTAGTGCACAAAAATATTATGAACTTTTTTTTCCTTTGATGATATGGGTTACAAATTTGACTCCGAGGTCTCAAAAAAAAAAAATCCCAAATATGGTGAGGTATAAGATATAATGAGTCCCTGAGTTAAACACATAAAACATCTTAAGGTTAATACATTTAAATAAATAATACATATAAATAATATGCCATTTTAAATATATTTCCATTATATGTATACATATGCACATTATAAAATTAAATTATTTATTTCATCATTTTTTAATTTTAATTAATTAACCTTTTTGTTCTAGAGACTTCATTTGTTACATTGTGGTGATCCATAGCAAAAATATTCCTTTTCCTTATAATATTCCTCACTGCTAAATATAAGCTAAAAAAGCAAGTTTATAACAATAGGCCAGATATTTTAGTGCAGGTTCACATAATTCTTAAGCTGACTTTCCCTAAAGGGAAATTTGAAATATAATGATAAATGAATGTGCCTCCTATATTGTGAGTCATCTTTTTCGACATTTTCTATCTCTCCTGAGACTTTTACCAAAGGCGTGTAGCTGAGATTGTAGATTACATTCTATGGCAGGAATCTGAAGTGGTTATGCAAGTTTTCTGATTGGAGGTAGATTCGTACAAATTAGTGGTAAAAAGAAAGGGCAGAAAGGCAGGCATGTGCCTATGAAAATTCAGGAGCCCAATCAGTTATTAATGACTGACCACTCTGACTCAGCATAAAATTGGATGCAAAGACCATCTCTGGACAGAGTAGACTTCAGAAATATTCATGGATGATTGAGATCCTAACAATCTATGTCATAGAATTTAGGCATACTAATTGTAGCCCAGAGATTTTTCATAACAGATATTGTCAGTTGCTCACCAAAAATACCAAAATCATGCAATTTTCTATTAAAGGTAAGCAGATAAATTTCTTAGAAAATGTTGGTCTAAGTTTGTAATTTAAGCTGTTGGATAATTATATCACGAAGTCAATAACTTTTAGGGTAATGTTTATCCAAAATGTTGATATGTGATTGAATCATCTATTTGGGGATCCTTTGAGATTTAGCCAATTGCCCAATAAAACTATTTTTGTTGTAAAAATAAAATTGTTGTCATAAACTTGGAGAAATTGTTTATCCTAAGTAATAGGCAGGCATGCATGCAGTTAATTCAAAATAATATTTGACTAATGAAAGTATAAATTAAAAATAGATGTTCCCAAGTATATATTTTTTATATTTAACATTAATATCTGATTTTTCAGGACTCTGTAACAATAAACATTGTCACTCAGGTGATATTGAAGTACAGGTCTTATAAAAGTACAATTTACCACTATCATAAAAATGATTCATAGACTTTGGTAATAACCAGTTCTATTTCATGCAGCTGTAAAAGATAAAATGTAATAAACTTTTCAAAAATCTTGTATTTCTCTTGACATATATCTTTAGCAGGTGAAGATGAAATTAACAGATTTTAATAATGGAATACCTATGCTGAAAGCCTGCTGATTCTTCCTGAAAAACATCAGTTTCCACATTTTAAATTATGTTTATCGAACATCCATATGTTGGAACACCTGAAACAGGTTAAGGACAAGGGATCATTCAAAATCTGATATAATTATATTGCTGTTCTCAACAAGCAACACTTGTGGACAAGACACTGCATTTGTTAATTCATTGATTCATTAATTCATTAATTAACATATTTATTCTATAAAAAGCTTGAGGGGTTTCTCCTGTGTGTCAGGAACTGGGCCTGGTGGAGTTCTGGAGATACAGCATTTAGAAAAGCATTCATTTGCTCTAATGAAGCTTGTCTAATAAATCATTTAAGTACATGATTTTTGGATGATTTTCATGAGCCAGGGATTGTGCTAAATGTTTTATGTAAATCACGTTATAATTTCCTTAGTAAATCCTTGAGTGGATATTATGTTTTATGCATGTTTTCTTTTTCAGGATATTGACAGGCAGACAATTTAAGTAAAATTTGCCCAAATTCACATAGATAGCAAATGTCACGGCTGGGATTTATTTAAACCTGAGCAGTCGGACTCAGAGTATTCACATTTTATCAACTGCCATGTTTTGATTTGAGGGCAAATCAATAGAGTCTACAATTCCAACATATTCTCCCAAAACCTTATTGAGTGCAAATGATGTGACAAGAAATTTTAGAGAGAAAAATAATTGGAGGTTATACCTCTGAATCTGGCAATTTTTAGTACTGCAACTTTAAGGATGTTGTTTAATTTTTTTGAGTTTTAATTCCACTTCCCATTAAAATTTTATTGTAAAATGTTCAAGGCAGGGTTTTGATAGGTATGTGATGAAATATTATATGTGGCATTGGATTCCAAATTAATGTCAATTCAATTTAAATTCAATATCATAAAAGAAACTGGGTTTTAATAAGTGCCTGTTTTGGAAAATGCCATATTAAAATTAAGAATTTTGAACATTTGAATGGTGAAAAAAAGCACTAAAGGAGGAAACTGAAAGCTATCTTGGACAAACTTCTAACTTCTTACTTTGCTTAAGGATGGACCTGCAAGTGATGCTTAAATTTGTACAGGTCATTCTGTTACAGATGTCTACAAAACTTAAATTTTAATTGATTAGTCTGTAATCCAACATGGGTCTGATATTTGATTATTTCTCCTGGATATGTGCCTATTCTTTTTTGATGTTTGGAGTGGATTTCTCATCAGGATGATGTAATATCAGTCTTCTATGAAGTTCAGAGATCTATAACATAGCTCAAAGCATTTTTCACCCTATAGGACAAAATTAAAGATGAAGGGGATAGAGAGAGAAATGCTCATTGAAATATAAACATTTCATCTTCATTAATTATTGAAGTAATTACAATGAATTGAAAAAGATGAATCATATTATGTAAAATCTTGGTATTTCTGATGTGAATATTTTTCCTACAGTTGATGACTTCTGAAAAATCTGCCATTTATATTATGAGTCTTAAATGAGATGAATCAGTTTGGGATATCTTTTTAATTAGTTTAAAGCAGTGAAGATTATCTCAGATCAAAAAGTTTTTGTAGAAAGTGCCTGAACATTTTACATTGCAGAAATATACTGAAAATGTTTACAGAAAACAATAAAGCACTAATATACACTCCCAGTGTTCTATTCTTTGATCTTCCTACAATTGTTCATTCTCTCTTTTTATTACTAAAATTCTCCTGATGGCCTGACAATAACGTTAACAAAACACCAATAATCACAACATTAAACTATAAAACTGATAACATAATTTGAGGAATTGGAATGATGTTCTAGTAAAGACACCTGTTTTGAAAAGAAAACAAACAAACAAGTTTTTGTTTTAGCTCAGAAGTGGCCCAGAAATTACTTTTGAAACCATCCCCATCTTGAAATGGTATTTTAAATCACATTTGCCATTGCAGACTCAGAAACATGGATTCTGCAGCTCTAGAAAATGGAACACTATTCATTTGTGAGTCAGGAAGATGGTTGTTGGTACCCCTCTTCCTTTTGCTACCATCTATTCATAAATACTCAGGTCTCAGAAAAGAATTTAGGAGGGCACAGGGACCAAGTAGGGGATGAGTTTAAAGTTTTCCTTTTGAGTTATAGCTTCTAAAAATAGTAGACTTTTCCTTAAGTAAGGGAGAGCAAGAATCCATATCATTTCATGTGAAATGTAGTTTTCCAGGAAATAAGCATATATGTAGAACACTCTTTTCAAACTTTATGATAATGCCATTACTACAAAGTAACTACTCATCTTTATTATATGCATATTTATTTATGAATGTTATAGGCACAAGTTTATTGCAATGTATTATTTACATTTTGAAGCAGGTACAAATAAATCTTTAAAATATCTATCATATTCTCTAATGGAATAAAACTCTTCAATAATTTTAGTGAGAAAATTTTATTAAATTTATTTTGTAGTTTGAAATTATTGATTGGATGCCTTGGGGTACACTGTCTCCCATGTCTGATTCTAAGTTAACTGAATTTCTCCACAGGGTTGTATATTCTGTCATAACTGACAATGATAGTCTATAAAAGGACATAGCTCTAAATAGAAATAATACTTCTCTGGTGCTACTTAAGAAATCAGGTTAATTTTATTCGTCTCTACCTATTACATAAAATAAAAGTTTTATGACAGAAATCTGTTTGAAAATCTTCTGTAATGATATCTAAAAACTTTTTTTACAAAGTAAGAAAAAAAGACACATTGCATTTTTGTGTTGTTAAGAACTAAGTTTAAAAACCACAATAAAACTCCACTGGAAGGACCTTCACTGGATGATTTTGGATAAATCAGAATTTTTTTTTGTTGAGTGTGTAGATGTGACTTTTTATAGATTATAAATCTGCTTCATTTTTGTGGTAACAAATCATTTAAAACAGATTATCAAACATTTGTAAACACTTCACAGAATGGGTTTATTTTTCCTTTTTCTTTTGTTAAAGTCACTTTCTCATTTGGGACCATAATGTCACTTTTAAGTTAAAAGAACAGATTAGATGAGTGTTTCTTTTGGGGGGTAAATATGAATTATTATTGGTTTTATCACTCTAAACATGTTTTTTTAACTTTTTCATCTTTTTTATTGTTGTTCAAGTACAGTTGCTTCCATTTTCCCACCACCACTCCCCCTCACCCCACTGATCCCCACTTTCCACCCTCAATCCTACATCCCTTTGGATTTGTCCATGTGTCCTATATACATGTTCCATGATTTAACCTTTCCCCTTTGCCCCTCATGTTATCCTCCCTCATCTCTGGTTACTGTCAGTTTGTTCTTAATTTCAATGTCTCTGGTTCTATTTTGCTTGCTTGTTTGTTTTGTTGATTGGGCACCACTTACAAGTGAGATCATAGGGTATTTGTCTTTCACTACCTGGCTTATTTCACTTAGCATAATGCTCTTCAGATCCATCATGCTGTCTCAAAGGGTAGGAGCTCCTACTTTCTTCCTGCTGTGTACTATTGCACCATGTAAATGTACCCCAGTTTTTTGATCCACTCATTTACTGATGGGCACTTAGGTTGCATCCATCACTTGGCTATTATAAATTGTACTTCTATGAACATTGGGGTGAATAGGTTCTTTTGAATTGGTGTTTCAGGATCCTTAGGGTATAATCCCAGTTGTGGAATTGCTGGGTCAAAAGGCAGTTCTATTTTTAGTTTTCTGAGGAAATTCCATACTGTTTTCCACAGTGGCATTTTACCAGTCTTTATTCCCACCAACAGTATACTAGGGTTCCCTTTTCTCCACAATCTCAACAGCACTTATTTGTTGATTTGTTTATGATGGCCATTTTGACCAGTGCAAAGTGGTATCTCATTGTGGTTTTAATTTGCATCTCTTATATAGGTATTGATGCTGAGGCCCTCTGTATGTCCTTCTTGGATAAGTGTCTATTCAGGTCCTTTGCGCATTTTTTAATTGGGTTGTTTGTCTTCCTGGAGTGGACTTGTGTGAGTTCTTTATATATTTTGGAGATCAAACTCTTGTCAGGGTTGTCATTTACAGATATATTTTCCCATACAATTAGTTCCCTACTCATTTTGCTGATGTTTTCTTTAGCTGAACAGAAGCTTTTTAATTTGATGAAGTCCCATTTATTTATTCTTTCTTTTTTGTTCCTTGCTCTAGGGGACATATTGTTGAAAGTATTGCTGCATGGACTATCCCTCTTATATTCTCCTCTAGGACTTATGGTGTTGAGACTTATATTTATGTCTTTAATCCATCTTGAGTTTATTTTTGCATATGGTGTTAACTGGTGATGAACTTTCTTTTTTTTTTTGCATGTAGCTGTCCAGATCTCCCAACACCATTTGTTGAAGAGATTGTTTTTACTCCATTTTATGCTTCTACCCCCTTTGTTGAATATTAATTGACCATAGAGATTTGGATTTTTTTCTGGGATCTCTGTTCTGTTCCATTAATCTATGTGTCTGTTCTTATACCAATACCAGACTGTTTTGATTACTGTGGCTTTTTAATATAGTTTTATGTCAGGCATTGTAATCTCTCCTATTTTGTTCTTCTTTCTCAAAATTGCTGCAGCTATTCAGGGTTATTTATGGTTCCATATACATTTTTGAAATATTTGTTTTATATATGTGAAATATGTCATTGGTATTTTAATAGGGATTGCATTGAATCTATAAATCACTTCTGGTAGTATAGACATTTTGATGATATTAATTCTTCCAATATGCTTCCATTTATTTGTGTCTTCCTTAATTTCTTTCTTCAGTGTTGTGTAGTTTTCTGAGTACAGGTCTTTTACTTCTTTGGTTAGGTTTATCCCTAGGTACTTTATTTTTTTAATATTTTATTTATTTATTTTTAGAAAATGGAAAGGACAGAGAAAGATGAAGAGAAACATCAATGTGTGGTTGCCTTTCACATGCCCCCTATTGGGAACATGTCCTGCAACCCAGACATGTGCCCTGACTGGGAATTGAACTTGTAAACTTTTGGTTAATGGGTCAAGTTGTGACCACTGAACCACACTGGCCAGGGCTGACATTGCTCTTAGCAACACTTTTTCTAATATATCTCCTTAGGAATGGGAAACAAAAGAAAAAATAAATAAAGAGGACTACATGAAATTAAAAGTTTCTGCACAGCAAAGAAAATGATGAACAAAACAAAAAATCTACTGAATGGAAGAAGATATTTACCAATTATATCTCTGATAAGGGGCTAATATCCAAAGTTTATAAAGAACTTATAAAACACCAAAAAATAAACAAACAATTCAATTTAAAAATAGGCAGAGGACCTGAATAGACCCTTTTTTAAAGAGGACATACAAATGGCCAACAGACTTATTAAAAGATGCTCACCATCGCGAATCATCAGAGAAATGCAAAATAAAACCACAATGAGATATCACCTCACACCTGTCAGAATGGTTATCATTAGTAAACCAACAAACAACAAGTGCTGGCAAGGATGTAGAGGAAAGGGAACCGTCATGCACTGTTGGTAGGTTTACAAATTGGTGCACGCAAAATGAAAAACAATGTGGAGGTTCCTCAGAAAATTAAATATAGAACTATTTTATAATGCAGCAATTTCACTTTTGGGAATATATTCCAATAAACCAAAACACCAATTTGAAAAGATATATGAATCACTATGTTTCTTGTAGCATTATTTACAATAGCCAAGATATGAAAGGAACCCAAGTGTCCATCGATAGCAACTCAGCTGGATAAAAAAAAAAATTGTGCTACATATGAGGTCAGTCCAGAATGTATCCAGCCATGTAATATGAAGAATGGAGATACTTATTGAAGAAAGTACAAGAAACATTGTATACAGAACAATGACACCTGAGTCCCCTTCAAAGTAGGCACCTTGGGACTTCACATAGTTCTCCCAATCGCCATCAGCTGGCTCCATGGTATTTTCCTGAATCTCACTGATAATCTAAAATGTCTTCCCTTTCAAAGATGAATGCAGTTTTGGGAAAAGCCAGAAGTCACATGGCACCAAATCTGGGCTGGAGGGGGCTGAGTCACCTGGGTGATTTGATGTTTCACCAAAAAACTCTGCAGGAGATGTAATGTATGAGCGAGAGTATTGTCGTGATGAAGCTGCCAATCACTAGTTGCCCATAGCTGTGGCCTTCTGAATCATTCTTATAGTTTCTACAGAGGGATGTTTAAATTTAATGCAAAATTTGATGCAGACTTGTTGCATCAAATGCTCAGGCATTTTGCATGTGATGGCCACACAGTACACATGCTCACTCAACAGGTCTACCACCCCCACTGACTGGTACAGTGAAGTCATCATTGTTCACACATGTGCATTCCAGTCCACTCCCCTTGGCTGCCAGGTTACATCCATGTTGCATAAACTGTTCTTATTATATTAAGAATGGCTGGACTTTTTCCAGACAGATTTTGTATATACAATGAAATATTACTCAGTCCTAACAAAGAATAAAATCTTACTACTTTCAACAACATGGATTGACCTAGAGGATATTATACTAAGTGAAGTAACTCAGACAGAGAAAACCAAATGCCATATGATTTCACTTCCTTGTGGAATCTAAAGAACAATAACAAACAAATGAAACAGAAATAGACTCATGAATACAGAGAACAAACTGAGATTTGCAAGATGAGAGGAGTTTGGGGGATTGGATGAAAACGCGAAGGGATTGATAAACTACCAAATAGTCATTAGTATGTAAAATACAGCTTAGGAAATGTACATAATAATATTGTAATAACTGTTTATGATATCAGGTGGGTACTAGAATTATCAAAAGGATCACTTTGTAAGTTACATAATTATCTAACCGCTGTGCTGTGCAATGAAACAAACATATAAAATAATATTGAATGTCAGCTGTAATTGGAACAAAAACTGATATTATATCCTAGATAGACCAATTCTGATCAATGCTAGAGCTTGCTGAGTATATCCTTGTTATTTTGGTTTGGGTCTGATACATCTGTTTAAGATGAAGGTCAAATTACAATGTAAACTTTAAAATATGTCAGTTCCTTCTGCAGGTCAAGAACGTAGCCACCTATGAGCCAGACATTTCAAAATCAAGTATAGAACCAATATGTGCTTATTATAGATATATTGAAAAATAGAGAACATATACAGTAAAGATAAAAATTACCAATAGTCCTACCACCCAGAGATAAGCAACATTTGCAGAGTTGTTTGGGGTTTGATTGCATGTATTTGTGCAGGCATATGTGTGTTCACAGGTTGATCACACTGTTCATAAATTTCTGGTTCCTGATCTTTTTTAACCATGCAAAATGTAAGAATTTTTGCAGTCATTAAATGTTCTTTGGGAATCTAAACAAAAACAAAACAAAGATTAAAAAAATCCTTTTGGTAAAATGTAGGTAGATTCCTTTTAACAGAGAAAAGAGGGCAAATTTGTATCATGCATCTTCGTTAAGTTAAAAAAAAAAGTGCACGTTATTTGAAGAGTATTTTATGACCTTCACCATGCATATCAGTGAACTTTGTGCTGTACCAAAGATTTTCATGGTCATCCCTATCTCATTTCATAGTACTATAGAAACGTCCATATTTAGAAAGTTTTAATTTTGTGTGATATTTTCTGTGATAACTTCTAACACTTTGCACCTTCTCACTTCATCTTTATTCCTATAAAGGCTTGATTACTAATAAACTTCACGTTACCATCTTTGAATTGTTTTTCCAGAATAGTTAGTTTCAATTCACTCTATTTATAGTTACAAGCACCCCACTTTTATCATAAAATCATTAATGAAATATCTTACTGTTGAGAATATATTTCTTCCTTAATCTTTCCTTCATAAAATGTAGTGCTTTGTGAAGCATGTTATTGAAATTTATGAACTGAATATGTTGAAGAGATCCATGTTAGAAGCCTCTGTACTTTAATTCATGCATAGAGCAAACCTTCTAAAATTAATCATTTGTACTAACACTTGGTCTTCTAGTCTTTAGCTGTGTTTTTGTGATTCTTCTAACAGTATTCACCAAAGAAATAAAATATCATCAATTATCACCATGTTACTTTTTGTGTATTATTTCTGTCTCTGTCACAATGGTACAAAAATCAAGAATTTACCCAAATATGTAAGTTTTTTGTCTTTTGCTATTATATAAGTCATTGCAAGAGCAGCTTCATCATTTTTACTAAGTTGAGTATCAAGTTAAATTAGAAATTGTTGATTGGATTACCAGCTTGGGGTCCTTGTGAGCTGGTTGGGGAGTTGATAGATCCCAGCTACTCCAATTGCTTCATATGGCCATTAGTGTCTATCTCTTGTCTTGATATAAGTTCAGGGAAGGGCCCATCCTAATGATAGTTCTAAGAACCCCAGAGGTTTGGTCATCTTCTCTTCAGAATGTATGGCCATCACTGTTTCCTAATAATGAGGCTCATAATGAGTTCTACCAGTAGAACTCAAACTGATAGTAGAAGAGTTAGCTTGATCATTTTCTCCTCATTTCCTCCTGCTTGTATTATTAATACTCATCTTCACCCAGAAGTCTCTGCCATTAGACTCTGGATGTGCTAGTTTTTGTGATTTTTCCATATGGAAAATGCAACTGCATTATTTGTTATATTAAGACTTTGTCGGCCCTTTTCTCTAGGAAAAAAAAGTCTTTGGCAAAATGTTTACATGCCCAGGCTCAGTTTTGTGAGGTTTGGGCTTAACAAGGAGATGATACAATCTGCACATTTATTTGATCATATACTCACATTCTCCTCTGAGTCTTATTTCTAAAACCCTCAGTGCTGGAAGATTTCTTTTCAGAACCCCTCTGTCTTTGCATTCCATGCCTGCTTGGGGACTTCCTGACATTCAGAAAAAATGTGGGCAACAGTGTCAAATCTTACATCAAATATTAATAGATCTTAATTTATTCTCTACTTTTTAAACTATAAATATAAATTGTAATATTGTCTTTAGAACTCCAATAGAATATCTTTCATACCTCTTTTCCTGAGTATACATACTCTGCTTTGTAGAAAAATGGTTCAGAATAATCTAGAAAAGAAGGATAGTCTTTATTTGGCAGTAGAAAGAAGACATTTAAATTTGGCTTGCAGTAACTGAGAATTGAATTGTGAGGTAGACTCATTAGAACTCCACCAATATTTGTGAGAATTGATAAACACAGCTAGCTCTTAGAGTGCTTACTCTTTGGTGGGCACTCTTCCAAGCACGTTGTATGTATTCATTCAGTTAATTCTCATAATTAAGATATGTATATTTTATTTATCTCTTTATACAATAAAGAGGTGGAGAAACACAAGAGATGAGGAAACCATAAAATAGGGTATTGAGAAAATAGCCGGGATCTGTGGCCTGGGTCCAGACGAGCTCCTGTTGGTGAAACTACATTTGGCTGCTTCTAGAACATCCATGAAGAGATGAAAAGCAATCAGAGTAAACTAAACTAAATTTGGACACATTTTTTCTTCCTGAAGGCAGTGAAAAAATACATAATCAATGAAAATATCCTAAAAGACAAAAAGTGTTAAAGGTCATTATTTATGAAAAGAGGTCAATAATTGGGGAATGAGAGAAGTGAGCATTTAATCCATTTATTGCCTTCTGTTCAGTTTGATATTTTACCTGAGGGGCCACATTCTCTTAATTTTGAGAAAATAAATTTGAGAGAAATAAATAAGATTAGCTTTTACTGTAAGCCTTTCATTATTTAACAGTTTTGGAAGTGTTAAGAATTGAAATAAGCCATTCAAACCAAAATTAATAATATTTAGGCAAATTTTCCTTATTTGCTGGTACCATTATTGTCTATGTCAAACCAAACAAAGGAGACTAAAAGAATAAAAATTTATAATTTAACAGCATAAGTAGTAAGAAATAATTTTTCTTAATATTTTTTTCTTATATGCTAATGATAATCAGTTGCAAGTTATGGAAGAAAAATGTCATTCACAATAATTGAAAAAAATAATTGAAGAAAGGAACAATTAGAAATACATTTAGCAAGAAATCTGCAAAAATATTTGAAAAACCAAGGAAAATTTGACTTAGCTAGGGCCATACCACAAAGTTAAAAAATGTGGAAAACTAGCCAAGCATTAGTTTTGACAGTGCTGAAATCACTTTACACATTCAGCACAATCCATTTTATACTTATCTTCTTGCTCTTTTGTTTGTTTTCTGCCTTTCCATTGTTCCCTATTGTGGAGTTTTATGTTTATTAACATAGGACATATTCAATTGCTTCTGTTTAGTAAAGTTTTATCATTTTTATAGCAAGAACAACTAACAGACAGATGGTTTAGAAGGATATTCATTTCATTGAATTATATGTTTCAAGACATCTAAGATAATAGGGTTATACTCCATTTTATAATACATAATGATATGTAGTATCACTACCATATTGTTACAAACTTTTCTTTTGGAGAAAATAGTAATTTGACAAACTGACTAAAAAGTCCTTGATGTTTTATAAATAAGACAAATTAGAAAAGTACACCCACATGCATAAAAGCACAAAAAAGCACTCCTGTTGCTCAGAAAATGCTATCTATTTTATCAATGACTATTAGAAATACACTTACAATTACACATATAATTTAGAAATACAGGTATCTTAATTGATTAAATAAGGCTCAAAAAAGGGGATTGGGGTAAAGCACCTGAGTATGTACAAACACATATTAAAAAAGGGTAAGAATTTCAGATAAAGTTGTAAGTGTATAAAGTGATAAATGAGTACAAGCTCTGTGTAGACATGCATTAAAAGAGACCACAGGCCTTCTAATTAAGCCTGGCCTGATCCCTGGCACCATTATTCTACTCCACCTACCAGTGAATTATCTGCCATGTAAACACCCTTTCAGCGGGCTTGAAGAGCTCAGTAGCCACTGCTGGTTGTTGACAGGCTTGCATTCTGCTGTTCTGCGGACTAAGGGTTAGTCCCAAATTCCTTCAATCCTCTTCTCTTATTCTGTAGATCTCTGCACCTCAAGAAGCAGTAACCATTCTAGAGGTCTTTCCAGATAGAACCAATATTGCAGGTGTGAGAAGTGGGAAGAAATCCCAAGAACATCTTTATTTTGCAAAATGACAGAATCTTCACTTTGCAGAGAGTGCTTGAGGATACAGTTTAAACCTGTTATTTTTAAATTAAACCTCCCTGACTCATAGATGAAGAGGAGAATGACAGCCAGCAGGGGTGAGTGGGTGAGGGATTGAGTAAAAAGGAAAAAAGGTTCATGGACATGGACAACAGTGTGGTGATTGCTGCCAGGGCAAGGGGTTGTATAAGGGGACTAAATGGGAAGAGGAAAAATACAATAAAGATTAAATTTAAGAAAAGTCCCTGGAGTGTTTGTGTGACACCCCTAAGGTGATGGGGGTGATGAATAGCAGATTTCCTCTAATGACTGAGTCATCAGATTTCACTTGACACTATTAACCCTTTCCCGTGGAAGCAGCAAATAAATTGCCTTTTGAGTCCATTGCTATATTTATTGACCTCTACTTTTCTCTTTCCCTACCACATCTCACGTGGTTTTCTGGATGACAGCAATTCTGACAGTGTGGTGCCCATTTCAGGAGGACTGCGAGGTCAAAACTACTTTCCCCATAATAGTAAAATGCCTTTTCACTCATTCTTTCATGCATGTAGAGAGTTGTCCAGAAGCTTCATGGTGTGAGCTATTGAAACCCAGTAAATGCAGAAGCAGATAGGAGGATTCAGAAACCTGATATCAAAGACGTTTATAAAAATGTAAAACAATGTCACTTTTTTCACAGTTATTGCTTTAGAAGATGCAGTCATGTTCACTAAAATAGCTAATTTTGTTAGTGTGTAACATATTATAGTGTTACTTAAAAATGAAATTCAATGTAAATAGTTTTAAAATGTCTTTTGATTCCTAATATGGTAAATATCAGTATACGTAACTTACATAAACAAACATTCCTTGGAATTCTCAATAAATTGAGGAGTATTAAAGTGTCTTCAGATGAAGTGGAATTACTGTTTTGGGTGGTTATTTCCCAGTACTCCTGAGTGAGGGAAATGTGTTATAGTCATAGAAGAAATACTGTAACTAAGTATACACATTTATTAATAAAACTTTAATATATGCATCATCTATTACATTTAGGATCTGTGTAGAAAGTCATCTTGGATAATGCTTTTACTACTCTATCCCCAGCAGTGCCCAGTATATATTACTTTAATTAAGTTGCTTCACGTATCTGGATCTTAACACCCTATTATGTAAACTGAAGTTAGCCCTGCCAATTTCAAAGATGTTTTAATAAATATTAAATAAAATAAGGAATGTAAAGTCTCCCTTACATGAGGGATAATAAGTGCTCAAAATGAAACTTTGGATGATAGTGTAGAGGTCAGAGAGGATGGCGATGGTAGGGGATATAATGGAGATGTGGCAGTAGTAACCCCTGTCACTGTTTTTACTTTTTAATTGAGATATAACATACATAACTTAAAGTACACACTTCTGATATGCAACTGAAAGACTTTTTACATAAGTAGTTACCCATTTTATCATCACTCAAGTTAAAAATATTTTTGTTGTTTTTGTGTTTAATTACAACATTTTACAAGAATTTCAAATTCCAGAAATTCATTGTAAAATAAATTGCAGTGTTCGCTTTGGTGAATGAATGCAATAAAATGGTAAAAATATGTGATATTGAACAATTATATAATTAAATATTATTTGTGCAACTAACCCTTTTTACTCCATCAGGTCTTGATTCAGAAATTAGTTTTATGTTAAAAGTTAGCTTATTTTATGACGAGCCTTTGTAAAGTTTTATATTGCTTTTTTCTAGCATCCTTCCCTAAATTTAATAGTCTTCTCTTCTGCTCTTAAACGATGTCACATAACATGTAATTGACTTATCTGTCATTCTCATTGTGTGTCCTCTCCACTAGAATGAATGCAAGTTGAATGAGGGCAAAGTGTCTTATTTATGCTCTTGTGCTCAGTACCTAGATGATATGACTTAGTAATTGCCCATTAAACACTTGCTAATTATGTGTTAAATGACTGGTTTGTCCTGGCTAGTGTGGCTCATACCTACAGACATATATGAACGGTTGAATAAAAAGTTAATGGAGCCCTGGCTAGTGTGGCTCAGTGGGTTGAGCACCAGTCTGCAAACTAAAGGGTCACTGGTTTGATTCCCAGTCAGGGCACATACCTGGGTTGCAGGCCAGGTCCCCAGTAGGGGGTGTGCAAGAGGCAACCACGCATTGATGTTTCTCTCCCTCTCTTTATTCCATCCTTCCATTTTGTCTAAAAATGAATAAATAAAATCTTTTATAAAAACCAGTACATTTAAAAAAATGGATAATGCGATTATAAACATAACCACATTATAAATGATAAGTTTTAAAATATTAATATTTTTGAGAAATAAGAAAAATGAAAACAAGAAATGATAGTTTTCTTTCTTTTTATATATTTGTTATGAATTATCGAATGTAATTTATTCAGTAAATTGGAATCAGGGAAAAGCATTAAGAAAAACAAGAGAGAAAACATATAACATGATTTCTCCCAGTTGCTGTCTGACTTCAGAATAACTGGTGATATAAGCCATTTGGATAATTAATCCATATAATTTGTCAGGTTTACACAATATAGTAATATCTTAACCTCTCAATGCTTCAAGATCCAATATATTTCAACTGACATTTTGGAAATATTTTTTCATCCACAAGTAAATATATAATGACAAGAACTTGACAATTTATGGGCTGTACAGATGAATGGTTGCTGAATTCTCCTACAAGCTATGGGAAAGCACAAAATGTACTATGTCAGGAATTTCAAACAATGAATAGAGAGATCAAATAGAAAAATTAATAAATTAGAACTGCTCTATGAGTCTTTGGCCTACAATAGGAACTATTTAAAAATGGGATGGAGAAAGTCATGGTGAGAAAAAAACATGAACTTACCTCAGGAGAATAAATCTATGTTATTGTAAAACTCCACCCACTCATTTTTATGTGAGGATGCAAACCACAAGTCATTTTCTCTTACAGTTTTTTTTTCCCAGAGATGACACATACCTATACTTTTATATGAAATATTCAATTTTTTTAAAATTTAACATTTAATTTAAATATGAAGTTATGCTTAATTAAAAATTTATAGAAGAAAAAAAAACATGTCTTAAAACTGAAGTGTGATCAGGGCTACCAGTTTTGACTTCGGGCCCCAATATTTTTAAACCAGGGTTTAGTCACATACCCACGTATGTATTAAATGTCCATTCAGGTGAGCACAGGCTCAAAAGCACAGCACACTGTCCTCTATAGTTGTATTACATGATTGAGTGCTACATTCACATAATGCAATTACAAGTTTAGGGGAGATTTTTGTTATGTTTTGCTTTTAATTTATTGCTCTTCACCTTGATAGAGCTCTTAAAATGTTAATTTTTTTGGTTGCATCTAGCATTTTGGTCAGGTAGTGAATGAGATAGTTGCTCTTAAAAGAAATTCTTTAAACAAATTGAAGAAAACTACTAACCCAAATTTGTTTTTTTTTCTGATGTTCAACTTTTATGTCACATTTTAAAAACTATTGCATACTTACAATTTTAAACAATTTAATCCCATATTTCTTTGCCTGTCTTTATAGAATATTAAGAAAAATTAATTATATTTCTTATACATACATTTAAATTTCACTTGAAAACACACATTGCTGTCACTCAGCCTATCTGATTCCTTTTCTTTTAATAACAGAGCCAATTTCCTAGAATCTTAATCATTTTCATTGTTTCTTCCTGGATAGTCTCCAAATTATCTGCATTCTTAAACTGGTAGAGCTTATGAAAGAATATAACTATAGAGATAATTAAAGCAAGAATTAAGTATTGCTAAATTGTCTTTTGACAGTGATTGTGAAAGTCTATATTTCATAAAAAAGATGTAAAATGCAGTAATTTTTTACTATCCCACACTTGCCCTTTACCTTTAGAGTTACTATTTAAAATAATTTGATACTTTGAATAGTGTGAGTTCAGAATGTAGAGAACTTAAGTTGAAAATGATGAGGAAAGATAAATGATTAAGGGATGGGTAGGGGAATCTCTTTGTCTCTAATAATCAGAGAACTTCCATGAGGCAGAAGATCTCTAGCCACAGGTTGATGCTTTTCATTCTTGCTTCAGCATCTCTTATGTATAATCACTCAGACATTTATTATGCATCTTCAGTGATGAAAACCTTTTTTTTTTTGCCTCCCAAAGCACTCCATTCCATTCTTAGTTAAATTAAAAGATCAGAATCTTTTTTTTTCTTAATTTGTGCCTTATATTCCTTCTGGCAAGTAGCACCCAGTAAGTATGGTGCAAAGTTAAGATCCAAACTCAGGGCTTTATTCTAGAACCCAATGCTCTTTACCACTTGATGTGGACACCGGCCTGCAGTGTCTGCAGCATTATGGATGAGATACAAGACAAATTCACATGGAGTCCTGTGGAGGAAAATGGACGGCACCACAACTCTCTCCAGAGGAGAGCACCCCAACCCTTGCCTTGACAAGCTTTTATTGGGTTCATTTTCCACAAGAGTACAGGTAAGGCTCATTAATCATTGTCAGGCAGTAAGACTCAAACATGCAAAGAACTCTGAGGGCCTATTTTGAGTCAGGGTCAGATAGCTAAAAAGCCATAAAACTTTGAGGAACAAACTCACTTCTCTCTTGGACCCTTATCATTTAATTGAGAGCATTCTAAACAAAGCAGGATTTCACAGGATTTTACATATTCTTTCTTAGGTCTGATCGCCCTAGAGAACTGCCCTTTCCAGCACTGGGCAGCGCGTACCATCAGCATTGTTTCAGGCTTAAGTCAGGCAGGGGGAGTAGGGCAGCAAAAAGATTAGGAGACTTCTTGCAGACAGAATGAGGACTCAAGCTTTGTCAAAGCTGAGGGGCGAGGGTCTATCACCACTTTTGCTATAGCCCCCCAAGTCCTTCCCTGGGGCCTCCACAGGATAGTGTCTGTCTTAGATCGTTCCTCCCTTGGGGAATCTTACCCATCATTTGTTAATTGATCAAGCATTGGGGGCCAGGCAGGGTGAAGTAAAAAGAGCAGAAATGGTGCCCCTTCCAGGGAGATAAGCTTTATCTCCTTAGTGGCTTATGGTGTGAAGGTCGGGGGGGCAGGGGAGTTACATCTTCTGAAACTAGGCAGGGGAGATTCCCAACAACCACTGAGTGTTGCTGTATTGTACAAGAATACCACAGTACCCTAGACATCTTTTCTACATTCCACAATAGACATTCCACAAATTAAATGACTCACATAATCCCAAGCAGAGTTCTTACATACATAAATTTACATAACTATTGGGAAATCTTAGGTTTTCTGGCATAATCTTGCAATCATAGGGTATAAATGTGCCCACAAGAATCATAGAACTACTTAGGAGGTCATAGGTTAGTAATCTGGAGAAAACTCACTGACATATTAAATCTATCTAATTAAAGAGAGTATGTTTTTCATCATCCTTATCATAGATTAATCAATGGATGTTTAATGAATACAAAATAAATCAAAACTGTGTTAACTTTTTGAGGGTATGAATTGCTTATTAATTTTGTGACTTCCTGTCAAAATCATTTGATGTTGGGAGACATAAAATAAGTATCTAGTTGAAAGCATAATATGTAATTTGCTCAAATTTATTTTTATATTATATGCCTAGAAACAAAGAGAGGAAACAAAGTGTTTTATCAATATAGATATTTTGTAAACAACCAATACTTTTCTTGTCAATGAAAACCTGTAAAAGATGTGTATATTGACCCTTTTCTAATTTACAATGTTGTTGATTAATTAAACTGCAGCTTAATATTTGCAATAATTAACAAAGTAAACTAATTCCACTGTTTGCAATACTTTGTATAAAAACTAGAAGTACATGACTTTAAAGTATATTAACTTTTACATCTAAATTATAAATTAAAATTTAACTTCAGATGTTATTGAAATGAATGTGTTTGATTAGTTTCAAAAACATTAATAAATCAATTTATTCATAAATGAATCAATATAAGTAATCTGGCCCATTTTAACTCATTTTTTACTTTTTAAATGTTTGAAATAGATCTGTGGTAAAGTATTTCAGGAGAAGAAAAGTGTATTATTTCCTGGAAATAAAAATAATGTTTAATGTAAACAAACTGAAATAGAACAAAAAGTGGTATTTGGTCTTGGTGGTTTTACTGTACTGTGGGGGTCATGCTTTGGGAAGAGGGTTCAGGCCACTGTAAAAATATGGAAGGACATTTCCACATTTTTTATCAGATTCCACACTTCAGGTATCATGGAAATTGTCTATCTAAAAAAATGTGTACTAAATTTCTGTGATTTTTGTAGAGCAGTGTTTTCCTGAATAACTTCTTGATGACTACCATTTTTGCCAATATGCATTTTTTAATTATTTTTAAGTAAATGGACACATTATTATATATTATTTGTATAATGAAGAGCAGTTAATAATTTAAGTCAATCACCAGAATAATAAGATAGCCATAACTTTCTAATATTGGAAATAAAATGGCCCTACATGAAGTACTTGACTTGCATTTCCTCATTTATGTAGGGCACAAAGGTTATCCCTCTCTTGATTGACCTTGATAGACTTACAGTTATATGAATAAACTACAGCAAGTGCCTGGAAGTCAAGGAGCAGCTCTAGAAGCTAATTTGGTTGGCCTCTCATAGCCTAGAACTCTCCGGCAGTCAAGGATACAATCACATACATTAGACAACAAGCGAGGCAACTCCTATTTTGAGGCAGAGAAAAACAAGCTGCCACAAATGTCTCACAACTTTATTATTGCAGTTGATCACATTTATGAAGACCTCATAAAGTTGCAAACAGTTATAATACAGAAAGGCAGTTATAACAATGCAAAGTGGTCTATCATCACCTCTTGATGACAACTTTATTACTGCTGTGGACCAATATTGTACAGGAGAGTCTAGTTGCCATAAGTTATTTTGAAGTGAAGCAGCACAGCAGGCTGGGGTACTATTGTGTAAAATTTATTTTTTATGAGACCCAATAATTAAATCAAACAGTTACCAAAATGTCTGAGAACAACAGGATCTATTAAGATATCACAACAGGGACATCTTTATGTTCTTTCGGAACAGCAATAAACATTACTGTCTGGGTAAGGAGAAGGGCTCTGTGACTCATCTTTGGATTGCCTACAAGGCACTGTCCAGGTGACTGGCAAAGATGGAGTTTAATAACATTCATTCTCATGGAGCTCAACAGAGCGTAAAGCTTAAAGGCCTCTAGCCATGGAAGGAATTTGGTGTTCCCTTGTATCTAATTATGATAGTCAGGAGGAAATGTGTTTAATATTACCTGTGAATTCTTATCTCTTTATTTTCAAACATTTATAGCTTTTTATTAAAACAGGAGACAAGCACAAGAAACAAAAATATAATTAATTTCTATAGAAAATTTCTTACCAAAAATCTGTTATATCAGTCTTCGGGTTAATTAGATAATCAGAATGTCACATGTCTGTTTCAAATATGTTGCCTCCCCTTCAGACTATGTGTGGGACACATCTTAAATATTATCAAATTCCTTAGGTTGTGCTGAATTTAATTTGAGTCTCTAGTGCTCTACATCTTCTCCTAACTCTGGAATTATTTATTTTTTTTTACTCACTCAAAAATATTTATTGAATGTTTCCTCCTGTCATTCCTCAGGCTAATGAGTGACAAAGGCTGTAGATTGTGCTAGCGTCCAAGGTACTTCATTATCCTGGGTTGGTTGCATTTTATTTGCTCACACTTTTACAATAAAATGTTTTTTTTTAATTAAATCCTCCTCAATTATCCCATAGCTAAGATCCTAACTGATAAATGTGCTCAGGTTTACACATCAGAACTTTGCATTCTGTCTCTCAGATTGAGTGAATTTCTTCTCACATATTCCTTATCCCCAGTTTCTTAATCTGTAAATCAAAGAATATAATAGTACTAACTGAAAGTACTGAAATTAAATAAGACATGTAAAGTACTTATCATACTGCTCAGGGGCATCATAAAGTAACAATAATGTGATTATTTTTTAGATGGAAATTTACTCTTGCTGCCTATTCCTTGCATGATCCCTAATATCAAGAGTGTTTGTATTGCAATAAGATACCACTGCACAGCAGTCAGAATGGCCATCATAAACAAATCAACAAACAATGAGTGCCGGTGAGGTTGTAGAGAAAAGGGAACCCTAGTGCACTGTTGGTGGGAATGCACACTGGCATAGCCACTGTGGAAAACAATATGGAAATTCCTCAAAAAACTAAGAATGGAACTGCCTTTTGACCTGGTAATTCCATGGCTGGGATTATACCCTAAGAATCCTGAAACACCAATTGAAAAGATCCCATGCACCCCAATATTCATAGCAGCACAATTTACAATAGCCAAGAGCTGGAAGCAACCTAAGTGCCCATCAGTAAATGAGTGAATCAAAAAACTGTGGTACATTTACACAATGGAATACTACACAGTAGAAAGAAAGAAAGAGCTCCTACCCTTCACAACAGCACAGGTGGATCTGGAGAGCATTATGCTAAGTGAAATAAGCCAGGCAGTGAAAGACAAATACCATATGATGTCACCTATAAGTGAAACCTAATCAACAACAACAATAACAAAATACAAGCAAGCAAAATATAACAACAGACATTGAAATTAATTAAGAACAAACTAACAGTAACCAGAGATGAGGGGGGCAGATGACATGGGAAAAAGGTAAAGTACCAATCAAGGAATACGTATAAAGGACACATGGACAAAACCAAAGGAAGGTAGGATTGAGGGTGAGAGGTGGGGATGGGTAGGGAGGTGGGGAGCAGTGGAGGGAAAGTGAAGACAACTGTACTGGAACAAAAATAAAGAGTGTTTGTGTTGTATTTCTTACTACTTTGGTGAGCTATTCCCCTTAAACTATAAATTTAAAGCTAACCTGTCATTTTACAGTAAGGTATTCTCATAATATCTGGTTAAAATTCTGAATGTTAATGTCATAAAAATTTAATCTTACCTGGAATTCTAGTATAGATAGATATATCTATACATCTGTCTATGTCTATCTCTTTATCTCTACTTCTATGAATATGTCAATATTTATTTATAAATTGAATATATATTTTATTCATATTTAAATAAACAACATGGAATCCTAGAACTGATATATATATATATATATATATATAAAGAGAGAGAGAGGTAGATACATATATACACACATATATATTCCATTATTTTTCATCTTTTTATTATATAAAATAAAAATATTATATCACAATGATAATTTTCAAATGTTTAAAATTTTATTACTGTAGCTAGGATCCTTTTACCCTTCTTTTAAACATTTCTCAATTAGAAAGCTATGAATTTGCATATGTATTATGTAATTTTCCACATTATTGCAATTATTTAAAATTACATATAATTTTTGACTAGAGTTTCCATTTCTTTTTTATAAAAACCACATATTTCTGTATCTTTATAACATGACAAACTCTGTCCTAACATTTTATTTTGGATTATCTTGTATATTCTTTTGTGATGAATACAGTAGTTCCTCAAAATAATGGTACTTCCCTTTACTTATTTGTCTTTATTTTTCCATAGGAATAACTCTATTTGGATATGGATAATTTCTTTGGTTCAGTTTCTCATCAAATGGATGGCTTGCGTTCAAAATGTTGTGTGGTATGTTCCTGCATCTAGTCCAATTTGGTTTATCCTAATGAGTATTCATCTGGTGCAGATTTGTTGAGGTGCCATGTTGTATGCCTTTCTTACCCCAACTCTCTTAGAGTGTAGACAAATACGGCACAAGGAAACAGATGTTTCTCAGGCTGCATTATGAACAAGAATGTTTGCTTGCTCTTTCAACTCTGTTTGCAACCCCGGTTTTAGAGACACATACATCTCCTTCTCATGGAGTTCAATCACTAATCTCATGAACTTCATTTTCAGAGAATATGAGCACTCTGTCCAAAATTACACAGTTAGTGATAAAGCTGGCAATAAAAACAATGTAATGCATAGGACAGAAAATAGGTTTTGGGAACCATAACATTGGAATGGTAGTAGAGGAAGAGCAAATAAAAAGATCCCTTTGGTTCCAGAAAATCTCATGAAAAAGAGGAAGACTTATCAGGCCCTCAAAGCCACCCAGGCAAAGCAGGCACTTTGGGAAAAGAAGGAGCAGAGGAAAGGACAAGGTATCAAGTTTAAGAGACTAGAGCAGCTCCTATACAATGCCTGGTGGCAACAACGTGAGAAGGTGTGCCTCGGATGATTAGAAGTGAAACCTCATGGTTTGGCAGTGCTCGCTGAACATTCCTTGGCCTTTGCTGTACCCATCCAAAGAATTAATGGAGTGAGTTAAGTGGTACAGAAGACTAATGCAAGGCTTCCTTCACCTGAAGGAGATTTTCAGCGGTGTTTTTGTCAAAGTGACCCCCTGGGACCCTAAACCATAAAAACACTCCATATAGTGACAACTTATGTAACCTGGGGATATCCAAATGTGAGGTCTGTCTGGGAACTCATCTTGAAATGTTGACAAGCCAAGGTCAAGAGTAAAATCATCCCTTTGACAGACAACACAATGACTGAGGAGCACCTGGGGAAGTTTGGTGTCATTTGCTTGGAACATCTCATTCTTGAAATTATCTTCCCAGAGAAGAATTTCCAGGTCATCTCAGGGTTCTTATGTCCTTTCCTGTTCTCACTGGCCTGTCAGACTAGCAAGATAGAATACTCTTCCTCAAGGAAGCGGGCTCACCTGGCTATTGAGGTGAATGCATCAGTCAACTCATCTGACAGCTGAACTGAACCCTGAATATCTGAAAGCACAATGTCTTAGAAGCTTGTGTTATCCAGTATCTTCAAAGATGATTATTTTCTGATATATCTTCAGAAACTGGAGGGGAACAGTCAGGGAAAAGATGGTGATGTTCCTGGCAGGCCCTTCTTATCACAGCCCAGTTCCAAAGCAAAAGTCCAGCATGTTTTCCCCATTGGCCACTGCTGTCATCTTTGAAATCAGCAAAGGATTCATGCCATGGAGGAGAGGCATTTAGAAGAACACAAAAAATAGGTTTTGGAAATATAAAATTATTATGTTCTTGCTTTATGATTATCTGATCTATAGCTCAAATGATTTAGTAATCTTCTCTAAAGCTCAGCTTTTGTCATTAATACTAAGAAAAAGTTAAAATATATTCACCATGAAAGACTGTGGTGTGTGCCAGTTGAAACAATGCACATGAAAACTTGCACGAATGTTATTCCTAGCACGTGATTTTCTGCCTCATCATAATGCTGTCTCCTTTTTTCATTTATTTATATATTAACTTTAAGTACTACCAGTCTTAAGCAAATAATCACTTAATGTTGATACTATTTCAGTCATTATAATTTAATATGTTGTCCATATTAATATTCATCTTATAGAGTAATGAATAAAGCATAGTGATGGGTTGTTTGATACATTTATACACTTTTATTTTGAAAAAATCTATTTCAGTAAAATAATACCAATAGTCTTGGAACCCTTGCATTGTTCTCACATTCTTTTACAGCTTCATTTGAATTACTTAATCTTCTTGTAATCTGAAGTATTCAATCTCAAAAACTATATTTGAAAGAATATACATTTTTGTCATTGATTTTACTGAACAAAGGTGATTATTTATGAGGTAAGTAGGAATTACTAGCATTTGGAAAAATATAATATGGGCCCTGACTGGTGTGACTCAGTGGGTTGGATATCGTCCTGAAAACCAAAAGGTTGCCAATTCCATTCCCAGTCAAGGTGCATGCCAGTTCCCAGGTGGTCAATATTTTTCTTCCATGTTGGTATTTCTCTCCCTCTCTTTCTCCCACCCTACCCCTCTCTCTAAAATAATAAATAAATAAATAAATTAATTAATTAATAATAAACTCTTAAACAATAACATAGACATACAAATTTTGTTCTATTTTTACGTGAACTTGATAATATAAAATGAACTCAGCATTATCTACTGCACCCTTCTTAAACTGCCTCATGGAAACATGTTAATTGGTAAATATTAATTAAGAGGTAAGATAAAATTATTAATCAAAATTATATTCTTTAGAGTATCCCTGGTCTAATTAGATAAAAATTTAACTTTACAATGTTTTTAAGTGATGGCCATTTTTAATCAGCGTGACATATATGGGGGCTGACACCTTCCTGGAGCCTATAGTTTCTTATTTTCATTTATTCATTTGATATGTTGATTGCATTAGGAAAACAACCTCACAGCCTTCTTGTTTTCATGCTTCATTTTTTATAGAAATGAAGGTGACAACATATTAAAACAAGAATATTTGAATAATAAGGTGAATTTATGGTTCTATTGAAGGTGAGAAGTAGGAATAGAAAGTGAAGTCCTGTATTCAAATAAATTTCTTCTTTCACACCTTTAGCACTGAGAAAGACCATTTTTGTTTTATTTATTTGATTTCTGAGGTAAGGAATCATTCTTAGGTTTTGAGTAAAGAATATATCATTTAATAGTGCAATCATTTCCCCTGACACAACATGGGGGTACAGTCAGAGTGCAAGATACTGGTCAATTCGGGGACCTGAGCTCAGCACCATTCTCTTTCTGGGGACCCAGCATCAGTTCAGAGCCTTCTGCTCACTCAAGTTGGAAGGGGAAAGGCATGGTCTCTGAATTTTTTCAAAACTCTCATCACTCAGTCCTATTGATATTTTAAAGCAGAAAGTGGTATAGTTGGAAATGAAGATTTACAAAATCCTGGACATGAGGAGTGGGGCAAAACCCAGACTGGGCTTCAAGGAGTCACTCCCAGAGCAATACCCACAAACAGATTTACTAGGGACTTCGAAGGGGGATATCAAGAAAGGATCTAGAAGCAGAGAACTCTGAAAACTGTTGACTTCTGGAACATACTAGCACAGCCATTACTGCTGCTGCTTTCTCTTCCTGCCACCACCAAATGCTGCTAAAAACTGCATTTCTAACCCCACCAAGTCAGTGACTGGAATGCTGCTGTAGAAACTCCCACAGCCTCCACAACTCTGCTTTTCCAGAGCAGTCACCTAAGCTGCGACTGGTTTAATTAATCAGGGAAAATTTTTGCTTAAAATTAAAATTTAGATTATGTTAAAGGTTTCGAACAGAAAATAACAAAACACATGTTGCTTCTTAGACTCTACTATGTCTCATAACTTGTCACCAATTTTTATATTACTATTCTATCTTTTTTCAGTGATCATATTTTTTTCTTTTCTAAAAGCATTTTCTGTTTCTTTTTTCACATCTTACCACTGTTTTTTCTCAGCATGGGGTTCCTGTCTTAAGAGTCTCAATTACCATTTAAAGGTCATTTACATCTTATGCTCTTTGCTGCTTTATTATGTGAAGATCTTAGAGCTCTGATTCTATAGTTTGTTATTCCTGACTCTCAGTCATAACAAACTATTTCCTCATACCTTTTGTGATTTTCTACTGTGAATGTGTATTTTGGTGAGTGGTAGAAGATGAGAGAATATTCCATCTGGACTGCGTTTCTGAAGCATCTGTCCTTATGGGTGGACTCAACATTTGCGTCGTTAAAAGTATTCTGGTAATATCACCAACCAAATCACTGTGCTAATTGCTCATATTTAAGAGTCTGAATGGGTATTGTGAAATCATTCCTGAACATAATGGATGCACCACTGTGGAATTATACATTTTAAAAGAAACTTGCTTTTTTCAATGGGAGTCTAGACAGGGACATACACGCTTCCTTGTCATCATCCAGTGATGGAGAATGAGTTTCCATTTTACCATTTCTCTCTGGGAAGCATCTAGCTTTGTTGAGCCATCTAAGTTCCAGCTCTCTACCTGACACTTGTTAGTAAGATCAAAGCTCTTAGGCTACTAAGACACATAATTCCTCCCTTTCAACTTTCCAGGGTAGCCACAGTAATTACATTTTTGTACGTATACCTGTGACTTTCAGTTACTTCCTTGGTTGTTGTTTTGTTTGTAATATATCTTTATTAACCTTAATGTACTTTTTAATATTTTTATTATGTATTTCTCTAACATTTTTCCTATGACCCTAGTTTTCTGTAACTAGGTTTCATCTTGAGAATATACCAGATATAAAATCAAAGACAAGTTCTAGTATGGAGTATCTTTAAAATGGCCCTTCATATTTTATCCAGGTAAATAATATTTCAGAGAGTAGTAACTGTCTAATGAATTGACTATTCTTTTTAATACAGGAAAACAAATTAATGTCTTTAACTTTTTCCATAGAAAAAGTTCAGCTCAGTGTTACCAATATTTGAAACAGTCTCTCGTCCTCTGAAAAGCTGAAACTCACGTTAAGTGAACATAATTTATGGCAAAATCCAACAAACATCCTTCTGTGCAGGTGAAACTCTAATTACAGCTTGGCTAACAAACAGATGGCGTTATTTTAACACAGAGAAATGCTGAGAGAGACACTCATCTCTCTCAAGAGTAGTGACAGCCTGAAATTCTTGGCTTAAATGAGACCTTGGTGATTGGAATTCATAAACCTGGACAGGAGAGGGACTCATCTACTGCCAAGTGCATTAAACACCTTTAATTACAGTCACATTGCTAAAGGTTAAATAAGCCCCTATGTAAGATGTAAGTAAAAAAATACAAACATTTTATTTTTAAAATTGATTTAATTATCATCAGCTTTGTCTCAGTAGTGGAAAAATACTAGGGTGAAAGAAAATGGAGAAATAAACAATGCATTGAATTTGAGAAAACTAGAATAAATTGTAAATACATCTAATTTTTTCAGTAAGTGCTATTGACTCTACTTTTAAAATGTGGCCAGAGTCTGGCACCATTTTAATTCACATTTCTTCCACTGATTTAATCCAAGACATGACCATTCTCACCATTACTATTTCAGTAGCCTCCCACCAGTCTCCTTGAAAGTATCAATACTATTCTCTAGAATCTATTTTCAGCATACAATCCCTTTTCCTTTGTTTAATTTTAAGACATGCAGAAACAAGAGAGAAGAATACAATAAACAGCCATGTATCCAGCACTAGCCTTCTACAATTATCAACATTTTGCACTCTTGTTTTACTACCCATTGCCCCCCATCTCCCAGCCCTCCAGTGATTCCTTTTCATTTGAGGCCAGATCAAGTGACTCTTATGCTCACAACTTTCCCAAAGCTTCCAAGCTCAGTGGAAATAGAAGTCCCAACCCTTTCAACAGCCCACACTTCTGACATGATCTTTCCTCACTGACCCCTCTACCAACTCACAAGTGCCCCCTCACTCTGCTCCAGCCAGTGGCCTCCATGTTGTTGCTGGAACATGCTATTCTGCTCTCACAGTAGAAATTTGCACCTGCTGCTCACTTGGCCTAAAACCTTCCCTTCTCCCCACTCCTTCCTTCTATATAAACAAATCCCTCCCTTGGCATTTTTAAAAATTGATTTTAGAGAGATAGGAAAGTCGGAGAGATACAGAGAGAGGAGTATCAATTCGTTGCCTCCTGTATGAGCTCTGACTGGGGATTGAGCCTGCAACCTTTTGGTTTACAAAAGGACACTCCTACCAACTAAGCCACACCAATCAGGACACTCTTCTTCAGCATGTTTGAGTCTTTGTTCATATGTTACTTTTAAGTGCAGAGTTTTCTGGGCATTTAATTTAAATTTGTAACCCACTACAAGCTATCTGCTAACAACACTCCACCTCCCTCTCTTGTCTGCTTTACTTTATATCATAGCACTACTTTGTTTACTAATGAAGCCTCTATGCGGATATAGGCTAAATGTCTGGTATGTATGTGGTATTTCATGAATAATTTTTGGATATTAATATTGATGCTATATTGCAAGTTTTTCATGAAGTTGAAATGCTAATCATGTTTTAGTCATTGGCATAATATGCTACTTTTATGTATTTTTAAAACCACTTCATGCCAGTCAGAATGGCCATTATAAACAAATCAACAAACAAATGCTGGTGAGGTTGTGGAGAAAGGAACTCTGTTGGTGGGAATGCAGACTGGTGCAGCCACTGTGGAAAACAGTATGGAGTAAGATGGAACTGCCTTTTGACCCAGCAATTCCACTGCTGGGATTATACCCTAAGAATCCTGAACGACCAAATCAAAAGAACCTAGGCACCCCAATGTTCATAGTAGCACAATTTACAATAGCTAAGTGATAGAAGCAACCTAAGTGCCCATCAGTGCCTATTCATTAATAGATTAAAAAAACTGGTACATTTACACAATGGAATAATACGCAGCGGAAAGAAAGAAAGAGCTTCTACTCTTCACAACAGCACAGGTGGATCTGGAGAGCATTATGCTAAGTGAAATAAGCCAGGAAGTGAAAGAGAAATATCATATGGTCTCACCTATAAGTGGAACCTAATCAACAAAACAAACAAGTGAGCAAACTACAACCAGAGACATTGAGATAAACAACAAACTGACAGTTATCAGAGAGGGGTGGGGAGAGGAATAATAGGGGAAGGGCCATCAAGGAACATGTATAAAGGACACGTGGACAAAGCCAAAGGGGGTAGGTTCCAGGGTGGGAAGTGGGGATGGGTGGGGCGAGGGGCATGGTAGGGCAAAAATGGAGACAACTGTACTTGAACAACAATAAAAAAATTAAAATAAAACCCTATAACATATAGCTGTGTTGCCACCTAAGAGGTAAGTGAGGACCTTCCTGTTCCTGTCAACCCCTACTATTGACAACTCCACAGATGCCCTGAGAAAAACAGACTTCTTAGAAGAAGTGTGATATTCTGTTCCAGTTAATATTGCCAGCATTTATGGTAGGAGCATTTATGCGATGGTAGTGTTTAACAGCCAGATCTCTGTGGGGAAATAAAAAAGTGATAAGTTGCATTACTAATTTCAATTTCAAAAGTATTTATACATAGTACCATTATGACTAGTATCTAGTTACCAGCATGAAGCCCCAGACTGTGGATTTTGGAAGAGATGTAGAGTAGTACACTGTTTTAGAAATTCTCCATCATATGTGTATGACAGAGTCAAGGAACCTGAAGAATCACAACCAGGTGTTAGCAAATGAAGGGTTGTGGGCCAAATCTGTCTTATCACTTATTTTTGTAAATAAAGGTTTTTGCACACTGACACACCCATTTGTTCATGTGTTATCTGTGACAGCTCACATGCTGCAAAGACAGAACCCAGTAGTTGTGACAGATTGTAGAATCCACAAACCCCAAAATGCTATCCCTTATGAAAAAATTGTGCTAACCATTGGCTTAGATTATAGTAAACTACAGTAAAGTAATTAGGTATTGGTGGATTTGCTTATTATTTTTGTTTTTAATATAGTTTGTGTAATTGTAAGTTTATGTAATTTAGTTTTTTAATAATAGCTGTGTTTAGGTACCAAAACAGAAAATTCCTGAAATGTAATAATTAACTCTCACAAGTTAATACTAGCCTGATCCAACACACCACTGGGAAGAGGGAGTTCTTGAACCCATTTTTTTAACTACTCATATCTTCTGTCTTAATAATATTTTGATGAACACAGTACAATTAAAACTGCTTAGAACATACATATGTAAATGTATTAACTTGATTGCTTCATCATATATTTCTATTAAAACATCTCTAGATATCATTTGGTCAGTTAGTCCTTAAATTCTTTTGGACACTTATTAGGAAATTCAGCAATGAATAAAATAGGCAGAAGCTGCCCTGGCTGAGTAGCTCAGTTGGATGGATCTTTGTCCCATACACCCAAAGTTTTCAGGTTTAGTTCCTGGGTAAGGCACATGCCTAGGTTGCAGATTGCATCCCTAGTCAGATCGCATATGGGACACAACCGATCAATGACATTTCTCTCTCACATCAATGTCTGCCTGTCTATCTCTCTCTCTCTTTCTCCCTCTTTCTCTAAAATCAATAAACATATCCTCTGGTGAGGATTTTTAAAAATAGGCAGAAGCTAAGAAGGTAGCATTTGGACTAAGACTATGTGATGAGAAGAAGAAAACACAAGAAAATGTAAGAAAGAGTAGTTCAATCTCAATTAATGGCAAGTGCAAAGGGCCTGAGATAGGAACCGGTTAAAAGTGTTTAAATGTCAGAAGGAAAGCCATAATGACTCTAGTATGATGTGTAAGTAGATTGAGAAAAGAGATGAAGCCTGAAGGGTAAGTAGGAGCATTGTAGGTAATGAGTTTCAAAATGTTTCTTAGTATAATTAAAAACCACTGAAAAGGTTTTAAACTGGCTATAACCTAATCTAATTTGCATTTTCATGGCTGTTTGGAAAAGAGCAGTGCAAGGCGAGAGTGATGTCAAGAAGACTTCTTAAGAAGGCTGTTGACAAGATAAGAGTGACTTGCATAAAGCTGAGGCTGTAAAAGTTAAATTGAAAGGAAATGCAGGATATATTTAATTACATCTTACAAGTCAATTAAAATATTTTTCAATGTTTGCTCTATAAATTTGCTAAATGTTCTCATCATTGTAATTATTAAATAATACCTTATTTGTATTTGTTTCTCCTCCAAAGTCTCCACCTGAGCATAGAGCAGACTCTAACATGCACAGTTAAAATTAGGTGTCATTACTGTCTGTTAATGTAAGTCCAACAGCATTTGGCCCTGCTTATGTACTTGGCCAATTCTTCCTCCATGGTGCTCCTTTTCAGGCCAGTTTGAGGCAAAACCTAACAATCTGAATTGTGTGAGTGGAATACAAATAAGCAACTATGATTATGTTCCGGAGGGAAATTCCCAGCTGGCCTTTTGAGCTACAGGATAGGAACAGGGAAGGAAACTCTCTCTTTATTTTCTTATGTTGACATAATTTTAATGCTAATTTTTTTAGACAAATCTCATTTGTAGAAGGGAAAATCAGAGCATGAATATATAGCACACATATTTTTCTTTCCCCTATAAAGAAGTCGTCTTGCAATTATTCTTGTCATGTGACCTAATTCTCACAGAACTCTAGCGAAGAGAGAAAGCTGCCTTGGTTTTACACTTTAGATTTATTTTAGTACTATGGTACAAAAACAGGCATTCAATATATAAAGTTTCCCAATGTCATCTCCCATTGCTCAACTACAACAATAGAATTTCTTTCAGTGGGCAGTGAACACTTTACTTAGTTATGAGTGCAGTGAATTTTAGTGGTTATCCTCCAGGGTCTTAACTGCTCATGTACCTTCTCTTTTGGGCTCTGGTCGATCAATGACCCACACCATCCCGTATCATGATGCAGTATTGATCACAAGTTCAGCATGAGTAAATATCGAGGAGACCTGGGTTTGATTTCTAGTTCTGGTGCTTAACCTTACTGTGCATTTCCTTCTATCCCACCTTCCAGATTTCTCAAGTATATTACATTAAATAAAGTTCACACTTTCCTAGATAAATAGTTTTATATTTGTTTAAGTAAAAGACATAACAAAATCAGCTATTTCATAGATCTTGTGTAGAAAGTATAGACAGGCTAAATATCTTCCTCCAGATAAGAAATATACACCATTGAGAGATAAAAGGGAGTGAGAGAGTTAAAACAACATGTCTGGGGAGTGAAAAGGAGCTTAGTTTCCCCTGCAATAATGTCTCTTGACTATAATTCCCATTTCAACTCCACTCTACATATATCCTCCTTTTCAATTTTTTTTGTCAGCATAACCCCACAAGTGAAATTCCTCATGACTTTACTCAATAGTCACTGTTGGGTTCTTCTAGCCCTGTTCCTTCTAATGAAACAGCCACTAAACCACTGAGTACATGAAATGTGGCTAGGGCAACTGAAGGTCTGAATTTTTTAAAATAGTTTTGTTAAGGTATAAATGATGTACAAAGAACTGCATATAATGGGTAAAACTTGATGAATTTGGACATATACAAACTAAAGGTCTGAATTTTTAATGTTTAGTTTCAAATATTTTAAACTTAATTTTAAAAATCAATATTCAATTCAGTAGCTGGGAAACTTTAAGCTTGGAATCACTTGGGTATGTGAATCAATTTTTTAAAAATATATACCCTTGTTATGTTTTCCTCACTCTTTTTCATTATTTTTTTCTCATTGCTTCTGTAAGTAATGTCAAATGGTGTTTGAGTTCACTGAGTTTTTCTTCTGATCTAATATAGTCCAACTTGTAGAAATGGAGTAGAATGCTGAGGAAAGGAGAAATGGGAAGTTGCTGTTCAGCGGGTGGAAATTTTCAGTGACGTAAGGAAAACAAATTTGAGACCTGCTGTATAACATGATGTCTATGGTTAACAATACCACATTGCACATTTGAATATCCATAGAGGGTAGACCTCGTGTTAGGTTTCTCTTACCACAGTAAAAAATATCTAAACATAGATCACATATTTTAATAAAAACATATTATGAACACCTCAATTAAATTAAATGAAATTGAGGTGTTCTCTAAATATAAAATTCACACAAGATTTTGAAGATTCACTACAAAAAACAAGTCAAAATAGCTCATTAATAGTTTTTATGTATTCATTACTCATGGAAATAATAATACCTTGGATAACTTAGAATAAATCATATATATTTTAATACAATTAATTTCTTTTTCAAACTTTTCTCAATGTAACTGTTAGAAAATATAATATTACATTTTGACATGCATTATATTTCTATTCTTTTAGCTCTTCATAAGGAAATAAATAAAGGATTTTATGATCCATATGTTTAATGAGGTGCATTTTTATGCCTTTTGTAATTGAAATAAGAAAGTCAAGCATCTAGTTCAATCTGGGATCAGAATTTTCTCTATACATGTTTTGTGGAATCAAACAAATTTCAAATTTGAAGAAAGGTGGGAATTATCTAATTCATTCTCTTATCCAATGCAGAAATCTACAGCAACACCAACAATACTCACTCTACTTTTTTGCAACAAACCCACCCAGAGGAAAATGGCCATCTCAAAAAGCAGCTCATTCCATTTTATATCAGTGTTCATTTTGGGAAATGTCTTATTTATAATAAAATATTTTACTTTTAATTATTATTTCTTTAACCTGGATGAAAACTAAGAATTGATTTGAATATTTTTAATGCAATGTTCCTTTACTATAACTCTCATCCTTCCTTTCTCTAAAACATGTTATGATATCACAGTATCCATACAAACCCTATCCTACCACATTTCTCCGCATGGAGCCTTCTCCCCAGACTTGGCATGTTGATCTTTTGCCCTTGTAAACCTTTTACAGAGCTCTCATCTGAAAAATTTCATTTCTGTGTATTATCCATATTTTTTTCTTACAGATAAATAAGACCCTTCCTAACCATGAGCCATTTGTGTTTTTTTCTTAAATGGTTCATTTTTTAATCATTGCTATATGTTGTCTCTGAGCCACATTGGTGATTTTCTGTCTGGTTTTGTGGTCTTTAGCAGGATCCCTATGATTCTTTTTCTGTATTTTTCATTGATATTCCACCAAATGATTTTTTTTTAATTTTTAAAAAGATTTTATTTATTTATTTTTAGAGAGAAGAAAAGGGAAGAAGAAAGAGAGGGAGGGAAACATCAATGTGTGGTTGCTTTACATGTGCCCTCTACTGGGGACCTGGCCTATGACCCAGGCATGTGCCCTGACTAGGATTTGATCGATGGACCCTTTGGTTCACAGGCTGGCACTCAATCCACTCAGCTACACCAGGTAGGGCACCCCAACTGTCTTTAAGCATCCTTTAATCATTTTGCTGTAGCATTCTTCTCTTTTATTTCCCTTTATATATGTATTTTTGCTATATATATTTTTCTGTAGATATCATTTGCATATACATTTTAATAAATTCTAGTGCAACTATACCATACATATAACTTGGTAACCAGTTTTATTTACTAATAAGAAGTAGCAAATTACTGTAAAAACTGTTAAATGTACAACTACAGTAATATTTACTGGCTGTGGAATGGAAGTATTTAATTTAATATCCAAAATTTAAGTAACATTGTGATAAAATTTTCACTTAATTTGTGAACTTCAAAAAAAACACTTGACTTAAGATGAATACTCAGACATAAAATTGGTGGGTAGGAGATTTGGGAATTCTTTAGGGAAATGCCCTCTAGAAAAGTTGTATCACTTTCCAGTCCAACTTGTTGGATGTTGAGGTGCAAGGAGCACATCATATCATTCTTTTACATATTTATACATTTGTTTGGCAAATAAATATTAGCTTGATAATGTTGGTTATTAATGATATTAAGCATTTTGATAAAATAATTTTCAGGCATGTTAAAATGTTTTTGGAATTGATTGTTGTATGACTGCACATTTTTATTAGGGTGCTTGTCTTAATAGATTTTTATTAATTAAATATTTGATTGTAAATGTTCTTATCAGTGATAATTTAAATTCATATGAAATGTGTTAATTTACTATTTTGTTAGTGTTATAAAGCTTAACAATTTAACTTGGTCAATCTTGTTTCTCTTTATAAGTTCTAATGTAGATTAGAGTGTAATGAGACAATTAGTAAGAGTCAGTATAGAGAGAGTATAATTTAATATTTCAGATTAAAAATTATAATTTTCAGAGTAGCCACATTTTATTACACAAGAAATTATTCTTTTCTTGATACATTTACTTTAAACTAGAGTAAGGATTTTTAATGAACATTATAAACATTTTTGTAATTTTTTTATCTTCTTACATGCATTTATTAAAATCACACTTGCAGTATAATTTAATATTTATTTAAACATTTTTGCTAATTTTTGTTCTTATAAAATTTATAATACTATTTTCATTAAACTATTTTGTAAGGTCAAATATCCCTTACTTGAATAAAATCTGCATTAACTAGTCATAATCATCCTTCAAAGGCATTGATGCTTAAAAAATATTTGAGGAAGTCAATATATTTCTGCCATAATTACAGGAACCAAATGGTTTTACTTATACACAAATTGTGTTCTTTGAAGTTACATGCAATAGATAAATTACAAACAAAGTATAGGACTTGTAATTTTTTCTCTGGATCATATATTTGTTTGTAGTGCAAAAGAAATGAATGTCCCATAAAATTACAAATTTGAATACACGCAACTAAATGCCTCTCATTTAATGTTTTCTAATCTATAAGCCAATTGTGAAAGTTGAAATATTTTTATAAGGTAAAGGTCAACACTTATGCTAAAATTTTGTTTTAATACTTGCAATTACTTCTGTATACAATGCAATTAACTTCCACCAGTTATTTATTAGAGTCTCATAAAGATAACCAATAACCTCTTTGTTACTTGTTCTTTCTGTTATTTAATATTCTTCTGCTTATTATTTTCATTAAGGTCATGTTTCTTATCTTTATTGTTAGAACTACTGAATAAAAGTGAGAAGTAGCATGATGAGATACAGGGTTTGGGCTAAAAAAAATCTTGTTTTGTGTAATGTACAGTAGAAACGCTATATTAAAGAAGAGCGGTTAATAATATTGAATTTCATATAAAGGGAACAAAATGGAAGCCCTGAAAAGACCCCCACTCTATCTAAGACTTTGATTACTGATCTATTTGAGTCTAGAATTGGTCACAACTTTAACAATGCCATGAGAATAATCTTTAAAATATAAATTATATTAATTAAATCTCCTACCCCAAAATAAATTCTCCAACAGATTTTTATCTCCTCTAGGACAACATTTGAACTCTTTAGTGCTACATGTTATAAGGATGCACTTTCTTTACTTGTTCATTTCTCCAGCCTTACTCATGAACATTTCTAAGTGATATTTTGTCCTCCAGTTCCATCAAAACTATTCACAACTTTGTATGTGTAATGTTACTGTTAATATCAACATTTTCTCCCCACTTCTAATCTACCTCTAAAACCTTATCCTTCACACCATGCCTGAAAGGATCCCCTTCTGTAAAGCATTCCCTGACATCCTCGGGACCTTGCAGAGCTAACTAGTCACACTTTTTTTTCTTCCTGCTGCCACCTTCTATCCTCATACCTTTAATTACCCTGTATATATCATTCTTTGGTTATATTTGTCTCTCACAATAGACTGCAGACTCTTTGAGAGCAGGAACTGTGACTTATTCATCTTTGCATGTACAACACTTAGCACAGTGCCTAGCATTTAGTAAGCATCCAATAATTATTTGTTAAATGAATAAAGAGTGAATGGATGAATAAATAAATAAATAAGAAAGTAACTGTTCTAAAGACCTTGGAAAAATAAAATGACTTGAAATAATGGAAGTTTTATGAATAGCATACGCAATTTGGTCTTCAGTGTTTCCTTTGCCACAAAATTTGATTTAATGTCAAGTGAGGAAAGTAACTATGGTAGCTTATTTCATTGACTAAGCATTTTGTGGGCCAAAAGAAAACAGATGTGACCATTTAGGAGGGTATTTATCTTACAGAGGGCATTAGGGCTATAGAGAAAAGGCTATGAAATCACTCTTTTCAAAGAACACAGAAGTAAATTGACAAGGAGTTTAGTAAGTGGCAATTTTGTAGCTAGCTCTGTCCCTATAGTTTGTCATTGTCACTGAGAGGTTGCCAAGCCACAACGCCATCCCAGGATGAAATTAAATATAATTTGGTTAGCTAAAAATATTCAATATTCACAAATGCATAGAGACACTTATTATAGCTATAGCCCAAATTAAGACACCAGGTTGCTTGCTTCCCAATCATAAATTAACAAATGTTTTTATTAGTTGTTCTAGTAATAAAATTTATGTCACTGTACATATTAAGCTATACTCTCTAAAAGTAAGAAAGTTCTTTTTTGTACTCTAATAGTATCATCAACAAAAATTTTAGGGAAGAAAGGTAGTTTACACAAAATTTTAAAAATAAAATTGATATTACAAAACCAAATGTTAATTATGTAAAGAAATAATAAATAGATATAAGGTAAAGAGTTTTTGAGTGAGTCTGTTCTCTTTCCCTCCTTTTATCATTCTTCACAAGTATTCTAATATTCTTAACTAGAATCAATAAAGAATTAAAATGTAAATTCTGAATTACTTGGATTATCAAATTATCCCTTTTTTCCCCTCTGTGTAAAAGCTTTTGTGGTGGAGATGAACTCCCAGAATACTGCATTTTTCTTCTTCTCATGAATAACTTTAAGGAAAATAATATTGCATTTTCTTGGGATTCCTTGCTGCCTCTCTGCCAGGAAAAGTGAGAAATAACAGATCTACCTACCCATATGATAAGTTGCAATGTGGGAAGATAATTTACTGAAATATTAATGTATATGTATTTTTCTCTTACAGTTCTCTTCCCTTCTATCAATGAAATAGATGGCCCCTTTTGGCATCCTTGCCTGTGGGAGCAGGCAGGCCTGACAGCACTCAGGGGTCATGCTTATGGGGAGCCGGAAATAGGAGTAGAAATGTAACAGTTGGATGATGCCCCAAATGCACACAGGACTCCTGTTGTAGAACAGTCCTCAGGGGGCATGTTGTTCTTTTACCTAACCCAGGACTTTAGAATATTGCTGGGCAGAATTTCTACTCTGTCCAAGGACTAATGGTGGACACATAAATAACTATAAACACATTTAAGTAGGTAAAAGTCACAAATCTTCACATAGCATTGTGCCTGTGATTACACACATTGAGAAATCATAATACATACAAACTAGCTAATGATATTCAAGGTCTGTCTGGAAAAAGTCAAGCCATTGTTAATATAATGAGAATGGTTTGCATGACATTGCTGTAACCTAGCAGCCAAGGAGAGTGGAGTGGAATGAGCATGTATGAACAATGATGATTTCATTGTACTAGTCAGAGCTGATGGTAGACTCCATTGAGTGAGCATGTGAACTGTGTGGCCATTACATGCAAAATGAGCAAGTGAGGAGAACAATGCATCTGCATCAAATTTTGTGTTAAGCTTGAACATTTCTCCACAGAAGCTATTTGGATGATTCAGAAGCCTGCAGTGATGGGTAGGTAGTGATTGACAGCATCATCACAACAGCACACCCGCTCATGCATCACACCTCGTGCAGTGTTTTGGTGAAACATCAAATCACCCAGGTGACTCAGTCCCTCTATAGCCCAGATTTGGGGCCCTGTGACTTCTGGCTTTTCCCCAAACTAAAATCACCTCTGGAAGGGAAGAGATTTCCTATTGTCAATGAGATTCCAGAGAATACAACAGGGCAGCTGATGGTGATTAGAACTGTGTGAGGTTTCAAATTGCCAACTTTGAAGGGGACTGGGGCATTATTGTCCTATGTACAACCTTTTATCATCTGCAGTAAATGCCTCTATTTTTCATTCTACATGCAGGAATGTTATAATGATTACCTGGCATATAAAAATTGTTTTCAAAATTGTCTTCTCTGTCACCATACTCTCCCCTCCCCTTTTTTTGATTCAATCTTGACCACTTCTCAAGAACTTCCAATGGCCTCTAGAAATATTAAGCATAGTTAAAGAAGTATTATGTTACACAAATTGAGCACTTTGGAACTTTGCTTCATAGAATATGAGTTGATGGACGATATTTATTTATAAATTAAAATCCATATAACTCCATGAAACAGCTAATTTCATGAACTGCCAGAAAAATTAAAAGTAAGAATACTGATACTGATACTAATCATTACCTATCATTGAAAGTGTACATATCTATCTATCTACATGTATGTTAATTTACTATTGTAAATCTTGTGATTTGTTCATTTAACTGTTTTTATTGATCCCTAACACATAGAGGTGGTATAAAAATCAATCCTTTAGGATAAAATGTAGTTTATCAAGAGTGATAAGTTTTGATAAGATCAAATTATTTATTTACTTATTCTTTGTTTAACTGTGTGTATCTGGAGCACTAGACCTTAGGATGAAAATAGACAGGATTCATTTTGTTCTAATATACATATTTTCTAAATACCTTGTTACTTTTTTTTTACAGAATGACAAAATTTTAGAGTGATGATAATAATGTTCACTTTTGGTAAACATAGTTCCTATTTTATTTCATATATATTAGTGTATAACTTCCTATATCATAGGTACTGAGTTCCATGCTGGGGCTTCACTAATTCAAGTTACAGAGCCTTCTGGCATGGTGTTCAAAACTTAACAAGAACTATAAGTGTAACTAGAATCATAGATTGAATCATAATTATAAATATATAGCAATTATAAGTGTGACTGTAATTATGGCTATAAATATACCTATAATTATATCATTTAGTATTTAAAGTTATTTATAATTACTAATAAAGAATACACATAATATTCTGGTGTCTGTTATCCCTCATCAGGAATTAGAGATAACCCTTAAAAACTAGATAGGGGAAAATTTTAGTTTGGTAATATTCTGTTTGGAAAAGCAGCTCTTCTCCCAAAGATTGGAAGTCCTCCTATACACTTTTCAACATGTTGCTCCATGTGTCTGTGCCGGGACATGGGCTTCCAACTTCAGAGTCCTCATTGCCAAGCACAGATGAATTTTAGGCCTTGCTGTTTGCTGCTATGTAATGACCTCAAGTCAGAATATTTTATATCTAAGGTCTTTGTGGTAATAGCATTGTTCTTTCAGTGGGTTTAGTGTTACTACTTCCTGTGTGATGAGCATGCATGAGGAGAACCACCTCCTGCTTAAAATCAGAACTGGGAACTTTCATTGAATAGCACAGAGATCCTTCATGGGTAACACTGATAAAAGTCACCCAGCAGTGTAAACATGGATGTTATTTTTAATAATGCCTTTATTCCAAATATTATTGAAGGTCACATGTACCACTTGTCTTTATTTTAGACTTTCTAAACACATTCTGGTGTAGTTATGACCTCTGATAAAGATGACAGTTTTCAGGTAAATTCACAAAACATTTATTATGTATATATGTTTAAGTAGCTAGGAAATCTAGGCTTGACTACCACGGTATAAATATTGGAAGGTGTATTTGCTTCCAAGATAAAAACACCAAATAAAAAGGTAGGCAAACATGTAACAACTGAAAGTCCAGAGTTGACAGTAATTAAAGTTAGAAAGAGAAAATTAATCATAATAATGATGCTTTTACATAACATCTTATTTGACATAAAGAGCAAGAAAGTACATGAAAAGTGGCAAGAGAAACATCAAGGGAACAAAAAAGATGGTCGCATTGGATAGAGGGCAGCATAAGGAAAGCTTAAATAAGTTTAGAGGATAGAATCCATCAAGTAAAAAATAATGTGAACAAAGCCTCAGGCAGGAAATCAAAGTTGTGACCTGGCAGCAATGAATAATACTGTTTACACAGGGTTTTATAGGTATATGAATAATAGAATTTGACCGTTAAAAGAGATAATGAATACAATGTACCAAATATGGTAGGAGGGGCAGAAGTAGGTTTATAGTTGTGAGTATGGTAAACAGATAAACAATTTATTCTTGTATCATTTATTATTTTTCCATAGGATCAACTGCAAACCTACTTTGCCCACCTCTGTATTTACCTCTGATTATTTATAGTTTTGAATGCCTGACTAAAGAATTTGGCCATTACTCTCTTGGTGCATGGTTTTCAAAGTTTTGTTTTGCTGTTGCTTTTTTTTTTTGGTGGTGTGTCATTTCAAAAGCTGATTTCAAAATTATGCAGAATCACAAACTATCAGAAAGACAGAGAGGGAGGGAGGAAGAGAGAGAGTGAGGGCAACTGGTGAAAGCTGTATTAAGGCACAGAGACCTGACTTCTCAGCTAGCCTCTCTGCAGGTGGCCCTAAGTCACACTGATGGAACTGTATGACTTCATAAAATGAAGTTTAAAAATCACTATTCTAGGTAATTAGAAGCTATTGATAGTTTTGCATGGAGTCATGTGTGAAGGAAATTGACTACAATTAGTGAAATTAAAACATAGATTTTCTAGATGTAGTAAAGAAAGGTGAAATTCCCAGTGGACTCCAAAGCTTCCTTCCCATGGGTTAATTGCACCTGCTACTATGGGCTAGCCACCAGGGAGCGCCACTTCCCTGACCTCTGTTACTTACAGACACAGCAATGCCATAAGCTCACTCTTTTCCAACTTAATACCTAATTGTACTAGGCATGAGAATATAATGCAAGGGAAATTAATACAAAGAATATTTAAAGACCTCTATACTTTGGTTTACAAGATGTGGTCGAATTTTCTTCAGATGGCACTTTATGACAAGGGCCTTCTCCTTCCCGGCTCCCAGTCTGTGTCCATGTAGTGGGTTCCATTTTACCATCCACATGAAATGGCACCCATATGTATAGCTACCTCCCTCAAAGGACAGAGAGCTCGAAGAGACAGTAAGAGCTCTGGAGGATCAGGAAGTACTACTGTACGGCATGTTGCCCACCTTCGTGTTTTCCATTTCCATCTTCTCTGAGGCATTAGTATTGAGAATTTAATTTAACATCTGTAGGGAACTGCAGCCTTTAATATTAGTTATTAATGGGTTCATCTTACAGTGCCCTCACAGACTAATCATCATCTCAACATTCACAAAATTTATTCACCACATAAAAAACACAGAAATTGGGTCTTGTTATATAGAGGCAGCAGAAGCCATGGAAACATTACTCCAGAAAAGATGCCAGTGTCCACAGAGATAAGAGACTTAACTAAGGTTGCTATAGCAGGCATGGGAAGAAAATGATGAACCAAGTTACATAACCAAGGAAAAATGGACAGATTAGTGATGAACGAGACGTAGGTGAAAGATGTAAACAGATGGATTAGAGACTGCCAGCTTTGGTATATGGAAGAAAGTGATTTCACTTTTACAAATGAGGAAATCAGAAGGGTAAATGATGAACTTAGTTTTAAATATGTTGATGATCTGTGGTATCAGTGAGAAGTCCAAGCAAAAATGTCTTTCAAAAAAAGATAAATATAGGATTAGATTTAGGGCTGTAGTTTCCTGAGGACTTCATTTCAGAAATGACATTGAATGACCTCTGCCTGAATCCTCTAAATAAAAACTCTATGACTTATTGTTTCAATCAATTTATATTACCTAATTCATAATTTTCATACCTACTTTCCTTACTAAAACATTCAAATCATAGCTTTGAATATAGAAAGAATGGGTTTTAATTTAGTGCTTGGAAAGAACAAGGTGCATTGGCCATTGCATTTTGTCTAAAACGAGCTATATGAACTGAGAAATTGCGTGCTTTGGAGATACTAGAGAAAATTGATTTCTTACTTGCTAAGGTGAAGAGCACATTTTGCTGAAAACGTCTTAGCAGCAAAGTGGTGGCAAATGCTTTACTCATACTCTCAGCACGTTAGCATCCATCAATGTCAGAGAGCACATTTTTAGGAATTTATTAGGTCCTTGCCAATTCACGTCCCCTTTTAATCAGTGGTTTCTTCTTTTCTCTATTTGTAGATCTGAGACTCTTGACTTAGATACAATTGGAAATAGTAGGGAACAAGCAGTCTCTGACTTAGAATGGTTTTGTATTAGCATTCAACACCATTCATATCCTGGTACTTGTGATTTTTAGATAAAGTTCTGGCTGATACTTTGATGAAAACTTGGACACAATAACTGGTTGTCTCTTGTTTGCTTGTTGGATTACTGATTTATGTAATCAGCCCTTGACATATTAAATTACTTTGTTTATTTATTTAGAGAGAGGGGAAAGGAGGGAGAGAGGTAGAGAAGCATCAGTGTGCAAGAGACTATGCTTCTTGCATACCCCCAACTGAAAACCTGACCCACAAATCAGACATGTGCCCTGACTGGGAATTGAACTGGTGATCTTTCAGTTTGCAGGCTGGAATTCAACCCACTGAGCCACATCAGCCAGGGCAATATATCGAATTCTTATAATGTTGACTCTTTAATGCTACTTTCTTCAAAATTTTGAGATAATAAACTATATAAAATTATATATTTTATTATTATTATTTTTAGCAGTCATTTATACATTCTGAACTCTTTACAGAAACTGGACCAGGTTTGGGATTCACTTAGATAAAAGCCTTGGATGTGCTTGGATCTATTATAAAGCAGTACTTCTCAAGTTTTTGTCATGAGGGATCAGTTTTTATTTACTTCTGAATCTATTACAGATTGATGTTTTTTACAACACATCCTGTCCAACAAGTCCACTCCTGACATGCTTAAATGACATGGCAAGGTTGGGATGCTATATACAGTTCTAAAAATTATTCTCAATTTTATATAGTCATTTCACTGCAGACCATAACAGACATTTTTCAGACTATCTAACAGTCTATAGCTCAACATGTGAATCACACTGCATTTAAAATACATGCAAATGTATTGAAGTTCTACAATCTTGGGAATGATTTATTTAAGATGTAATAAATTACATCTAACATCTGTCAAAGCTATGAAGAATGATTATATGATTAAATGTCATTCTTTAGCCACTTCATTTCCCTCTGTAACCCAAATCTCTGGTATCTTTGAATAAAATAAAATAATAAACAATAATTATATCTAAAACTATTTACTGAGTGCTTACTATGCATCAGGGACCAAGATAAGCAAATTAGAGACATTATTGTACTTAATCCTCACATCCACCTTATGAGGTAAGTAATTTATAGACGAGGACTCTAGGTGCAGCAAGGTTAATTGACTTTTCAAAGTCATTCAACTTCACCACTACATGGTAAAACCAACTAAAACATCTGCATTCCACAAAATAAAAATTAATTAGATACATCTTTGCCATTTTTCCAGCCATGAAAATGTAGTCTGGGTATTATGTTGAATTCAGAGTCCTCACTTCTCCTATAACAAGTTATTATAGAGACAATTTCCAAGCTCTAGGTCATCATACTGCAGCCATCCACATATTGATTATAGGTGGTAGGCTGTGATTGATTCCACAATCCAACCAAATTCACAGGACTCTGGAGATGCAAGGTCCACTTGTGCACATATCAGTCATGAACAATCATGGAGCAGAGAAGAATATAAAATAACATTAATCTCACTTAGACCTATGTAATTTCTGGCAGGTTGACAGAAGCAGTTATAAAGTATTTTATGGTAGTCTTGAATCCTGACCATGTACTCTCACTGCCCCCCAAATGTGCTGAATCCAGTCCTCCTCTAATAGTTGATAAAGGGTGAGACCCTTAATTTGGTGAACTTCCCATCACAAGAATTACTCAATACAGTGAGAGAGAGACTTTTATTTTCTGCCTCACACATCTCTAATTATGGAATAAGACTCAGCAGCAGTCTGGACCCCTATGGTAAACAACAAAGTTTTAGCAGTGAAATGGAAATGATGAAAACATTTCACTTCCTAAATTCTGTCAGGGAACACTGGGAGGATATTCACAACTAAGAACGTGCATATTACCAAGGTTGATATTACAGTGCTTGGATTTTCATAGACTCTCAGAATCACAACATTTTAAACTTGGTGACACTAGTTGCCTAGTTTCCTGGAGACATTTCATAAACACAAAGCATTTAGAAGCAACCATGTGTTCAGGTAATTCTACAAGTTACTTTTTTGGTTGTTTAGGGCTTCACAGGGCACTCTCACACTTAAGATTCATTCTGTCAACTACACGTGTTTTAAATATGTTACTGACACAGGTCCTTCTACATTTATAATAGCTGGTGGCAGGCTTGCAGCTCACTACAAACATGGCAGGTGCCATGCTGACATATGCAGTCAGTCTGTGAAACACTGGTGCAAGGACAAAGCATCCATCATGAGGACATTAGTCAGTAGTTAGCAATCGTGGAAAAGAGACTTCATCTTTTGTATTTTGCTGCTTCTTTCTGGTATGTGAGTGAATTGGAGGGTGATGATGGGTTTGCAGCAGCCACTAACTCTCATCAAAATCCAGTGACTGGAACATGGAGCAGGAGTGGAGGAAGATAAGCTAATGTGTGCGATTGCAGGTATATTTATTATGATGCTCATTAATATGAACTCCTCTCTTCCTTTTAGTGAAAAGGCTCTCCTCATCCTTCTCCTCTGTGACTGTATGTTCTTTTTTGAATGTCTGGCATCCTTTCTGATGTGGGACAACACAGTTACATTTAGACTACCTTTCACAAAAATACAAATCATCTTCTAGAAGTCCTCAGGATAATATTATGTGTATTATATTACACATGTATATATAATACAACACAACTTGAAAAGACTTGTGATTCTACTTTGGTTATTTAAAAATATGTCCAAAAATAATTATTTAATATGTTTATTAAATTAAATAATTATTTAAATAATTGTTTTTATTTATTGAATTTAGAAAGAGCTTGGAAGGGGAGAAACAGAGAAACATTAATTTTTTATTCCAGTTATTTTTTAATGTGTTTTATGGATTATGCTATTAGAGTTATCCCAGTTTTCCCCCTTTGCCCTCCTCCACCCAGGAATCCCCCCCACTTCCCCCTTAGTTCATGTCCATGGGTCATGCATACAAGTTCTTTGGCTACTCCATTTCCTATATTGTTTTTAATATCTCCCTGCCAATTCTGTACCTACCAATTTGTACTTCTTCATCCCTGCACCTTTTCCTCCATTCTGCCAATTCCCTCTCCCTGAGGATAACTCTCTAAATCATCTCCATATCTATGATTCTATTCCTCTTCTGGTTGTTTGCTTAGTTTGTTTTTTTATATTCAGTTGTTGATAGTTTTGAATTTGTTGCCCTTTTAATGTTCATAATTTTGATCTTCTTTTTCTTAAATAAATTCCTTTAACATTTCATTTAATAACACCTTGATGATGATGAACTCCTTTATCTTTACCTTGTCTGGGAGGCACTTTATCTGCCTTTCAATTCTAAATGATAGCTTTATTGGATAGAGTAATCTAGGTTGTCAGTCCTTGCTTTTCATCACTTTGAATACTTCTTGCCAGTCCCTTTCCTATTAGGTTTCTTTTGAGAAATCAGCTGACAGTCTTATGATAAGTGCTTTTCAGGTAACTGACTGCTTTTTTCTTGCTGCTTTTAGGACACTCTCTTTATAAACTTTTCCATTTCAATTGTGATGTATCTTAATGTGGTCCTCTTTTGGTCCAACTTTTTGGGGACTCTATGCTTCCTAGACTTGTATGTCTATTACCTTCATCAAATTAGGGAAGTTTCTTTTAATTATTTTTTCAAATAAGTTTTCAATTTCTTACTCTTTCTCACATCCTTTCAGCACCCCTGATTTGAATGTTGGTGTGTTTGAAGTTGTCCCTGAAGCTCCTTAGCCTTTCCTTGTTTTTTATTTTTTTTATTCCTTTCTTTTTGCTGTTCTAATTGAATGTTTTTTCCTTCCTTATGTTTCAAATCACTGTTTTGATTCTTGGTTTCATCCACTTCTCTTTTGGTTCCCTGTAAATTTTCCTTTATTTTACTTAGTGTGGCCTTCATTTCTGTCTGGGTCTTTTTGTTACATGCTGTTGAAGTACCCAGTGTGTTCCTTGAGCACCCTAATAATCAGTGATTTCAACTCTGTATTTGATAGATTGCTTATCTCCATTTTGTTTGGTTCTTTCTCTGGAGATTTATTCTTTCATTTGGGCCATATCTATTTGTCTCCTCATTTCGGCAGCCTTCCTGTGTTTGTTTTAATTAGGTAGAGCTGCTTTGACTCCTTGTTTTAATAGTGTGGCCTATTGTAGAAAAGTGTACTGGTAAATTGGATGAGGTGGAGCTTTAGATAATCACCATGACAGGGAAACCTGTGTGAACCAGATTAATGGAGTCTCCAATATGGTGTGGTCACTCTATGAATCTGTGTTGGGGAGGGCTCAGGAAGAGGACCACATGACTTCCTGGCCTTTGGAATTTTGTTCAGGAGGAAGCTGTTGCCTGGCACTCACCCTGATAACAGACACTTCAGTTTCTCGTGGTCAGCCATGGGTGCCCTTCCAGCTGCTGCCCTGGTGCTGGAGCTCAAAGGAAGTGAGTTTGCATAAGTCCTAAGCCCATTTTGAGCCCTTTAAAAGGAGATGCCTGAGAATCCCACAGTTTCTTCCACTGCCCCAATCCCCACTGGCTTTTACAGCCAAAAATGATGGAGACTTATCTTTTTGGCACTGTAATTCTGGGCTAGGTGGTCTGGGGTTCCCAAGGTATCTCTCCCAATTTTTATCCATTACACATAGGTTGGGGACTGCCTGTTCCACATCTCCGTGTGTCTATATCCCCATCCCCCTATCTGTCTGGATGAATGTTACTTCTTTAATACATTGGTTGTTTGACTTCCATACAGCTCGATGTTCTGATGAATCTGGGTGATAGTTGATTTGTAGTTTAGTTGTAAGTTTTGCTCTGGTTGTGCAAGGAAGCGAGCCCTGTTTACCTATGTCTCCATCTTGACTGTAAGCACATGTTGTTCAACTTCTTTTATGCATTCATTGGCTGATTCTTATAGGGCCTTGACACAGGATTGAATCTGAAACCTTGGTGTATTGGAATAACACTCTAACTAAGCTACCCAGCCAGGGCCTGTTCAAGAATTTTGATAGTTCTTTTCTTCACAGAATGAAGTATATTTCCCTTCCCCTTAAATGTAAGCTATATTTAGTAACTCAGTCTTAACAAACAATGTGGCAGAAGAGAGAATGGTTAATGTCCAAGATTAAAACAAAAAAGACATTATGCCTTTCTCCTCCCTTTCTTTCCCAGATTACCTGCCACTGCCATATCATGAGGATGTGCAAGCAGCCCTATGGAGAAGAACTCTCAGCAAGAGTCCTGTGTGGTAAGGTACTGAGCAAGGAACTGAGGCCTCAAGCTAATAGCCATGTGGGTTTTTATCTTGGAAGACAATCTTCCACACTTGTCAAACTCAGATGTCAGCAGCCCTGGCCAGCCCTGAGAGATCCTGTTTTTGAATCATCTAGTTGGGACTCTCTTGGATTCTTGGCTCTCAGAAAATGGGTAAGGAAATAAATATTTGTTGTTTTAAGCTGAGGTCATTGATTCTGAAGTAATAACGTCTTGCAGCAATAGATAATTAGTATGTCCATACTTCTTTATATAACTGGGTTGGACAACATCTGAGTATTTCATCCATTGTGGCTAAGCCATTGCAAAGCATTTGACAAAACAAAGAAAGATGTGGAGTGTTGGCAACTGCTACCTGACGTTAAAACTTGCTGAGATGCACATCATAGGATCTGCCTACAGTGGCAATTTATTTTTGTAAATTGTTCTATAGTTATTGGTATTTGATGTATCAGGGTAAATGCTAAAAATGTGTCATTTTTTAAATTTAGGTATTATGTCTTGATCATCTACTACATGTTAGTATTTATTCTAGCTGTTGTTGATGCAAAGATACAAAAACAAACATAACTGAGCCCCTGCTTAGAAAGATTATTTAGTTAATGTATATAAATCTATCCACCATATTTCTCTTTGAAAATGCAAAATACATTTACTATGGAATGTACAATAGCTTCTTATATAGAAAATTTGAAAGATTTAATAAAAAATGGCATTTCTGTCTTTCCTCATGTGTATGTATGTGTGTACAGAATATTTGTGTTCAGGAATTATCTACTCTTTAGTCACTGTCTCCTGTAGATGTGATATTGGAATGGCTCCAATGTAGAAGCAAGAATGATAAAGCAAAATGAACAAGAGAGTAGAAGTCATACATCTCTGCTATTCTGCAATTTCTCTCTAATTGTTATTGTTGGATAAAGAAGGATACAAATACTAATCCTCACTACTATTCTGATTTTAGGGCTCTGTATTTGTTGAAAAGAAGGGTGAGCTGTTTGTACATCTATGTGTTTTAAAGTGCCACTCTTGCTTGTCTCCTCTTGTGTCCATACGGCCTCCTTTATCCTTTCCATTTATATTGACATGGACAGTTCTCCCATACTTTTCTACACTCCCAGTAAGAATAAAATGGGGTAGAAAAGTTAACTTTTTTATGCAGATATGTCATCCTCAATAACCTTACCCTTCAATAATACACAAAATGGTTGACGTTAACTATAAATTGAATTTCTGTTCTTCAATTTTCCATTTTAAAAATGATGTCATATCCCCTATGAGTCAATCAATCACCACTAAAATATTCATTGTGAATTGTCCTTTTTCTTAATACAGTGCTGTGATTTTCTATAAAATCCTATCAATGGTTTGTGCAATTTGTTCTTTTCCATGAATTGTCAGTGCTGCTATTGGTGTCTGTCATTTTAATTGATGTGTTCCTGAAAACTGTTTTCAAATTACATATTTACCCACATTGTACATATTTTTACATGATTGCCATCATCATAAAAGAATACTCTTCATTCTTTTAGTTCATGGTTTTATATTGTATTTCCCTCATATTCCATGCAGTCTTAACTATGTTTTTATTAGGAGAATAAAATTTGTTTCCCATGAAGTAAATGACACCTCTCAATCTAGTGACCCAATTCTCAAGAATAAACAATCAAAGATGAAAATATAATGAGGTATAACTGGGTGCAAAAAAGGAGCCATTTATTTATAAACAGAAAAACAAAAATGACTGTCATATACTTTCTCTATAAGAAAAACCAACAACATCTCAGAGAAACCATCAATACAGATAATTATATGCATGGTAGTTAGGAATGGGGAATAACAGAGGCCAGGCTGAAGTTATTGTTCTATTTATTGGGCAGATAGAGACCCAGGGAACAGTCAGTGCACAATGGGTAGGAACCGACAAGTTTGTTAATTATGCCTGAATGCCTCATACACCCGCCTCTGACAAGAAGTGAGAAATACTCATTGCTGAGCTATTTTTTACTGTAGAGAAATTATTTACTTGCTTGGCATTGCTCTCCCACAAAGGGGGCCTCCTGTTCTTTCACCTTTGCAATATAAAAATTTATTGTGGAATTAAATTCTGTTACTTATTGTGGCTGTGCACCAACTTTAACTGCTATTAATCACAAAAGCAGAAAATACAAAGGAATGATTTCAATGCTGTGTCTTTTAGGGACTGAAAAGAAGCAGGAAATCAAATGCACAATTGGAAAGCATAGTAGCTAGACAATGATAAGAAGAATCAAATATTTTGAGACCGTTTGTGTTAAAAAGTTTTAATTAATTACCTTTTCATTCAGATCACATGTATTGCATTTGTAATATATTATTTTGGTCAACAAAGACACAACTTAATTATGCAAAGCTGTGTTACTTCTACAGCTAGCAGTATTGTTAGGAATTTTTTTTAAATGATAAGAAAAATGTTCCTTATTTTTAACTCCATTACAACTAAGAAGTAGTGATTTTATCTAGACTTCTCTCTTTATCTCTTGATCACATTGAAATGGAGAAATGCTTGGCTTGGGAGATGCCTGGATTCTTACAGAACTAGAGTCCACCACTCTTGCTCACTGTGAGCTATATGTACTCTCTGTTGTACTTTAAAAATCGTGTTCATAAATTCTTTTAAACACCTCTCAAGGAGAAGAGGAACTTATATCCCCTTCCTTTGAAAATGGTCAAGTTTTGTGATGATTTTCAGGAATAGAGAAAGCCAGTATGGTTTCTTTGTCGTTTGCTTGGATACTTACCCTTAAAGGTGTTTGCTTCCATGTAAGCAGTTTGACCTCCCTCTGGTGTTGACATGTTTTGAGGAAGCCCAAATTAGTCTACCTAATGAGAGACTGCATTGAAAAATCACAGGTTGAGACTCTAAGATTGTATGAGAAAAGAGTGGTGCTTGCCATCCTCTTCTGTGCTAGCATCCCATAGTTCTAGCTGTGGTCTTCCTGTAAGTGCAATTGGTTGAGAGACATCAAACTGTAACTGCCTAGCTGAGCTCTCTCTGAATTCCTGAATCACAAAATTTAATAGAGAGAGTAAAATAACTATTGTTTTAGTAAGCCACTGTTTTGGGGTAATTTGTTACGTAGCAATAGATAATCAGAACACAGTGAATCTCGACATGACAAAGATGCCTCTTCCTATGCTACAGGAAGGGTGAGAATTGCAGATAAGGGTATATTATCTGACACAATTCAGGTACAGAGAAAATTAGAGCAATTATACTACCAAAATTTTAAACTATATGGACAATTGAAAAATAAAATAAAAACTTCTATTGCATCCTTTTAATGTAACAAGGATGAAATTCTCCACAATTGAGTTGTTTAAATGAATTTGATTTGAAATTGAATTTGCCTCAAACCATAAAAGTCTAGATTGGGAAAGGAGTTCAGTCTCAATCAATATGGGCTTTCTCCTCATTTTGGATAATTCCAGGACCACAGAGAAAGTACATTATTCTAAAAGGAATTTTCTCCCACTTGGTCAGGAAAGTGCCTGGACAACACTGCCTTGTTCCTGGATACTATATATCTTCCCCTGCCTGCCTGTTTCTGTTTAATGGACTTACGCATGGCAGAATTTTTCTTTTTTTAAAAAAAGATTTTATTTATTTATTTCTAGTCAGAGGGGAAAGGAAGGAAAGAGGGAGAGAAACACCAATGCATGGTTGCCTCTCTCGCACCCCCTACTGGGGACCTGGCCTGCAACCCAGGCATGTGCCCTGACTGGGAATCAAACTGGTAATCCTTTAGTTCCCAGGATGATGTTCAATCCACTGAGCCACACCAGTCAGGGCTCATGGTAGAATTTTTCAATGCTTACCCACAGTGATTCTTCTCAAATTCAATTGGTCCTCCTTTCCCAGAGCATTTACACTGAAGTAGAACCCTTTGTGGAACCCATAGTCTTGGTTCTCTTCTCTGCAGTGCAACTCATGCATTTTTCATACTGACAAATATTTGGTACCAAATATTTCAGTGTACCAAATATTTACATGATTTCTTGCTTCTAAGATATCCTTTGAGGACAATGAGCTGGGAGGGCTATGGCTAACTCTGTGGTCTGGGCTTGGAACACAGGACAATGAAAGAAACCCTTTCTAGTAGAAAAAAATCCTACTGTCATACCTTTTTTACACAATGAGATTTCACTTAATATATAATAATAACTACATTTTTACATTGATTTTTAATTATAATTTGTTTCATTCTTGCATTATAAAAATAATTTTCATATTTAAAAATTTATTGGTACTCATATCTTACCATATAATTATAAAACCTGGATAATTCTATGTAAGTTTTTAATATACTTTCTTGAAAAAGACAAAAATAAAATATCATTCTGATTCTTCAGTTTTGATCAAATACCCAGCATTTAATAACAACTATTATTATTATTCATTTTATATATAAACATGTATGTTTATATGCCTGAGTATATTTGTCTATGTATATAAGTATGTACATAACATATATATGGATACAAATCAGCAAGTTCTATGTTACTAACACTGTTCTAACTACAACAAATGACCTCAAAAACTCATAATGTTTCCAGTGAACTTAAGAACATAAGAAATAATGTTGTTTTATTTAATTTTTAAATCTTTATTGTATTTTTTTCTTTACCATTTTGTCCCCTTATACCCTCCTGTCCCCAGCAATCACCACACTGTTTTCATGTCCATGAGTCCTTTTTCCTTTCTGCTCAATCCGTCCACCCCTTAACCTCCCCCACCACTAGCTGTATTAATCATTTGTTTAGTTCCTGAGCCAAATGAATTTGGATTTCAATGTTGTAGCATGAAACAGTTATACTACTAATTATCAATTAACTATGACTTTAAAAATCTTCTAAAAATTTGATTTACAAATGTATCATTAAGAAATAATCCTATTATTAAAAACAAAAAAAGTTTATCATTTCCCAAAAACGGTACAAAAATTTAAGACCTAGTTACAAGTTGTTGATTGCTAGACAATTTATTATATTTTCTGTGTTAGCCTCAGGGGAAAGATATGGAAATAATTACTTGCTGTTTTGTTCAGACTGATATATATTTGTTTAGTGTGGCTTTATGCAAAAAGAAGAGACCATAATATGGACCACTCTCTTCTTAGTCCCTTTGGAAATGAGGCATTCATAGAAAATATCATTTCTAGACTTAAGGAAAAAAAGTCTTTCTTATTTTATTTGAGTTCTATATTATGCACAAAGCACTTGTTCAGAGTTACAGAATTTATGGGAATGCTGCATAAAAATTCCACCCTGACAAGAACTGCCCAGAAAGAATTTTGATTGCTGTTTCCTTCAATGCTGCACATAGCCAATTTTAGTTAGACACAAGGTTTGTATTCACCATGGCTATGAATTATTGACTTCTAGTTAGAATAAAAGAGAAGGAATAATGGTCATGGCAACACAAACTTCTTTTGCTAACACATTATATTTCAGTATAATATTGTGTCATTCCTTTCTTTTCACACTGATAACTTCTTTAGTCCCACAGAAACATATGAGGTCTGGCATGCTTTGACATTCTGATTTTTTATATAATGTCTGTGATTTCTTATTGTTTGTTTCCCTGGATAATGTCCACATCTTTTACTCATATAAGTAATAGACCTAGGAGTAACTGTGGCTGCACCACAGAATCATGGAATCATAAAGATGGTGTAGAATAGCTTCTTATTTTACCAGGAGGCAGAAAAATAGTAACTCACCCAAAGGCAAATGGCTAGTTGGCAGCCACACAGTTCAAAGTGTTTTCATCATAAAATAGTGCCTTTTCCATAATATCGGTAATGAATAACAGAGCTGTCACATGTTTGACAAAAGTTTATTTAAAGAAACTTTCCTACACATTTGAAATGTTTGACAGATCTTATACAAGGAACTGAGGGGTTCACAAGTAGGGGAGACTGGTTGTAGCACTGAGATAATAAGTGAGGTGGAGAAATGGCCACAGGTGGGATTTTTTTGGTTTCTACTTTGAATGTCTTATTTTAGTTTCTTGATAGAAAATACAAAACATAGCACTAATTAAGAAAAAATACACATTTACCATCACTGAATGAGCCATGCTAGTAAATCACTAGTGAATCTTGTGTTATTTAATGTTCTTTCAAGTTCTTGAAACTTGATAGTAATAATTTTTTAAAAGATTGAGTAATTTAGGAATTCAAAGATTCAAAGCTTTTATATCTGCAATACATCTACAGTATTTCCCACTTATACATGTCAGATAGGTTTCAAGACCCCCAGTGCCTGCCTGAAACTGAGGATAGTAACTATAGTACCTATAGTACCCTATATATACTATGTTTTTTTCTACACATGCATACTTTTTCACTTAAATGATTTACTTCACAGCTTCTCTTGGGCATATGCAAATTACCAGGAACACTGCTTTTACCATTATCAAAAAAACTCAGGGTCACTTTAACAAAAGCACTGTGATACAGAGACAGTTGATCTGGTAACCAAGAAGGCTACTAAGTGACTGATGGGCAAGTATGCAGAGTAGAGACACTGGAAGAAGGCATGATTCACTTTCTGGGAAGTGCAGAGTGGGACACTGCAAGATTTCATCATGCCACTCAGAACAGCATGCAATGAAAGCTGATAAATTACTAATTTCTGGAATTTCCATGTGATATTTCTGGACTGTGTTTGATTACAGGTAATTGAACCAATGGAAAGTGAAACCTTGGATAAAAAGGGACTACTGTGTGTGTGCATGTACTCGAAAGTGCATTCTCTTAACATTTTCGAATGTCATTTTAATATATTCAATATTATTATGCTAGCACAAGAAAACCTGTTGTCCATCCCCCACCCCTGGAAATATATTTCATGGAGCCTAAAGAAAACTGTTGGCTAAAAATTCTCAAAATGAGCCAAACATAACTAAATTTGATACTAGCAGGAACTATGACAGAACATTTATTTTCTATAATTGTAATGCTCTATTTAAGATTTTGTAATTATTTTTTCTTTGAAGAAACCATGGGAAACACACCTCCTAAGAAGAAAACATTCAGGCTATTATGACTTCATTAATTTTGTTTTGTTTTCTTAAACATTGTGAAGATAGTGTAATTCAAACAACAGGATGGAAAAATAAGTGGTATTAATATATTTAAATTCTTAAGGATTATATATGGGCTTTAACTTTTTGAGAAATTATCTAAGTAATTATAGAACATTTCTCTCTATTTATACCTGGTGTTTTACCTTACATAGATATTCTAAAATTATGAACATTTATCAGAAGCTCCTTTTTTTCACATACTTTGACAGATACTATTATTTTCCCCTGACTCAATAAGAAGCAAATCAAAGCATATTATTATTTGTTCTTTATATATAATATACATATATTTAAATTTATTTTTTTATTTTTTAAGATTTTACTTATTTATTTTTAGAGAAAGTAAGGGAGGGAGAGAGGGAAACATCAATGTGTGGTTGCCTCTTGTGTGCCCCCTTCTGGGGACCTGACCTGCAATCCAAGCATGTGCCCTGACTGGGAATCAAACTGGCAACCTTTTGATTCACAGGCCAGCACTCGATCCACTGAGCCACACCAGCCAGGTTAGGTCATCTTATTTTAACATCAGTTTTCTTTAATTGAAGGAGTAATTGAAAATATTAAACTCACTATTGTATAAACCTGGACTAAAGTGTCTATGCAAGTGACTATTATACACTTAGGATTTGTCATAAAATCCTAAGTGTCCTTTTTACCCCACTACCTACAGCTCATTGCCTACTGAGCTGCCAGTAAAATGAAAGAGGGTGATACTCATATTGGGTCTATGTTCTATATAACAGTCCATATACAATGAAAAAAATGTATTTCTATTAGGATAGACATCCATATAGCTAACACACACACAAAAAAGCTTTGTTACTTACTGCTTAGTGTCAGTTTTATTTCTAAGGAAATTATCTATATTTCAGTCTTGGAGTCTCCTTGTGGTCTTAGCTCATACAGCTCTAGCTATCCTGACATGTCTTGCATGGTCTTCTGGGTTCTCAACTCGGATTTGGTGCATATTGAATTCAATCCACCCATTAAACACCCTTCAAACATACAGTCACTGAAGGACTCAGTCTACTTATTTTTTAATGCACTAGTTCACTGAGTCAAAATCACCACTCTTAATAATTCAAAGATGGCTTACATTATCCCTCTTCCTCCTGACCAAACATTTTATGTGTGACCAGAATCATGCCTTTCATCTCCTTCCTTAATTAAGGAGGTGGTCCCCATTCATGGCAGTCTGTGAGTGCAGCCTAACCCTCCACCTCTGCCATGAGATGTTGGTCCTTCCATTCCTTACCTCACAGTGGCCATGGAGACGGTAATGAATGCCTAATGACCACTCATGCCCTGCACATACAAGAACAGAGGTTTCCTCTCCTGCCACCTACTTAGTGCTTCAGAAATTATGTGTGAACAGAAGCATGCCTTTTGGGTAGCACACAAGCAGGGTGGAATAAATTAGCACTAAAAAAGTTTAGTACAACTAAATTACAGTAGAATCACAGCCTACAAAAATTGGCTAGGAAATGCAGTTTGATCCTAAATAGGTTGAGTATATTCCAACATAGAAAGTTTAAATAATAACCAAAGTTTCAAAATATAACTCTCAAATCTTCTAAAATAGAGGCCCAAAATGTCAGGCCAAACCTAGACAAATATCAAGCTGACTGAGAAAAATAATTAATAGACACTGACATTGAGATAACACTCTTGCTGGAATGGCTAGACAAGGATTTTAAATGAGCTATAATAGAAATAATCTAATAAGCTATTAAAACATCTTTTAAAAATTAAAAAAAAATTAAAAATCTTGACAAAGAAATGGACAATATGAAGAAGTACCAAATTAAAATTTTAAAGCAGAAAAAATAATAACCCAAAGCAACAATCTCATAGAGTGGGATCACTATCACCATAAAGATGACAGAAGAATGATTCATGAACCTGAAGATAGACCACTAAAAATGTTTTCATTAGAACAGAGTGAAAGCAGTTTGAAAAAGTGAAGAGCTCTTAGGGACTTATGGAACAATAACAGAGGATCTAACATTTGGGACGTTAGAATTTCAGGCAAAAAAAAAGAAAAGATAATGGAGAGGTGAAGCTGTATTTGAAGAAATAATGGACAAAAACATTTCAATGTAACAAAAATTATAAACATATTAATTTAAGAAGTGGAACAAGTAGAAACAGATACAGCTTGACAATTTCATGTCCTAACATAACAATCTAACAGCCAAAAACTAACTAAGCAAACATTTAGAAAGCTAACATAGAGAAATTAGTCATTACCTATCAGTAAATTTGAACAATCCAAGTTCAGCTGCCTTCTCATCAGACATCATGAGTTCCACAGTAAGTGACAATATTTTCATGTGTTGAAAGAAAAGAATTATTAAGCCAGATCATTATGTTTAGTAAAGTATTTTTCAAATATGAAGATGAAATGAAAATGTGTTTATATGTAGGAAAACAAAAAGAAGTTATCATCAGCCAAACTAACTAAATAATCTTCTTCAGATTGAAGATATATGATAACATAATAGAATGTGGAACATGAACAATGAAAACAGAAAGGGTAATTTTATGGGTAAATATAGACTTTGATTTTTCTTCTGTTTTTTTAAAAAAATTATGCTTGACAGTTAAGAACTGTCATTCATAAAATTGTGTGATGTGTTTCTCAATGTAAGTAGACAACTATTTGAAAGGGTAACTAAGTGAGTTAAATGTTATGATAGCTATGTTCCAATTGAAGTAAAAATATGGAAGGGAGCAAAAAATATGGAAAAATATGGGAAAAAATCCTGGACAAAAGAAACTTCCAGGTTCTTTCAGTGTGTTGACATCATCTTTGTTTTCTATAGGCTCTTTTTTAAAAACCACAGTTTCTTTAATTCCACATTGGTCAATATTTTTAATTGTCTTTAATTGACTCTAGAGCTTATTTTTATGAGAGGATTTCTATAAGGCCACCATTAACATAAGCACTAATTTTTTTCTTTATATGTATACTATTTCTGTAGAAAGTAAACAAATATTTTGGTGATTTAGAAATTTGGAAGAATGAGTTATTTTCATAAGCTTTAAGCAAAAATCCATTTAAATTTTTCAGTATTGTTTCTAAAACTCTTTAAAGTCATATTTCTTGTATAATAATTCTATAATGAATTAAATTCAATTCTAAAATTATTTGAGAATCACAACTTTAGAGATTTAGATGGAAAATCTATCTTTTTAGTTTTTATAATTAGAAGTAAAAAAAAAATGTTGTCAACCAACTTGTATATTCATCATCCCTTAAAAGTTTGCTTTCTTGATATTTGCATAGTTTTCTTACATGGAAAGTACCAGTGAAGAAATGACAGATTGCTCTGTGATTGAAGAATCATAGAAGAATGACTCCATATTATTCTAGTATAACAACAATTTCATAGCTCATGTCAGTATATTGTACAATTCGAAAATAGCTTGGTTATCACAATAGTGAAAAAAGGTACCTGAAGACACTTTGGTTAAAATTAGAATGTCTGGATGATCATTAAAAACATCTGTAAATTAGAAATATCTCTGTGAGCAAATATGCTATTCCTAAAGAAAAAGTAACTACAGTTCATGCCCTACAGAAACAAATTTATTTGATTTGAAATTAGAAAATAAACAGAAATGTAATGCTGACCACAGTTTTAAGCAAGTCTTTAAAGCTATCAATGGCAAAATTGTGTAAGTGTAATAATTTGTCTTTAGTGGCCATGCCCAATCAATTCCTGAATTTGGTTTAATTTGATAGGTGTGAGGATTCACACAGGGAAAGCAATTACCAGCAACCAACTGTCTAATTCATTTTCTGGAAAATAGAAACCTTTTATATTACATAAACTTAATCATAGAGCAGTTTCCTAATAAATCCACAGTGGACCAGGAACAAAAATCATAACTGAATCAATAATTACATTTAAAAAAGCACAGAAAACTTCAATTCAGTGAAGCACAGCTCTAAAACCCTAGAAAGCAGACCACAAGTATACATGCTTTTTTACTACTTTCCTTAGGAAAGCAGACCAATAAAAGAAAAAAGGAATACACATTTCTATTCTTACAAAACAACACCCCTCCAGCAATATGAACTAATTTAGAACTTTCAGTTTAGCTTGTCAATAAGAAATTTAATTAAACTCAATTGATTGTTATTCCATTAAAATATTCCATCAATTTAAAAATAATATATATTCATTGTAAACAGTACATTTGAGTTTTAGATGTCATTTTTGCCCATTCAGAGTACATAACTGAATTATGCACATTGATCATTTCCTTAACAATTAAATGTTAATATTTAATATGTTATACATTTTTCATATATGATATTTGATAATCACAGAATAAACTTTTGCCTAAGGATTCCTTACTAAGCATCTATAATACTTAAAATTGACATTTCCACAACATTTCAGTGAATATCTTTCATATAAGTGTCACTGAATTTTGCAGTGTACAAACCAGTCACCATTACCCAGGTGAAGAAATAGAACACTAAAAGTATTACAAAATCCATAGTACCCCTTCCTCTTATAACTATATCCTTCTTTTTTATTTTTAAAAATAGATTTTATGTATTCAGTTTTTAGAGAAGAGGGAAAAGAGGGAGAAATAGAGAGAGAGAAACATTGATCAGTTGCCTCTGGAATGTGCCCCAACTGGGAACTGAACCTGCAACCCAGGCATGTACCCTGACTGGGAATCGAACCCATGATCCTTTGCTTTGTGGGATGATGCCCAATCAACCCATCCATACCATTCAGGGCAAAAAGTAAACAAAAGTAACCACTATTAATATTTCTACCATAATGTAATAACTTTGTCTATTTTTATATTTATTTAAATATTTTATTTATTTTTATTTATTTATTTTTAAATATATTTTATTGATTATGCTTCTACAGTTGTCCGAATTTTTTTCTCCTCCTTATTCCCCTCTGCCATGTACCCGCCTCCCACCACTATTCCCCTACCTTAGTTCATGTCCATGGGTCATACATATCGGTTCCTTGGCTTCTCCATTTCCCACACTACACTTAACCTCCCCCTATTTTGTACCTACTATTTATGCTCCTTATTCCCTATACCTTTTCCCCCATGCTCCCCCTTCTTCTTGCCCACTAATAACCTTTTATGTGATCCCTATTTCTGTGAATCTGTTCCTGTTATAGCTGTTTGCTTAGTTCATTTTTTGTTTTTGTTTTATAGGTTCAGTTGTTGATAGTTGTAAGTTTGTTGTCATTTTACTATTTCTATTTTTTAAATTATTTTATTGTTGTTCAATGACAGTTGTTTGCATTTTTCCCCCATCACTCCCCCCTACCCGAGCCAAACCCACCTCCCTCCCTTGCTTCCATCCTCCCCCTTGGTTTTTTCCATGCTATTCGTATTTTTGACCTTCCTCTTTTTCTTAGAAAAGTCCCTTTAACATTTTATATAATAAAGGCTTGGTCATGAAGAACTCCTTTAACTTGACCTTATCTGGGATGTGTTTTATCTGCCCTTCCATTCTAAATGATAACTTTGCTGGATAGAGTAATCTTGGATGTAGGTCCTTGCCTTTCATGACTTTGGATATTTCTTTCCAGCCCCTTCTTGCCTGTAAGGTTTCTTTGGAGAAATCAGCTGATAGTCTTATGGGCACTCCTTTATAAGTAACTGTCTCTTTTTCTCTTGCTGCTTTTAACATATCCTCCTTCTGTTTAATCTTGGGTAATGTAATTATGATGTTCCTTGGTTTGTGCTTCCTTGGGATTCTCTGGGCTTTCTGGATTTCCTGGAAATCTATTTCATTTGTCAGGTTGGAGGAAGTTCTTCTTCATTTTTTTTTAAACAAGTTTTCAATTTCTTGCTCTTCCTCTTCTCCTTCTGGCACCCCTGTGATTCAGATTTGGATCATTTAAAGTTGTCCCGGAGGTTCCTAAGCTTCTCCTAATTTTTTTGAATTTTTGCTTCTTCATTCTGTTCTGGTTGAATGTTTATTTCTTCCTTGTAGTCCAAACCATTGATTTGAGTACCAGTTTCCTTCCTGTCACTGTTAGTTCCCTGTACATTTTCCTTTATTTCACTTTTCATGGCCTTCACTTTTTCCTCTCTTTTGCAACCATACTCAACCAATTATGTGAGCATCATGATTACCAGTGTTTTGAATTCTGCATCTGATAGGTTGTCTATCTCTTCATTGCTTAGTTATATTTTTTGTGGAGCTTTGATCTGTTCTTCCATTTGGGCCATATTTATTTTTGTCTCAGTGCACCTGTTAAGCAGTGAGGGGGTGGAACCTTACATATTCACCAGGGTGGGGCAACCCACATCACTACATTGTGGCCCTGTATGTGGGGGAAGGGTCAGGGAGGAAACCATGCCACTTGCTGGGCTCTTTGCTGACTTTCAGTCACTTCTTCCACTACCCACAAGCAAATTGGGCCCTTCTGGTGCTGATTCCAAGGTGGGTGGTTTTATGTATGTTCTAGGACCCTGTGAATCTCTCCAACAAACTCTCCTGTGAGGCTGGGAGTTTCTCCCACTGCCTCAACACCCACAGGTTTTTTCAGTCAGAGGTTTTGAGGCTTTATTTTCCCGCACTGGAACCATGGGTTGCAAGGTCTGTCTCACTTTTCAGTTGTTCCTCTTAGTTTACCTGCACATGAATGTGAGACCAAATGTAGGCCACCTAGCCCACCTGGGTCCTTCGCATGCTGAGGTCCTCCAGCAGCTACCTTGTTGCAAATCCTTTCTACTCTAGCTGCCCATCTCGACTCCTCCTACAGATCTGGAGACTGTTTCTTCTTTAACTCCTTGGTTCTCAGAGTTCCATACAGTTTGATTTTCTGGCATTTCTGGTTATTTATTTGCTTTTAAATTTGTTGTTGTCCTTGTTTTGGTTGTGCAAGGAGGCAAAGTATATCTACCTAGGCCTCCATCTTGGTTAGAAGTCTGTTTCACTGTTTTATTTGTTTATTTTTAGACAGAGGGGAAAGAAGAGAGGGACAGAAATGTCAATGTGTGGTTGCCTCTCTCACATGCCCCCTACTGGGGATCTGGCTTGCAACCCAAGTATGTGCCCTAGATTGGGAATCGAACTGGTGACCATTTGGTTTGCAGGCTGGCGCTCAATCCACTGAGCCACACCAGCCAGGACTATTTTTATATTTATTCAAATGGAAGTACTTTGTGTTTAGGGACTTTGGTTCAGTATTATGTTAATGAGATTCAGCCATATTGTTGTTGTCTGTAGCAATAAATTTGTTCTTGCTGCCTATATAGTGCTACATATAGAACATACAACTCCCTATTTGTCCCTCCCTGCAGTCCCTGGCAACTTCTATTCTGCTTTCCATTTTCATAATTTTACTATATCAGATCACTCTTACAAATGGAATCATGCAGTATTTATGCTTCTATGAATGACTTATTTCACTGAGCATAATGTCCTCAAGGTTCATCCATGTTGTAGCATATGATAACATTTTGTTATATTTTATGGGTAAATAATATTCCATTATGCATATATACCACACTTTCCTTATCCACTGATAAACACATGTTATTTCCCCCTGTTGATTATTATGAATAATTAATACTCAGTGGCATTTTATTAACTACTTATTTTTTCATTAACTTTTTTATAAATTATTTTTTTAAGATTTTATTTTATTTTTAGAGAGAGGGGAAGGATGGGAGAAAGAGAGGAAAAGATACATCAGTGTCTGGTTGCTTCTTGCACCCTCCACCAGGGACCTGGCCTACAACCCAGGTATGTGCTCTGACTGGGAATCAAACCACAGATCTTTTGGTTCGCAAGCCAGCACTCAATCCACTAAGCTACACCAGCCAGGGCTCCCTTAACTTTTTTTTCAACCTTTCATAATCTGGCATCAGTTTCTTATCATTTTTTATTTTTACTTTTTACATATTCCTCCATTCTTACTGAAATTTCTGTAGTTTCCCTATTCTTTTTCTAACCTAGATTCTCTCACAAGGTAATCTTATATCCATGCATAGATTCACTCTTTATTTATTAGATAACTTTCCTTATTTCCATATCTTCATCAGAGGCAATACTTAAGTTGTAAACAGGTACCTCTACCATCTTAATAGTTGTCTTTGAGATAGTTCAACATCCTAAATTTTCCCTCTTACTTATATCCTCAGTGATACCATGTAAGAAGTGTTTTCAGCCATAGAACAAAGGGTTTACTATTTCTAGAGCTACCAGGAGCCCCAATTTCCTCAGAACTATATTTGGAAATTTTAAATGCCATTACTGATTATCCAGTGTTAATATTGAACAAAAATTTCCAATTCACATGGAGATAATGAACCTTAGTTTATCACTGTCTTCTCTGGCCTAGAAATAATTCCTAGAGGCAGCCAACTTGAGGTTCTTACACAATGCATTCCAGTTTTCTTAACGTGTCATCATCATTGTAGCTGATTCTCTTGCCACGAATACTCTTAGAGCATGAGTCATGACTGTAAGCCCAATCTTTTTCTTCTTCTGGAAATAGTATTACCCCAGGAGATACTAAACAGTAGGATGGTAGAGATGGAAACCTGTCTTCTGATTCTGGTACCCTGTATAGTCAGTGATTAGTATTTTCTCCCCTATATAATAATGTCCTTTTTAGGATACAGGAGCTGAATATGCTCAGTCCCCCAATCCTCTGAACATTGCTACTTCTTAAAAAGGATTAGATGCAAATATAAAGTTGCAAAAGTAAATCAGGCAACCTTTTTCTTCTGAAGCCTTTAACCCTTTCATACTTTATCAAATAATAGATGTTCCAGTGGGCACTCAACAAACCTTCTTGATGCCATTGAATCTTCTCCTTCTCATTGTCTACAAAGAGCCTATTATGACCAGGAGGTTGGGAAATCCCTTTTACTGGCTGCCCCTCATTATCTCTGATAGATATAGCCCATGAATGCCCCATAGAGGGATGAAAATAAGTCACTCGGGACACTAAAGAGCAATATATGAAAATGCTGGTAAGTTTACTCTTCACTTCCCAGATTTCCTTCAGCAACTCGGGCTCTGCCAGAACCACCATGATCTGACTGTCTCCCAAATAACACATCTTATTTGTCAGCATTAAAACTGTACCCTGGATACATTAAAGCAGTACGGTAATAATTTCTGGGAGGAAATGCTAAAGTGATACTAATTTTAATCTAGAATAAAAAGAACATAAAAATTGCTAAGAAGATAATGAGAAAGAGAAAAATTGTAGGTGTGGTCTTATCAATTAGATGCTAACATTAAAAATCCAGAAGTTGAAATAATAAACATACTAATAAACAAAATAAAAGTACAGACAATTTAAAAATATATTTAAAATATATGACATATTTGAAGATATGCAAATTCAGTTAACATGTTTGGAATATTGAAATGAAAATACATAAATCCACAATAACAGGGATGTCAAACTCTTTGTTGTCAATTGAACAATAAAGAGAAAATCTTTAAGAATCTAGAAGAACTAAGTAATACCATAATCGAATAGACATACTTGACATTTAAAGAACATTCTGCACAATGACGGTAGACGACATTACTTTCAAGTTCACATGGATCATTCATTAAGGTAGATCATCTCATGTCATAAAGGAATTCTTAAAAAATGTAAAGCAATTTAAATAAAAAAGGATACTCTCTAATCAGATTAATTTTAAAATAACTCAAAAATCTCTAAATCTGAAAAATTAAACAATATCTTTTTAAATCTTATTTGGGGCAAATAAAACATTCTAAGGGAACCTAGCGAATAATTTGAACTGAACAGAAAATAAAATAGAAGTATCAAAATATTTGTGGTATGCTTCCTGGGTGGCCAGCATCCAGAGAGGAGGAATGTAAAGGCCTAGTCCCGCTAAGCAAATTCTGGGAAATGCTGAAGGGATTTTCCTGCTCTGAAGCTCCTCATTGGGTAGAGTTGGCAAAGGAAGCTTTCACTGAGGGAGCATTGCAGCTCAATTGCTCCTATGGCCTAATTTTGCTTTCTTCCTTCCCTATTCTTTACATCTACAGGTGCCAAAGATCCTAAGAATATTCCCTAATAAGCCTCTTGCTAGCTAATTTCTATCCCGTAGTCTGTTTCCTGGGGAGCCCATCCTGAATAAATTGCCATTAACAAAATAAAGACTTAGAGCATTTCCAAATCAGCCTCTGGGATTGAATCTCAGATCATTAATTCAGAACACCTATTTAGTAAGAATGCACTGCCTATCCTAAATGTAAGCTTTTCTGTTTCTTTGTAGAATGTTTTTATTAGTGGATTTGGTGAAGCTCATTTTCTGATGTAAGTTAAAGATGCAATTATTGGAATTCATTCCTGCAGAAGGTGACTTTTAGGATATTGAAAATCACTGATACATCTCTACCCCTTATACTGGTAAACAAGGAAGACAAGCTGTTTTAACTACTGTGTTGCTAACAACATGGTGATCAACTGAAAACAGATTATGTTAAAGATGGGAGAAAAATTTTAATAATATCTCTTGACTATTAGCATCCAATTTTTTCTTTTCATATTTTATTTGTCTTTTCTATTTTAAGTCTTAACCATATAGGGAAAAAACACATGATTTGCTTCAATTCAATTTAAATTATGGTTTTGCTTAGATATTAGTGGTTATTGTATTCAATGAAACTGAGAACTGAAGTGTGCACTAGAAATGGGAAGGCTGCATGGGAGAAAAGCATAGGCTGTTATATTTTCATTCCTGCTATCTTCTGACATTACTATTGGCTATGCCAACTGAATGGCTTTACAAGTAAAACAACACCAAAAAAGTGAATGGGAACATAGGGAGAAATGCTTAAGTGATCATGTCAAAAACAAAGTGATACAGTATTATAAATGTTTTCCATGTTCTGTAAATATGTGGCACTTAATCAAAAGTCATTTACAGCTTGAAAGGACCAGCAACGTAATAAAATTGAATGAGTCTCTTTTGGTTTTACCTGTTTTCTGAGAATGCTTGATGTGTTTTTCTTCAGATATGAATTTTTAACTTTTAAATTCACATATACAGATTAGCTTTTAAATGTGTCATGATAAACCTGTGCCACCAGCACACAAAAGGGTTTAACAGTCAGTTTAGATTTCTGTCCTGGCTCATACAGTTTAAACTGAAAGTTCCCTGGTAAATCATTTCCCTTTAATAATATCATAAATAAGTAGAAATTCTCCACAATTCACCGATTGTGGTTGAATTATGTCTCTTAAATATATAAGCAACAGTTTTAGAAAACTAACACTGTTATAAAAAGGGCCATCAAGTCTTCAGGTTAAACTAATTTGTTAAATTATTTAAAAAAGTTTAATGATATACATCCACTCAAAATCAGAAAAGCAAACTCAGCAAGAAACTGCTGAAACTTTCTTGAGGCAAAATACCCTTATTTGAAGATGGTTGTGTTCATTGACCAGTTTGTGAGATTTCTGTTTCATTTTACTTTTGTAATGGGTGAAGTTTCAGGATGTATATCAGAAAAAGTTGTCTGACATGGTACCTGCTACCAGACCAATATTATTAGAATAGCTGATGTAGAAACAACAGGTTGACAGATTTTAGGCATCAATGACTGAGAAAATGTTAAGCATCCCATGTCATATGCTTGCACATTTTATTTTAAAAGATAGGCTATTTATTTATTGGGCCAATGACAGGCCACTGTAAGATACTTAGCTCAGTTTTATATTCTAGCAGCCAACTTGTTGTGAAATACAGGTGTTTAGCTTTACTCTCTAAAGTGAAGAAGTGAGGGAAACAAAAAGGCTTCCAGGACAGCATTTCTCAATATATGGTTTCTGTAGAACATCTGTTTCAATTCTCCTGTACACTTAGCTAAAATTCATATTATTGGACTATGCTTCAGACTCCTGAATAAGAAGCTCTGGGGATGTGGCTTCAAAAGTGCATTTTCTAGGGAGTAACCTGTTTAGAAATACCTATGCCTAATATTATGGGTTAAAAAGCCTGGTGTAAATAACAGTGGGTGTAGAGGAGGAGTTATTGGCTCTAGTGTAGGCTATGGTTTCTAAATACCAAGTTGTGGTCTCCAAATGTACTGGGAACTGTGGATGGGCTGAGAATTTTGGGTATGATTTCTGAGTGCCCAAGTACTCATCACTGATGTCACTCGAGGGTACAGGTGATCATGTCCTTCCCAATCCTAATAGATAAGGAGCTGTAACACCTGCAAAGGGATAAATGGATGCTTTTTAATCCTGTTTGTAACCATCAGAAATTTCCAGTTCATCTGGTTTATGGTTGATGCTCAGTATGTCTTGCACTGAACGAACTGAATTCATTCTAATCTCTGCTGGCCACTGACACACTTTACAAGATACTTATCCATGTCTCTGAACTTCATTTTCCTCATCTCTAAAATGACATTGATAATAACTTTCCTCAGAAGTTGTTCTGAGGTGAAATATGATCCTATATGTGAACTCGCTCTGGAAATGAAAACCTCCAAGAATTTTAAGAGTGAAAGATTAGAAATGCATATGTATGTGGATTCTTTTTGCATCAGTTCAGATATTAATATTTTACAAATACAAAGCAATGTCAACTTTCTCACTGACATAGTTTTAATTAATAAAATGTATAATCTTGATAAAGTATATAATTTTTATAGGAATTAATCTCTTTTTAAAATCTAGACTGTGAATACTAAATGTTTTAATGTTTTTTAATGATAAAAGCACATAGTCTATGGAATGGTCAGATATCCATGTACATTTTGGATCCTGCTTACCTTCTCAGATTTAACTTCATTTATTTGTATGGTTGGTTATTCACTCAAATACTGTCAAATTCTAACCTCTTCACTGAACTCAGAATTTATAGATATAATTTCCTACTTGAATTCTCACTAGGGTATATTAAAAAAATCCCAAACTTATGATGCAGATATAAATGAATAAATAATGATTACAAATAAATAATAACTAAAATATTTTTAAATGAAAGATACCTAAACTATTTTAACTTGAGGTGATCCTCTTCCATGTACAAATACCTTCTCCCCCCATTCTTCATATTTGCTGAGTAGTATTCCACTGTATGGCTCTAATAGAGGTTTTATTTTGTTGTTTTATTTTTCTATTTAGCAGATGAAAGACATTGAATTGTTTCTAGTTTTTAGCAGTTATGAAAAAGACACAAAGAATTTGCATAGACATTTTTGTGTGAACATTAATTATCCCTCCTTAAAGAAAAGATGCAAAACAGAAGTGCTGAAACTCTCCTGGGGCATTTGAAAGTTGTTGTTTGAATTCCACTGTTGGGACTATATCCTAAGAATCCTGAAACACCCATCCAAAAGAACCTATGCACCCCAATGTTCATAGCAGCACAATTTACAATAGCTAAGTGCTGGAAACAACCCAGGTGCCCATCAGTAAATGAATGGATCAAAAAACTTTGGTACATTTACACAATGGAATTCTATGCAGCTGAAAGAAAGAAGGAG
>CM052543.1:97073157-97126035 GCA_028533065.1 Trachops cirrhosus
GATGATGAACTCCTTTAACTTGACCTTATCTGAGAAGCATTTGATCTGCCCTTCCATTCTAAATGAAAGCTTTGCTGGATAGAGCAATCTTGGATGTAGGTCCTTGCCTTTCATGACTTGGAATACTTCTTTCCAGCCCCTTCTTGCCTGCAAGGTCTCTTTTGAGAAATCAGCTGACAGTCTGATGGGAACTCCTTTGCAGGTAACTCTCTCCTTATCTCTTGCTGCTTCTAGGATTCTCTCCTTCATTTTTACCTTGGCTAATGTAATTATGATGTGCCTTGGTGTGTTCCTCCTTGGGTCCAACTTCTTTGGGACTCTCTGAGCTTCCTGGACTTCCTGGAAGTCTATTTCCTTTGCCAGATTGGGGAAGTTCTCTTTTATTATTTGTTTAAATATCTTTTCCACTTGTTGTTATTCCTCTTCTCTTTCTGGTATCCCTATAATTTGGATGTTGGAGCATTTAAAGATGTCCTGGAGGTTCCTAAGCATCTTCTCATTTTTTTGAATTCTTGTTTCTTCATTCTTTTCTGGTTGTATCTTTTTTTCTTCCTTCTGGTCCACTCCATTGATATGAGACCCATCTTTCATTCCATCACTATTGGTTCCCTGTGCATTTTTCTTCATTTCACTTATTGTAGCCTTCATTTTTTCATCTAATTTGTGACCAAAATCAACCAATCTGTGAGCATCCTGATCACCAGTGCTTTGAACTGTGCATCTGATAGGTTGGCTATCTCTTGGTTGCTTAAAAAGATGGGTTCTGGAGCTTTCGATTCTTCTTCTGTTTGAGCCATCTCTTTGTTTTGTTTGTTTTGGTTTTTTTTTTTTGGTCTTGTCACGCCTGTTATGTATGAGGGGTGGAGCCTTAGGTGTTCACCAGGGTGGAGCATCCCAGTCACTGGGTTGTGATGCTGTATGTGGGGCTGGGGTCCGAGAAGGAACAAACAATGGAGCTTGCTCTGCTCTCCATCAGACCTCAGTCCCTTTCGCTGCTTCCCCTGAGCAAACTGGGCCCCTCTGGTGCCAATTCCCATGTGGGTGGGTTTGTGCAGCCCATGGGACTTTCTTTTTCAATCAGTGCCCGAAGGCTCTATTTTCCAGCACTGGGTCCTTGGGTTGCACTCAGTGCCTTGCTTCACAATCACCACCTCACTGGGTCTGCTGGTTGCTACCCCTGGGCTGGGGTCTGCCAGCTGTCACTTGTGCGCCCAGGGTCTGCCCAGCATGCCCCAGTTGCCTTACACATTGGGTTCCAACGTTCTCTGCTATCTGGTCTCTGCTCTCTGCTCCTTGACCCACTCTTGCCTGCCCAACTCCACCCCTCCTACCGGTCTGGGTGAATATGTCTAATTTAACTCCTTGGGTATCCAACTTCCATTGGACATATGTTATTCTGTTTCTAAATTGTTGTTGTTCCTATCTTGGTTGTGTGAGGAGGCACAGTGTGTCTACCTATGCCTCCATCTTGACCGGAAGTCTGAATTCTTATTTAACTCAATTTGTTACAAATCCAGAATGTGCTTTCTTTGCCATGATATTGAGCAAAAATAATCAATTTTATTTTATAGGAAAGAAAATTTAAATAACATAAAAGTTATATTTAATACAGAGCAAGGATAATCAATTAAGTGAATATTTAATCAACTCAAGAATTTAAAACTAAATAACATACTGATTCAACTAAGGAATCTAACAGAAGGGAAAAATTATAGTTGAGACAAAACTTAGATGAGAATTTTAATAAAAACAGTACAATACCAAAATTGACTAAAATGCCAAGATTGACTTAAATACCAAAAGTGATTTAAAATTACAGAAATAATCAGAAATGTTTAAAAAATTATTAATTCTAAATAAAAAAGATAGCTAACACCATTCTGTAGGTAACATTATTAAAACCTTCAAGTAGTAGATTATTTCAAAACATTTCCATTTGAAAGAGAAAATAATATGTTATAGATACAAATTCCTACAATGAAAGAGATTCCTAAAATGTAGTGTCGTAATACCAAAAATTTATTTGCACCTGGTACATAAGTACCTCTACCCATGCATATTGGTTTCAGAGGGTTTTTGCTGGGAGATAGAAGGCTTTTTTTTATTTTAATTTTAATTTTGTAATACTGTGATGGGGAGAATCGAGGTATTTGTATTAACAAAGTGTGCTCTGCAGTTGCTGGATGCTGCTCTGGGGAGCCTGGTCTAGGATCCTCCTACACTGAGGACTCCTGGGGGAAAACACAATACTATCTGGCTTTTTGAGAGCATGGTTTTCTGGGAGCCACTACTGAAGTCCTTAATCTTGACCATTTAACTCTGGACTCAAAAGTCCTCGCACACCTGTCTTTTGAATCCCATACTTCTGCTGGCCCACAGGTATGCCCAACAGTTCTTTCTGGTTACACAAATAATTCTGGGTCCCTTTCTCACCACTCACAGCACATAGGAATGCACTCTGGTTTCTGGCTTGCCCTGTAGCTGCCTTCCACTGATTCTGCTTCAGGGTACCCTGTAACTTTGAGGAAAGTGACAGTCTGTGGAGACTCCACCAAAGCACTAGAAGTGAGCCAATAGCCCTCAAAACTCTTAAATTTCCCCAACATCTACTTATTTCTACCCTGCCCCTAATGTTTGTCCTTCTGGACAAGTCAGAAAACAAAATTCCTATATATCTGTCCCCCTCGATCTACCTAATTCTCCCTTTCCCTCCCACAATCAAGAGGCTGAAAGCTTTCCCCAAATCCTATCAGTCAGAGGAGGACCTCCTCCCACTGATGTAATGCTCTATATTCAGGGTAGGCAGAGCTACATTATTTTATGCTGAGAGATAGAGTAATGGATTAAATTTTTTTTCTGGACCACTCTCTGCTTTCACAGATATTGTCTTGCTGAAGAGGGCATGAAAGTCACCTTCAAGACTCAAGTGGATCAATGTCCCCTTCTAGGAAATCAGTAAAGATTTGAGGACACATAGATTTTGGCTGAAGATGAAGTTATAAGAAGCAGGCCGAATCCTTAACATTGTGCTCACCATATAGTGACCATTCAGTGTGTGGTGGCTGCTATGATTGTCGCGGTGATTCCCCAGACGTGAAAGGAGAAACTTGCAATCATTTGTTTTAAAACAATCAATCTTTTGTTGCCAGAATGCTTTTGAATGTTATCCTGCATGATAATGCCTTTAAATGTTTTTCTGGGTCTCAGCTCCCATAGACAGGTTACATACGATCTTTTCTCTCAGATCTCCCCTTTCCCTTCTCTATAAAATCTCTGTGCACTCCAGCGGATCCCTGTGCATATTTCTCTTGCACACTCCACCTCTGTCCTCTCCCTTCGTCAGTGCCCTGCCTTTCTCCCTTTCTCCCCCTTTTCATTTCCTCTACATATTCCCTCTACATAGTCTCACCGTTATTTCTCCTGTGTGCTTTTCCTCTTTGTAAGCACTGCCCTAACCTGAACCATCAGAAGCAATTAAATCCCTCTGCATGCTGCAGGATGACTTTTTTCCTCTCCTTCACCCAGTTCTAACTTTATCTGTAAGAGTTAAACCTTTTTCCTAATAAAAGCTTCCAATTCCTTAGCTCCTTTTATATTCCTGGTGTGCTTTCTGCCACCTTTAAAGCTAATGTGTTTTTTTTGTTGTTGTTTAAAATATCTCATGGTCTTTCCATCTGATTTTTCTATGGTTTCTGTTAGCAATATGATTCTCACTCACAAGGACACAAAGGAATTCTGAATGACAGATTTCTTCTCCTTTTTTTATTATCTTTGAATTTGAAATTATTCTTCTTAGCTGTGGCAAAAAACAGAGGGTGAATATTCCCCAGGCTCCTGAGATCACCACTGAGAGTATTTCTTTTACATTTTAAATAATCCCAAACTGCTGACTTGTAGAAGTCATTGTTGGCTAAAGGAATAAACAATGGAAAATAAAAATAAGGGTTTCTTCAAGGAGATTCAGGTAATCCAAATGAATAATTTATCCCAAATTAGCCTACTCACCATTCTTAAACTTCCTTTAAAACAAAACTGAATACCACCATCAGGAAAAAAGTTGCCTATTATGAGATGACACTTTCTTTATACAAAGAATGAACTTTCACCATGACAATGTTTTCCTATTGGACAGGGGCCTTTAATGTGCTCCCAACACGGAAACAGCCATGCTCTCTGGAGGTCTGCAGCCGTGTGCACCGCAGGTGGGGGAGACCACGGGAAGACAAGGCACAGTGCCCCTGGGCACAGACTTGTTCTATGCTAAGGTACTGAAAACATCTGAATAAAGATAATAAGTTAATCTGCATTATCAAAGAGTCAATAAAAAAATACAGACCTGAAGACTTTAAGGTAAACTATGACAGAATTGAATGAATTTTTCTCTTCCCTTTGGGAGTCATTGGAACGTACTCTAAGATCACTTGGAGGTTTATGTTCTTTTGTCTGACCCAGTAATTAAAGTTTTAAGTATACTTAGTTGGAAATTTTTTAGGAATCGATGAATTTAAGAATACTAATTAGCATGAAAGCCTAATATTCAAAAGATTTAGAATAATCTCCATAAGCCAGAACAAATTGAAAACTTTGTTTCTCCACTAGTTCTTTCAGTTCTTTTACAATATTTCTTTCTAGAATATTGTTTCACAGTCCATGTATTTGTAAAATGGATTTTATATAATTCTCTTCAATACTAATAACTTGAGGATATTGCTGTTTAATTCTAGAAGAATGTTTCCTTTTCATTATCTCTAGTCATCAGGTGCAATAGGTTATACATAACCACACCAAAAATGTTATTTTATATTATGTATAGTCTAGTTATTTTAGAATTTTGAAATTATACATGGCTTATTTGGCATTTCAACAGATGAGACAAGTTTCCAAGAAGATAACACCAAACATATTTCCTCATGCCCTTTTGCAGGTTGTCATGATGACCTTGCCACAGGCCCTAACATAGAAGAATGGATCATACTTCCCATCTTTTTTCTCTGACAGAAGGATGTCACAAAATGCCTGATGTTTTTGTCATGGTTGTTGTGTGATCAGTAGAACCCTTCTAACATCTGAAGCTCAGTTACCCTTCCTGTTATTTTACCATATGCAGGACCCCGAGGCTATGGACGAATGTGTCCAGGAGTGGGAAATTCATAAAGTTGCTTGCTGGTTATAATTTGCTATAATGTGGCAGATTTGTACAAAAATAATTGGAATAAAATTTGACTAGTAAAAATAAACCTGCTGATGTTAGTAACGTTAAAGGTGACTATGGCTGTGGCTTAAAAATGTGTTTGTGGTACCTGATCCCAGCAAGTATGAAGGCTACTTTAGTAGACAGTATGTAGGTTTGTTACCATAGGTAGCTAAGTTGTTACTAGTCAGAAAGATAGCCAAGGAAATTAGAACTTGAGCTTAATAAACAGAAGAGCCTGAGCCTGTTTGCTTTACCAGGAAACAACAGCTTCACACCCAAGGGGATCATAGCATTATTTTACCAAGGGGATTAATCATCATCCTCTGTCCTCTCTGATACCGAATTTTGGCGGGGGGCAGGAGAAGGTGTTTGGCCATAGAGGCCTGTCAGTGTAACTAGGGGGTTGACCTATCAAACCCTGCAAAAATTTGGGAAGTTGATTAGTTATTTTGAAAAAGCACCTGATCCATCCCAAACCCAAGCTAATATAACCCCAGGGGAACAAGGAAGCATTCCCTCTCTCTCTGTCTGACCCACACTCACCCATACATTCATATGTTCTCTCTCACCCAGGAGCACATGTCCATTTGGACGTAGCAGCCACGGGGCACTCTGTAAGCCATGTGCGCTCCAAGGGACAACGCTTATGAAAGAGACACTCTGGACACTGGCTTTCGTTTTCGTCTCATTGAAGACATGGTTGGACTTTTTCCATGGCAGGACAGAGAGAGATGAAAAATTGGAAACTCAGGAGCAGATTTCCACCCAAATAAATAATCTTGGCACATGACAGTCTTCTGTACATGGGTGCTTGAAATGTTTTCCTCATGCTTTTTTGGAAGAGCCTGACTTTCACCACCAACAACTTCAGCTGATAAAGTTGGTGGTAAACAGGGTTTTAAAAATTAGGTTAAATTTATAAGTCAAAAATTTATAATTTAATATTTTCTGATATTGCCATGTATGTTCTGGATGCAAATATAAGGTCACTCACTATCTTGGCTCTGGCAAGGTAAGGTAACAGCCTGAGAGTTAGAAAGTTGTAGAGTGATAAAATATATATATATACACATACTTGTTTTTGTCCCTGGTTTCTGGCACAAAACTTGGAAAGCCCTAGGAATTGCCTGAGTGAAAAGAGTTTCTTTGTTATGCCAATGAAGCAACTCATGCTGGATTCTTGGATAGTTTCTGATGGGAGCTGGTCACCAGAAAGACCAAGCCTGTGATGAGACAGTTAAGACTTTCAACCACCAGACTTCCTTGGAAGGGACAGGAGCTAGAGATTGAGCTTAGTCATGGGGCCACTGATTTAATCAATTATGCTTTTATTTGAAGCCACAATAAAAACTGGAAACCAAATTTAGTAGAGCTTCACCTGCTTGGAAAAATATAGATGTGCCAGGAGGGTGATGTGCCCTGACCCGATGGAGAGCTGTCACAGAAGTTCTGTGTTTGAAACCCTCCCAGACCCCACATTCTGTATATCCTTTAAGATAAAACTGTAATATTAAGTATAGCATGTTTAGTGAGTTCCATGAGTTGTTCTAGTGAATTATCAAAATTGTGGAGACTGTTAGAACATTGAAGTTTGTTAGTCAGAAACTACTTCTGGGTGGGTTGTAAGCACATGAATTTTATTTTCCTACCCCAATTTGATATTACACCAGTTAGGGTGGAAGCAGAATAGATGAGAAGGAGTCCTGGTGCTCTAATAAATTGTCTTTTTAGTACAGATTTATAGAGATAATGTCTTTGAATATAAATAGATATTTTTGACCTTTATTTTCTAGAAAGCCACTTCCCAGTATAGGTAAGAGGGACTTTTAAAAGTCCTCAATGCGAGGTGAGGGCAACTTGGTGACTTACATTTTTCTGAAAGCTAACAAATAAAAGCTGCAATGAAGCCAGTTGTGTTGTTGGGATGGAACTTGAAAGGGTTCACTTGTGAGTAGAGATAAAGCCTGAGGGATTAAACAAGACCTTTGTTCTGAGATCAGTCGGACACAGAGTGACTTTGAACATGAAGCAATGTTTTCAAAGGATCATTCTAGCTGCTGTGTTGAGAATGAAAAAAAGGAGAGAAATGGCAAGTGTGAGCATAGGTGACCAGTGAAGAGGCTGTTGCCCTAATCTGGGTGAGAGATGATTGGATCGGTGCTGTATGTAGCAGTTACTGAAGTTGTGAAGGAAAAAGGATGTGTGCGGTATACAAGGTTTTAAATAAAATTGTCCATATAGCTGAAACCAACTATGAACTCTCCAAATTACTGTAATAAAACACACACATACACACAATCCAATTTCTAAGTACTTGTAAAAAAGTGCAATCCCATTGATTAAAAGATAAAGAGTAAAGCCAGTATTTTGACAGAAGATGTAACTTCATAGAATTAGAATAACCTATTTCTTATTAATTAACATAAACAGAAAATATTCAATTATAAAAAGAAATACCATAGTCACAAACTCTATCAAAGAATCCTACATTGAGTTTACTAGAATATATATATATATAATGAAAATGACTCAGAATGGTCATTCAACTACCTAAAGTTTTTTTTTTTTTAAGATTTTATTTATTTACTTTTAGAGAGAAGGGAAGTGAGGGAGAAAGAGAGAGAGAGAAACATTGACCCGCAACCCAGGCATGTGCCCTGACTGGGAACTGAACCCGTGACCCTTCGGTTTGCAGGCTAGTGCTCAATCCACTGAGCCACACCAGCCAGGGCTCAACTACCTAAAGTTTATAGAAATGCATACCAGGTAGATGCTAACAACAGAAACAAAAGAAAAAAGAACTTATGATATCAATGCCAAGTATTTTGATATCAAGGTAAAAGTATTCAATAAATGGATAAAATGAGAATTAAATTGTAGAAGGTAAATGCACAAAGAGGTTATAACCATCATGTAATTTTATATATAAATAACACTCAGAAAGGAACAAAGGAAGAGAGAGAATGAGGGAAGAAGAAAAAGAAGAAAATGAGAGAGGGAAGGAAGCATAAAAAAATAAAATATGCAAAGCACAAAAAAGCAGAATGAGCAAAGAGAACTGTCATAAAATGCAATAGAAATAGGGAAGTTAAACTCATGTTTTTTTATATTCTCCACAAATCTCTCAATTCCACAAATAATTGCTCGATTAATTATTCAAATTAGGAAAAATACAGGCCAATTTCTCTGAATCACCATAGATACCCATAACAGCGACAAGAAAATAAACTTCTGAAAATTAATATTTCTGTGATAAATAACTTGAATAAAAGAAAAATATATAAATAAGAAGACTGCAAAATATCTAGAAAATAATGGTATTGAAGACTCAAAAAATCAAAATTAATAATCAATGACTGAAATAATGCTGAAAAAGTTAACTTAAATACTTACACATATGAGCACACAATGAACATTTCAGCAAGTATTCTAACAATTCTTATACTTTAAGATTAACTATAGTGAAAAAAATTTAGGGCAGATTTTTTTTGAAAGCTCCTAAATTGGTATCTGCCTTTATTTTCTTTAATTGTTATTCTGTATTAAATCTATGGGGCTTCGGTTTGAGATGATCCAAGTCTTACCCTTTCTATTTTCCCACTGTTGCCCTCAGTTGGAGGTGTCCTACATTTTCTTCTCTATTTCTTTTTTTTCTTGTAGATGTCAGAGGGTGTTTTTTTTGTAGCTTCCAGGACACTTAGATTACATGCCGTGAACCACAGAATCTTAAAGCCTGTGAATGCGACTAAGATGACAAAAATTGGCTAAAAGGCTGGTTTTCTTCTGAAGGTCACAAAGTAATAAAAGACAGAAAATGGGAGTTGTTACAAAAATAAAATATAAAAGCCAATTTAATGAGTCATTAATTAGAATACAGATATTTCAAGTTACAGTTTCAAGTTATGGTGTCCTAATATGTAAGATAATTTAATAAACTCAGTTGGAAAAGAAATATTCAATTCCCTTTCCTCTGAATTAAGCTAGTTATAAGAGCTACATTGATGAGTAATGGGCATCCTTTTCACTTTTCTTCCCAGAATTACTTTTAGGTTATCACTGTGTCTCAAGATCTTGAAATCTATTTGTATAAGGCAGATTACTGGCCTCTGTGTGTGGAGGAAGGTTAAGGATGTATATTTTTCTTCTCTAGCATGTGAAATTTTGGTAATTAAGGATTTTTTCATTAATTAAAATTTTTTGATATATGATAGTGAGCATTAAAATATACCTTCATGGTCTTTTGGGGCTGTAAAGGAATAAGACAAGATCACAGAAATGGTATAATCATAAGCCTTTCATCTGGTCCCACTTCTGATGAGATCAACTTGAAACATGTTTTTAATATTGGAGCCATATCATTGAGCAAATGACTCTCTGATTTCAGGCATTAACCGGGTCATTGACTAACTCAGAATGTATGAACAATGCAAAGTGATCAATAGCATCTCTCACATATTTGCACTCAATTGAGGTTTCTGTTATTTCATGATATTCTAGACTCCCACCCACTGTGACAGGAATGCAAATAGAAGAAGCTGCTTTTTTTAAAATCCCATTTTAAAGTGTTATTTGATGGATATTATGTTCAATCATATTATATGTTCTTTTGAAGGTAGGGATGTATACATAACAATGATATCTTAATACAAAATTCTAATTCTGCTTTGATAAAAACCAGGTAAATAAGGAAAAAAGTTGGGTGCGTGCCCCAAAGAGGCAAATACAGACTCTACCCACTAAAAACACCATTAAAAGTTGTATCACTCTTTGTTTCTGAGTATTCCCTAAAAGCAGATGCTATTGAGGGCCATAAGAAATCAGGACAAATATTTAAAATATTTATATAATATTTGGATAATTAGTAAATGACATTTTGCTGAAGAGATATTTTCTATAAATCAATATACGCCTTAAAAATTTATATGTATAAATTTTAACCTGTACATTTATATCTGTATTTTTTGTTGAGATTAGAAAGCTCTAATTAATTAAAAATATATAGATATTCTAAATATATAAACAAAGATAAATTTCTTTATGTGAAAGAAAATACTAGTAAACTTTCTATTCAAAATCCTTCTAAGAGTAAGAAAAAGACTAATATCTAAATAGTAATCTAGTCATAGCATATGCACAAATATTTTTACATATATCTCAATATATGTACCCCAGTTTTAAATATAATATTGAAAATTGCAAAATTATCCATCACCAAACCCTGGATAAATAATCGTGGAGCACGGTTAAGTGAGTGTCTAAATGTGTAGTGTGACAGAGTTAATACACCAGTGATGTAATTCTTTTGTCTGTCACTCTTTCTCTTTAATGCTCATCAAAATGTCATATTACTTTATTTCATTAACTTTTTCTTTATTTTTTACTGACATATCTATTATTATTTTAATTGAAAAAATTTTAAAACCAACTATATTAATCTCATTGCAGTATTTTTCAATTTCTGTATTTATGCTTTTCATACCTTATAAAATTAAACAAAAATGCTATAACATTTATATTCAGTGTATTATTTTGTGCTTGTAGATATTTAATATTTATATTTACCTTACTCTTATTTAACTTAAGTTTACAAAAGAAGATTATTTTCATATGCACCATATAGTATTAAAATAATTTTATAAATTATTTTGTCAAAATGGATAAAGAATCTTTTAAGAAAAATACAGACACATATTAAAACAAATACCTAAAGTGTTAAGTTATTGACAAAAAGCAGCATTTGTCTTCTCAAAACATGGCTTTTATTTGCACCACATATTGACCAGAATCCAAAGACAGTATTTTTAAGGTTATTATATTATAAAGTAAAGATGTAAGATGTATTTTATATATAAATTCAAATGTCAATTTTTATAATCATGCCAGAGATAGAAGTCACCTTTTTAACTTTCTCTGAGAGAAGTTTTCTATTTATTGCTATTTCTAGTGAATGTTTATGACTTTATATGAGTAGAAATAATCTTTTTTTCAGATGCTGGACAAATTTTACTATGATAACTTTCTGGGGATAAGAATCGGGAATGTCATTTATTAGATGGGGATTATTTCAACTACCTAGAGATCAATACAGATGAATTGTATCAAGCATATTCTGAGAGAGCAGTCATTTTTTGACACTTGCAGCTGATTTGGAAACTTTCATTTTCCAAGAGCATGTACTTTCTATAGCTTCATTTTATCTATTAGTTTTCTAAATCTTATTAGGAATATTTAACAAAGATATTTTTATGTAGAAATTCATTTTTGTGAATTTGTATTTTCCCTTTTGAAGATTCAAATCTTGGATGTAGCATCTATAATTTCTCTATTAAGACACAATGGACATATACTTAGATGTAATGATCAATTGCCATGGAGATAAGCTTATCACCATAGAAACTTGAATCATGTATAAGTGTGTGAAAAATGCTGAAGGGTGGGGAAGAAATTGTGTGTGTGTGTACATACTTTGAATTTTTAAAGGCTAAAGAAGAGTGATTTATCTTCTACTAATTAGTGACTCTCTTAACAATTCTTTGAAGAAGTAGATTCACAGTCACCTTGTCAATTCTGGTGTTTGCCTTGCATCTAACATACTTATTCTGTGTATACAGTAAATTAGTTCCTCTTTAGCTGCTTCACTTAGAATATCCTTATATTTCTGAGTTTATAAAGAGCCTTTCAATTATTTGAACAATGGGTAAGCTTAATTAATAATTTAAAAAAACTGCTGGACATTCAGAACATGGAAGGACACAGAGGAGATACTAAAGAATAGGCAATTATGTTAATAAGTCAACAAGAGTAATATAAATAGATATGAACTTAAAAAATCGGGCTTTTTATTATATTTAATTTTATATTTTATTGGTCAAAGAATTGGAGTTAGATTAGAAAATACAAAAATTATATATTTTATCATTGTTCACAGTGTGTCCCCCTTCCATTTAAGAGGGTTGGTGATGCACCTGTACCCACTGCCATGTGACTTCAATGCAGAGGAATATCCATTCCACCACTTTGACTTTGGACTAGGCCTTATCACCTTCTTTGACCAATGGAATGTGAGTTTGCCCACATTTTGTGTGAGCCGAAGGAGCTTTGAGAGACAGTATATTTCTCTGCAAACTTTTTTGTTCTTTTCTCCTTCACCCAGAATGACATTTCTCAGACAGAGGCTGTTCCTCAGCCGGAGTCCTGGGAGGAGAGGGAATGTGAATCAGAGCAGCTACGATGATACTTAGTTGCCATTGTAATGCTGTGAACCACTGACTTTTTTCTAAACTTTGTCAATCTGACAAATATACCAATTAAAGTACACCTATTTTTTGTTATTTTTCTCTCATCTCTCATTCTTTATTCATTTTTATTTTTATTTTTTAAAGTCGTGGCAAGTACACAAAATGAGGTTTATTCCCTTATCAATTGTAGGTGCACACAACAGCATGCTTAATCACACAGCAGATCTCTGGAACGTACTCATCTTGCATAACTAGAATTTTATAGCCATCGAACAGCAACTCCCTGTTTTCCTCACCCCCAGGCGCTGGCAACCACCATTCTACTTTGTGTTTCTGTGAGTTCAGCAGTTTTAGATTCCACATATAAATGTAACCATGCAGTATTTGTCCTCCTACGACTGGCTAATTTTGCTTTGCATAATACCATTGAGGTTCATCCATATTGTGGCTTATGGCAGGAACTCCTTCTTATCTGAAGGGTGAATAACTGCAGGAGTAAACTACATTTCTTTATCCACTCATTCATCAGTGGACACTTAGGTTGGCTCTGTATCTTGGTTATTGTGATAATGCTGCAATGACCCTGGGAGTGACTATATAATAAATATATTCATTTATATATATATTCATTATATATGTAGATATATTTTTTTCACTCCCAGGATCCTTTATATATATGGTCTGTCCAGGAGGTATCCAGCCATGTGATATGAAAAATAGAGACATTTACTGAAGAAGATACAAGATATAAGAAATACTATACATGGGACAATGATGCCTCAGTCCCCTTCAAAGTAGGCACCTTGGAACCTCACACAGTTCTCACAATCATCATCAGCTGTCCCATCATATTCTCCTGAATCTCATCAATGATCTGAATACTCTTCCCTTTCAAAGGTGATTTTAGTTTTTGGAAAAGCCAGAAGTCTCAGGGTGCCAAATCTGGGCTGGAGGGGGACCAAGTCACCTGGGTGATTTGATGTTTTGTCAACCCAAGACGTGATGCATGAGTGGGCATGTTGTTGTGACGAAGCTGCCAATGACCAGTTGCACAGAATCATGGCTTTTTGAATTATCCAAATAGTTTCTGTGGAGCAATGTTCACACTTAAAATTTGATGCAGATTCATTGCTCTACTAGCTCAATCACTTTGAATCCAATGGCCACATAGTAAACATACTCACTCAACAGCGCCTACTGCCCCCACTGACTAGTATAGTGAAGTTGTCATTATTCACACATGCTCATTCCAGTCCACTGTCCTTGGATGTCAGGTTACATCAATGTCATGCAAACCAATCTGGTTGTATTAACAATGGGTGGACTTACATTGATGTTACAGAAACTGTTCTTGTTATATTGAAAATGGTTGGACTTTTTCTGGAGAGACTGTATATATATATATATATATAGATATATATATCTTTGAGATCTTTATTTAAATTCTTTTGAATATATACCAAAATTAAGATTGTTGGGACATATTAATATCATATTTCTAATTTTTTGGTGGGGAAATCTCCCATTTTTAATGTACTTTCAGTAGAGCTGACTCTATCCCAGATCTTTGGCTTATGCTGGATTAATCAGAGTAAATTTTTTTCCTGTGTTTCATTGAGATTAAGTGTGCCACCTGGAACTGTGAAAGAGAGGCATTGCACCCCCCTACTCCCACCTGGGGACCTGAGCTTGGCAGAACTCAGACTAGTCCTGCTGTAACAACATGCATTAATGAAGAAAGTCCACCTGAGAAGGATTCATGTTCTAGCTTTCTATACCCCTCTAGTCAGTATCATAAGCCATTGACCTTCAGTTAGGTGAAATAGATTTTTCCTATTTTTAAAGTCTGCTTGTTGAATGTTTTGATCATTTTGTTATAGAAAATCAGCTGTCCTCCCTCAAATCCTCCCTCCCTCTAAACCAGTGATATCCAAACTTTTGATGTGTCTCTGGGCCACATTGGAAGAAGAGTCATCTGGACCACACATTAAATACATAAACACTAATGAAACTGAAGCAAAAAAAAACGGTTTTAAGTACATTTATGATTTTATGTTGGGCTGCATTCATAGCAATCCTGGGCCGCATGCAGCCTGCAGGCCACAGGCTGGACACCCATCATAGGTAACCACCAATCATTTTTTTATAGATTTGCATATTCTTGATATTTTATATAAATGAAACCCTACAATATGTAGCTCTTTGTAATAGACTTCTTTGACATTGTCCACTGTTTGAATCCATGTTATAGCATGTGTTGGTACTTCATTTTCTTTGTTGTTGAATAATGTTCCAGTGCATGGGTATTCCATTTCTTCTTTCAGTCACATTTTATTTATCCATTCAACAGTTGGTGAACATTTGGATTTTTTCCACTTTTTATATTATACTGCTATGAATATTTGTTTGCAAGATTTTGTACGGCTATATGTTTCCATTTCGTGGGCATATACCTAAGGATGAAATTGCTGAGTCATATGGTAACTCTATGTTTAACTCTTTGAAGAACTGACAGGTGTATGTGTTCTACCACAACTGTACCACTTTACATTCCCACCAACAGTGTATGTAGGTTCTGGTTTCTCTATACCCTTGTCAAAATTTTTGTAACTTGTTTATTTTTATTACAGCCATCCTAGTGGGTGTAGAGTGCTATATCATTGTGGTTTTGATCTACCTATTTTGGTTGACTAATGATTTTGAGCATCTTTTCAAGTGCTTATTAGCCAATTGGATATCTTCTTCAGAGAACTGTGTGTTCAGATACTTTGCCCATTATTTAATTTTGTTGTGTTTTTATTATGTAGTTATACCACTCATGTGTTTTCTGCATACATGGTAATACAAAATATAGCCCCTAATCAGATACATGGTCGTAAACTTTTTACCCATACATAAGTACCTTTACTGGGGCTCATTGTATGTGCACATATTGTTACTTGCTTTCAGTGTGAAGAATAACCGTGAGTATTTCTCCTGTAGTGGGTCTGCTAACATTAAATTCCCTCAGTTTTCTCTATCTAAGAGTTTATTATTCTTTTGCCTTCATATTTGAAAGATAATTTTATCTATGGCCTCCATTGTCTGATGACAAGTCAGCAGTTGATCTTATCTTGGCTCCCTGCTACGTGAGGACTGTTCACCACTTGTTTCACACAACGTATTCTCTTTTCCTCTGCTCTTCAACTTGTACTGTGATATATATAGATGTGGATCTTTTTGTCTTTATCCTAATTTGAGCTTACTGATTTTATTATATAGGTAGATTAATGTTTTTCATCATTAGGGAAGTTTTTAACCAGTAATTATTGGAATTTTTTCTCTTCATTTCTCTACTCTCTACCTCATGTGTGAGAGAAACATCAATTGGTTGTCTCTCATACTCCCCCAGCCAGGGCTCTGGCCTGCAACCCAGGCATGTGACCTATATGGGAATCGAGACATCAACCTTTCGGTTCGCAGGCCAGTGCTGAACCCACTGAGCCATACCAGCCAGGGCTCTACCTCATGCTTTCAGATGTTCATGTCGATGTGTCCCTCATAGTGACGTGAAAACATTTGGTTGGAAGCTTAGAGGAGAGACAGTCCAATTTTTCTCCTCAGACCCACTAAGCTTTACACATCTGTAAAGCTGAGCTGGGGAGATGGGAAGGAATAAGTAGGTTTTGATTCAAATTTTACAGAACTTAGGTTTTCTTACAGTATTTTTTTTTCATTTGCTGTATCCCCTAAGGACAATTTCCAGAGACTCTAACTATTTGCTTTTACAGTGTTTCCCAGATCTGTTTTGCTAGGGAATGGGTTAATAGAGCTATTTATGTTATCATCCCAGAATATTGTTTTACATTTAACTCTGAGTATAATGATGAATTTACATTTAGTGATGAACCAATTGCATTGCTGAATCAGCATTGCTGAATCACATGCCGATGAACAAAATCTTTATTAATAACTTTACCAAGGATTCATGAGCCACCACCAAATGCCTGGTAATCTATTACTTTAAGGGGTACCGTAGACCAAAATATAGCCTCCATGTACCTTATATTCTAGTTAATTTTTGTGACATATAGTAGTCTGTTTTGCACATTAACATAAAATACTTTCATCACGTTGCTATTGTTTCCTCATTACCTGCATGATGAAATTAAAATTGCAGTTTATCTCAACTCCCTCTCTTCATCTACACACAACTCTCATCTCTACACACAAGTCCCAAGTTGCTTTTCCAGGCAAACTTACTTCTCCCTTATATGAAGCTTTCAGAAAAATCTTTAAAAAAATTCAAACAACTTTTTTTCTTAATCATAGCCAATGTAAATCTCATCTGACCTTGTCATATATGCCATTTCTGCAGGAACATATTCACATTTATCTTAATTCTGTCCTTGTCTTATCAAAAAGTATCTCACCAACAATTCCTTGGGTACAGCCAACTCTAAAAAGATCATATCTATCTTGTATTTTCTCCAAGAATTCTTTACAGAATCATTCCTTTGATACCTCTCTGGAATTTTCTCATATTGTTAGTTATTTCATTTCACACCCACATGTCACCAAATGAATTTAAGTTTATTGGAGATAACATTAATTCTTATTTATTTTTCCTCTTCCAAAGAAAAAGTGAGTGTTTTCAATGTATGATATACAAAAATATAAATTAACTACTTTCAAAGATTTAATTTTTAAATAAACAATTAAATTTTATTTAATTTCGTATATTTTTACTTGTTACTTTATTATAATAGGTAACTAAGCATTTCATTGTTTAATGTTTAATTCAGAGAAAAATTAAATTCACAAATTGGTTAATATTTCTCTTCTCTGTAATGTTGATTTGTGTGATAATTTTAAAGTTTTGTTGACTAATTCCCAAGATGTCACTGGTGTATGGAATTCTTTTAATCTTGATATTTACTCAAATAATTACATATTTTTTCTTACTTTATATTCAGAAAAAAAAGAGGGGAATGCATTGCCAAAATTTCTATGATTTATAGTTTTGCATCAGTTACAAGCAAAGTAACAATATTGTCTGATTCTGAAATTGGGATATTAGACATTAGAAATAATTTTGATTTGAGTCAAAAAGCAATAAATCATTCTGGAGGTATATTTTTGGAAAGTACTACATTAGAATTTGGTAACTGAAACATTTAATACAATAAAAAATGCACTCTATATGAAAACTCAAGATAGACGTTCAAAATATTTATAAAGCCTTCCCACTTTCCTCTTTCTCAAATAATCTGATATTAATATTGTGGTTGATGTGTAGAAAGTCAGTTTTATTTAAAATAATTTTTTCCTAAATGAAATCTTTGCTACTCAATCTATTTTATGTATGTTCTTCTTACATTGAATGACATTTTGAAATATCAATAAGATGCAGGCTTCAGGCAAATTTAATTTTAATCTATACTTCAATCAGAAAAACATTTTTTAGCACACTGTGCTATGATTGTGTTTTTAATTTTATACACACACACCTACACACACTGGAAACATATCTGTAAATGTATAAAAAGTAAAAGGTTAACATTTGTTATTCAGATGTATCATATATAGATTAATGCCTAAATAATCACAACCTAAAATAACAATAATAACAAGATAAACAAAGATATATCCATTTATTTAAAAGTTGCATATATGGTAATTATCAGAGGGAAAAAAGGTGGGGGCAGGTAGGAGAGGATTTAGGGAAATAAATGGTGATGGAAGGAAACTTGACATGGTGGTGAACACACAATATACAGATAATGTATTATAGAATTGTACACCTGAAACCTCTATAATTTTTCTAACCAATGTCTCCCCAATATTATCAATAAAAATAAATAAATAGAAAAAATACATATAATATAGCTTTTTGAAACACCCAGTAAATGACCACAAGCACAAGTACATTCACACACACAGACACACACAGACACAAAAGCATCTATATCAGAATTGAAATATCAAGGTCTTCAGCAACTTTGTCAGAGTTATAGAAGAACAGTATCTCCAGACCTAATCACAGCATGTTTTGTGAGGCAGCAGCAATATCAATCTGGGAGATTATTGGAAATAAGAAATTTTGGTCCTCACCCCTAACATCTTGAATCAAAATCTGTGGGGTTGGGGCCAAAAATGTCTATGTTTTAACAAACTATCTGCCAAGGGTGTCTCCTTTTGGCATCTGTGGGCCACACTGGAAGAAAAAGAGTTGTCTTGGGCCACACATTAAATATATAAACATTAATGAAAACTGATGAGTGAAAAAAAGGTTTTAAGTGAATATATGATGTTGTGTTGTGCCACATTCATAGTCATCCTGGGCCATGGGTTGGACACCCCCAGATGATTCTTATACACACTAGAATTTGAGATCCTTTAATATGAAACAAGGCTGATTTTCCCCTAAGCATATGTGCCCTCTCAATTATGCTAAGAAAATAATCTATAAGCCTTCTTTCTGCTCTTTCTAGCATATAAAAAAATTCTGTCCTATGAAGCAATATGTGGACACAACAGGCCAAGGGAGGCTAGAAATATTTCATATGGTATTATTTTTTTCATTGATCTCTCTAAAGAGGGATAAAGTGCTGCTTGAATAACTTTATCATGTAGAAATGCAATGCATATTTGTATTATTAAGCATAGAAATTATATATTTTAAATGCTTGTCATTTAAGGAGAAATATCCTGAATCCACTGAAGCCAAGGTTTGCTTTGAAAATTAAGTATGATTCTCGAATGAACTGATGTGCTTACCCATCTTTCATTAGTCCATTAGTTCAGGGATTAATTGTGCTTTTAGCTTCTCTGTTAAGTAGTGAATGTTTAATGTTTGGCTGCATGTGAAATTTAATCCAATTTGCAGCATTTGCTAGTAAAACACCAGTCTTCTTGTTCATGAATTTCCCTTCAGCTATGGTCATATTTTCAGTGTGATACATTTAACTTTTATGTCTTTATGTAAGATCCAGAAATCTTTAACAGCAGATTACTAAGAATTTGCTATAAATTTGCTATAAATCACAGGCTAGGATGCCAGTGATTTGGGAGGCTGATTATGATTTGTTAAAGACTCTCTCAAGGTAGATGCACAGAAAAGGAAGTTTGAAACCACTAAAGACAAGAACTTAGTACAGCATGGATATGTCCCTCTTTTTTTAATTAACTGCTGAATTAATTTTGTAGTTCCCTAAATAGTTTAGTTCAATTTCTCCATCATGCTACTATTATTTTATTTTAATGGATTTAAAATATGGTAGTCTTTAAAAATATGTTTAAGTATATTCCTCTCCAGTACGCAAGGTTTTTAACATTCTATCCTCCAGAAATATGTGCTGGGTCCCCTTTCTAATATCTCTCAATGTGTGATCATCCAACACCTCCAGCACAGCGGTCCACTGACCTGTATTTTATTCAAGTTGACCCAGTCACACATCATTATCATTAAGTTTTATTATGCTGAGATGTTATAGTCATTGCAGTTTTGATGAGTGATGGTCTATATAAAGTCCTTCAGAATTTAATGCTTGCGGGGCCAAAGATTTTTTTGTATACCTCCAGATATCAAAGTCACATTCCATAAGGGAAAAGAGCCAAGTTCTATAGAGCTCATTTATAGACTCTGAATGTTTCCATAGTAAAAAAAAAAAATTTGATCCCATTTTGTAAAAATCTACACTCTGACTGAAATACATACATATATATTCATATAGAATAAAAGCAGAAGTTATATTTTAATTTTTATTTCTTATTATTTAACTATAGAGGTTGAAATTTTTAAAAATTGGTAGTATGTCCCCTTGTATTTTTTTCTTTTAATTCAGTGCTGCTATAGTTTTTCTCCCCTTTGATAAAATTCAGAATAAGGCTATACTTTGAGTACTTGGAGCTTACAGAGTGTACAGTTTCATGCAAAATATGTCCTAAATTAAAAAATGCATTTTAACTAGTGTACATGACTTAGTTTGATGTTGTGACTTAAATCTGTCTCTCTCTGATACATTGGGTGAGTAAAAGGTAAGTAGACCTTCTCTCTTCTGTAGTACTGTTATGGAAGAGCAAAGCTAATGAGAAAGTGTTTATGTGTTAAATTGATAATATTTGAAAGTAAGGCACATAAAAATATCTGTGTTCTGATGAGATTATCCAGTACATTTAGCATGATAATAAATCCATTGTGATAGCTTGAACCTCATACTTATTTCTTCAGTTCTCCTGGAAGTCCAGTGTATAAAATCCATGTTAAGGTTCAAAGAGCCATTAACACAATACCTGGCATCAACCTTATCAATCAAAGAGGAAGATGTCCAGATCTGGGAAACTATTACATGCTGAGACCAAGTATGTATAGAGGGAGGAACAGTACAGTCAGGTAGCAGACTGCCTGATTGATACCCACGCTGTATTTTGCTTTCTTTGTTTGTCAATAAATGGGCCTTCTATGGTGTTCACTGTGAGTATTAATTTGATAGAGCAATGTGGATCACCTAGGAGACTGGTCATCCAACTTCCTGTAAAAGTCCAGAGAGTAAACAATTTAGGCTTGTCAGTCATGACTTAGGCTTGCCAGCTCTGTAATATGGCATGAAAATAGCCCTAGACAATACATAAATAAATGAATGTGGCTGTGCCCCTATACATTTGTTATAAACAGTGAGATTTTAATTTCATATAATTTTCTAATGTCATGAAATATTATTCTCTTTTTATTTTTTTCAATTATTTAAAAATAAAAATACCATTCTTAGCTCATTTGAATTTAAATATGTAAAATCTTGGTTTAAGACCACATAATACATATTGATAAAAGCATAACATAATCTTTAAGAGCAATTTATGTTTTAGATTTTTTTTAAAAGTGATGTGCATGTAATAGATGTAACAGTTAAGGTATTGGGACGTCACATAGAAAAATATTTATTTATGACATTTTACTGATGCAGACTATGGAGGAAAAAATATAAGATAAAAATCCTAAGCCATAAAGTATTTTGCAATTTTTGGTTGAATATAATAAATATCAACTGCAATAAATATTAACACAAAACAAAATGATGTACATATCATAAATTATTTTTAAATATAAAGAAGAGAAATCATGGATTTGTCAAATTAGGCTATTTTTTATAGAGAAGATAGTGTGCTATATGGATTTTTATATTTAATGAACATGTAGAATTTCAAAATAAAAAAGTATTTTAGGCAAATGAAAGAAAGAAACAAAATTTTTGAGGTAGTTAAAGTGAATTGATATTATACATTGAATGAAGTTGAATGTCACTCAGAGTCTTACATGTGAATTAAAAACTTGGCAGTAGTCCTGACTGGTGTGGCAGAGTGGGTTGGGTGTAGTTCCACAATGCAAAAGGTTGCTGGTACAATTCCTGGTCCAGACACATGCCTGGGTTGCAGGCCTGGTCCCCAGTTTCGGTGTGTACAAGAGGCAACAGATCAATGTTTGTCTCACACATTGATGGTTTTGTCTCCCTCTTTCTCCTTCTCTTCCCCTCTCTCTAAAAATAAATAAATAAAATATATTTAAAAAGACAAGGCATATATATAACAACCTAAAATGGAGAGCCATTCACATCTGTGAATGAAAAATTGGATATGGACATATATAATTGGTGGGTGCATGGAAAATAAATTGGAAGTAATGTGATATTTAAGAAAGAGACACCAATTAGAAGAATATTAATTCAGTCCTAGAAAGAGATAAATGTTTATACAAGGGCAATGTCGGAGAAATGGATGGATCACCTTAAAGAAATGTTTTAGAGATGTTTATCTCTAAATATACCTCATGGAATGTTTATTCCATTGAGATATAAAGGGAAGAAAGTTGAGGCTAGATAGCTTTCAGTCTTAATGATAGGGGACGTTAACATCATTAACATTAGTTGTTTTGAACTTTGCAGGTCAAATCCACTTTCACATATGGAATTTTATTTAAACTTTAATCAATTCAACAGACTAAATCCAATATTAATATTTCCTTTTGTAAAAGAATTTAGGTTTAGTATGTTAAAATTTTGGATGTATCAAACTCTAAAGTCAGATTATTAAAAATAGCACCTTTGAGTCTAACTCTACTATTTCACTAACTGAATGCTCCCTAACTATATAAATGTTAGATATATTGAGCATAGCAGATAACTTCCTAAAATTCAAAAATGTGAAAAATGTGAGAAATAGATTTTACTGAATGCCATCACAGAGGTAGGAGCAGAAGTAGGAAGAATGAATGAAATTTACTCTGGGCAGAGAGTCTAAGGTGATAGGAATACAAAAAAGAACTTCAGTTTGTTTTTTTAAAAAAATGTTGTGATGTGAAGTGAAAATATAGAGTGATGGGTGCCATGCCAAGGTAGTAGTCTGATAATTGGCTTTGGGCATTACATGATAAAATCTCGGATGAGCACTATGTGATCAAAGTAGCATTTATGTGATCAGATGAGATAGGCACAAGCCAAGCAGGAGAATAAGAAGGAACAACCACAGCAAAAACAACTTGGAGCAATTTTCTATATCTGTAGGGAACTGCAGAGGGCAGACACAGGCCAAGTCAAACTTATATGCTTCTCTCAGCAATAGGGGTTGTTCTCAAAGGAAGCTGTGTCCCTGGCAATGATAACAGCAATGTTGATTCTACAAAAGCTGTATTGTGTTAACTCTGAAATATTATCTGTTGAAGACATAATTGTTATAAATCAGTGATATAGTAAAACTATTGCTAATTAAATGCTAATGAAATATTTTTTCACTCAGAATTATTATTATATACTTAATGAAAAATAGATTTTTGGGACCTTGAATTATATATCTCTTTGATGCATACTTAAATAAAAAATACAAGCAAGGTAAATTTAAGATATCTTTAAAATTATCTCCCAATCACAGTGTGATCTACTGAGTTTCTTTTCAACTTAGTATCATCATTTGTGAAAATAGCATCTTCTATGCTATTAAGAAAGTTGGTGCTGCACATTTTATTGAAAAAAATGTTTTCCTTTATTATCTCTGAGATTTTCCTCAAAACTATTGAACAGCCTAGAATATACATTATACTGTATGTGACAGAATCTCAAATGCCTCAGGAAGAAATAGATGGATGACAGATGCAAAAATAGAAAGATCGATAGATGATTGATAGGTAATAGAATTTAACACAACTGTGGCATAAGATTACCAATAGGTAAGTCTGGGTAAAGGGTATTTGGGAGTTCTTTATACTATACTAATACCTTTTGTATATGTTTGAAACTATGTATTTGAATAATGGATAGAGCTTACATTTAGCAGGATTCTGGCAAAAGAATTGGCCTTGACTTCCATCATATCTTTTAAACAATGGAGAGAACAATCAGGAATGACAGTGAAACAACATGTGAATCACATCTTCAACAGAAATAATCAACAAAATATATCTATGAGTCTTTAAAGTATGTGTGGTTGTTGCTGAGCCACTAGCAACTACGGGACAGTCCTGAAACACCACCACACAGAATAAGTGCAGAGGGAATAAAAAGGTGTGTGGAAGAGAACCAATATTGACTACGAGAAGTAGAGTCTGGATGTCACCACCAAATACTCAACTCCCAAAGGAGAAAAAAATAGGGAAAATGTTGGTTTTGGGGTCTGAGAACAACTAATAAAACTGGAGGGAAAATTCTTATGGCCTATAAAGGTATATGACTAAAAAGACACAGTTACCAATAGTCCACAGAGCATAAAAAGTGTCATATGATTCTAATTACTTGAGGATCTAGAAATATCTAAAAAGAAATACTTCCTTCTAGAAGTACAAAATCTTACCCTGAAAAAATACTTCAGAAAGACTTGTATTGATCAGGTCAATAAAACAATTTAAATAGTATAAAAGACAAGAGAGAGAAAACATGTGAAATATCATCAGGAAATAGATACAAATATATATCATTGTTATTGAATATATCTAAAATATATTAAATTAAAAAATAAAAATAAAATATCCTATCCTCTCAAAATTCACTACCCAGCACATTTTCAGAAACACATTAGTTTTAGATAACAAGAGGCTTCTGTTTTTTATAAGTTTAAAGAAATGAGAGAAAGAATTAAAAAGTTTAATATGAAAGAAGATACTATGACCAGAGTTAATACAGATCTGTAAAAGAATGAAGAAATTAAGGTTATGGTAACTTAATTGAAAACTCACTGGTTTAAACAGCACATAAGGAGAAAATTAGTGAAGGGGTGAGAAAGCAGGAAAACAGAAATAAACATAAGAAGGAGAAGCCAAATGGTATCAAGACTAAAAAGGAAAGGTTTAAAATCAGTATGATAGGAATTTTAAAAGAAGAGGTAAGAGGGGATAAAGGAAATAAGCAAAGAAATAATGACTAGAAATTTTGCAAAAGTGATAGAAGATGAGAATCTTCAGATTTAGATCACATTAATCACATCTAGGACATATTCATGGCTAGACACAGTGACATGAAACAAACAACAGAGATAAGAAAGAAAGAAATACAACTTGCTTTCAAAGGTAGTAACAAGTAGACTGACAATTGAGTATTCAACTTAAGCTATAAGAGTAAGATATTGGAACAATATCTTCAAGGCTATGAGAAAAATAACTCTAAAATTATACAATTACCCAAATAATCAATTAAGAATGTGGTTTAAAAAAAGAGTATGATCAAACAAAAACATAATAAAACAAGACTTAAACAGTTTAATATCAATAGATTCTTAATAAAGAAACAGTGTTTTATACAATTTAAGATTTAGTTAATTATAATGTTGTAATTTCTGTCAGGATTTTAGGTTCATTATGGAAGGAAAAAATTCTCTATTAAATTGTGACATTTAAATGAATGCAAGATTAATTATAATTTAAGTATTACAAAAGATGTAACTCGGTAAAAATAAAATAGAATATTTTAAGAAAAAGGAAGACAATCTTTGAATGAAGATTTGAAATACAAAGAGAATGGTGCCTATTTCAGTTACCAAACAGTATGTATGTATTATTATTCCATTTTAGATTTTACATATGTATATAAATATATACATAGATATACAGAGTGGAGCAAAAGTAGGTTTACAATTGTTCAAATAAAAAACAATACAATAATTAATAAATAATAGAAGAATAAACTGTGTATCACATACAACTAAAACCAATTTTGCCCCACCCTGTACATTTAAAAAGGTCATATAAAATATATATGCAACAGGGAGAAATATATGAAGATATGAAATATTAGAAAAATATATGCTTTTTCTATGTAGAATTCAAGGAAGTTGGTAAATATATGCATATATATTTTATTTTAGAATAATTTCAGAATACAGAAATGTTGGAGAGATAGTACAGACTTTTCATATATCCCATACCCAGTACTTTCTATTATCAACATCTTACATCAGTGTAGTATATTTGCCATGAATAAGAGTGCAGATAAAACCAATACTATTTAGTACATTATTTTTAACCTTACTCCATCTCTAATTAATATTGCTTAAAACATTACCAAATGTCCTTTCTGGTTATTCTTGTTATAATTCCAGGATTCCATTCAGTGTGCTACATTATATTTGACCTTCCTGTGTCCTCAGACTCTTTTCAGACTTCCCTCATTTTGATGACCTTGACAATTTTGAAGAATACTTGTCAGGTATTTCTGTAGAAGATGGCCTGAGTTGGGTTTGTCTGATGTTCTTTTTCTTTTTCCTCCTTTTCTCGTGATTAGGTTGAGATTATATGTTTTTGAAAGGAAGACCACAGAGGTAAAGTGTAGCTCTCATCACATCATATCCTGATACGTGTTATCAATGTGACTCTTCAGTGTTGATATTGACTTTGATCACCTACGTGGCTGAGGTACTGTTTGCCAGATTTCTCTGTAACACTGTCAAATCACCCTCCTCTTCTCTTTCCATATTGTGCTCTTTGGAAGGAAGTCACCGTGTGAAGCCCAGACTCTTTAAGTGGGAGTTTTGTTCATCTTCTCCTGGCAGATTACCTTAAAAAATTATATAAAGTTATTTGAACAAGAATTTTGTTTATTCCATTTGTTTAGTTATTTAATTATTTATTTTATCAGTATAGATTCCTGGTTACTTATTTAAATTGTAATCAAATACTACTTATTATTTTTTACTCAAATTTCTCCAACTTTGGGCATCGGTAGGGTTTTCAGTTGACTCTTGTCTTTCTTTTACATACCCTGTTTGGTTTATGTGTGTGTGGTGTTTTGCTTTATTGTTAGTTTGTTTTAAACTTTCCTTTTTTCTGGAAACACAATATGCTCCAGGCTTATCTAGTATATTCCCTGTCCTCCTATATAAGCAGTTATTTTTCCAAGATATACTAGTTCCCTGTATTTGCAAACTGATTTCAGAAATTAATGTCTGAGCAATGGCTGTACTTATTGCTTAGCACAATCATTTTGTCATTTATTTATCCAACCAAACACCTTCTTCTTCTTCTTTTCACTCTTGAACCCATTCTTTCAATTACTTCATAATTTAATGTATAGTAAGTCTTCTTTTGCTTCTACATTATGCACAGTGTCTATGATAAATACATAAGATATATTCCTATTGATCATATGGAAATGTTTTTTCCACATGTGTGCATGAATTTTTCCTCTTCTATTCAAAGTTTTTTGAATGTGTGTGTGCTGAGTGCTCTGTAAGAATACAAAGTCTGAAGTAAAAATCATGTTTTTATTTGGAGATTCCTATGATGTGGTGTAAATTTGGACTCAAACCTGCATGTAGTAAGGATGCAGATTTTCCATTTCTCACAGCAGATTTAGAGACTGTCCTTTCTTCTTTTATCTTGGGTCTTACTTCTTAGAACCTCTGAATTGGTTCCTCATACCTGCTTCCTGGGCTTTAATTTCTCCTTTCATTATTTTACCTCTAAACTTACCTTCTTTTGGTTTAAGAACACATATACTGCTTTGAATATTTCTCCCACCACACTAGCATAGTATGAATTTTGTAACAAGGAGATTTTGAAGGTTCTTTAGCTTGCTGTATTGTCAAAACTAGAAATCTCTATTCTAATAATTTACTAATTTTTATTGTGAGTAATTCAATAAATTAATGTTATCACTAATGAAAATGACAGAGAATAAAGAAAAAACTCCATTTCAAGTAATAAAATATAGAAAAATAAAGGAATTACAAATTACTTTGAGTTCAAAAATTCTAAAATGAGAATTAAGAATTTGCATTTTTTGGTTTTATAATAAACTATCCAAAGTGCCCAATTACTATTTATTGACTTGTTCAGGATGTTTTCAGGTTTTTTTATACATAAAAAAGTAATGAAATATACTGCTCACAAACACAATTCCATTTTCAATTATAAATAGGATTACCAAATTATTTCATTTCCACATGATTCCTAAGGTGAAAGGGAACAATAAAAAGTATTAAAAGTTTAAATGTATGTATATATGCTGTATACAATTTATATGTGTATATATGTGGTTTTCATATTTACTACTTTATTTTTGATTAATAATGTCTTATTATGTTTGTGGATCAATAAAATACAAATTTTTTAAATATTTTTAGTTTTCCCCAGACATATGCTTTAAGGGGCTGAGAGAAAAGTTACTTCTATTAGTATTGTCATCATACTTGCTACTTGGGAGAAGCCATCCTCATCACTCTGTTTTACCAAGTACCTTTGAAAAGAGGCTTCTAATGACTCACTATCTGGAAATACCTGAGAAGGTATAAAAAGGCATTTCTCATCTTTCTGAATGACTGTGTATTAAAATAAGGACTTAATTCACTGCATATGTGTTTCACGTGCAAACAAATAAGACCAGAGAAATGTGAGGCACCCAGTAGAAGTTTATTAACCAAGGATGGTTTATCTTAATATATTCAGTAATAATAATGCTTGTTTAACATGTAAAATCTAACACAACTATTAAACTACACAGAATGTTAAGACAACACCCATAATAGATGAGTTTTAGGCAAATGGGAGAATAGGATCACATTGATTACCAGTTTGAGAATTCTGTTATTGTTTCTGTACTGTTACAAACTGTTCTTTCCTTATTACATAATAGTTCTCTTACCTACATAAGAATAGTTATATTTTTATCAAGGAAAAAATATATCCTATAAAATGTATGCTCGGTTTTATATTTAACATTATGGCTTAACTCATATATGAATAAAATTGTTTTAAATAATATTTGATTTTTATGAAAGGAGAATTCATGTGTAGTGAATATTTATATTTTAAAAATATTTCTCACTCTAGTTGAGATTTCAGGTCAGTAGGGTATTAATACTTACCCTTGGGAGGGGCAGGGAAGAGCAATGGGTGAAAATTAGGACAAGTGTAACAGAACAAAATAAAAAATGATAACACTTCCCTTAAAAATCACTCAAACCTCATTTACCTGGTGATGGATAGCTAACTGCATCAGGTCAATTGTGGAAGCATATCTCACATCTATTTTGAAACTTATGATGTTTCAATTTATTTTTTAATTTATTTTTTATTGTTGTTCAGTTACAGTTGTCCACATCCCCCCACTGTCCCAGCTGCTTTTTTCCAACCCCTGCTCTCAAAGGCCATTCCCACCCCACTGTCCTTGTTTCCTTTGTACATATTCCCCTTCTTCCCCCACCCCCGCCACTACCCTCTGGTCACTGTCAGTTCGTTATTTATTTCAATGTCTCTGCTTCTTCTGTGCTCACTTGTTTGTTTTGTTGATTAGGTTCCACTTATAGGTAAGATCATATGGTATTTGTCTTTCACTGCCTGGTTTATTTCACTTAGCATAATGCTCTCCAGATCCATCCATGCTTTCACAAAGGGTAGGAGCTCCTTCTCTCTTTCTGCTGCATGGCATTCCATTGTGTAAATGTACCACCATTTTTTTGATCCACTTGTTTACTGATGGGCACTTAGACTGTTTCCAGCACTTGACTATTGTAAATTGTGCTACTATGAACATTGGGGTGCATAGATTCTTTTGAATTGGTGTTTCAGGATTCATAGGGTATAATCCCAGCAGTGGAATTGCTGAATTAACAGGGAATTCCATTTTTAGTGTTTGAGGAAATCCTATACTGTTTTCCACAGTGGCTGCACCAGTCTGCATTCCTACAGTGTGAGGTGGTATCTCATTGTGGTTTTAATTTGCATCTCTCTTATGGGTATTGATGCTGAGAATCCTTTCATATGACTCTGAGCCCTCTGTATGTCCTCCTTGGAGAAGTGTTTATTCAGGTCCTTTGCCCATTTTTCAATTGGGTTGTTGGTCTTCCTAGTGTGGAGTCATGTGAGTTCTTTAACTATTTTGGAGATCAGCATATTGGCAAATATGCTTTCCCATATGGTTGGTTCCTTTTACATTTTGCTGATGTTTTCTTTGGTTGTGCAGAAGTCTTTTAATTTAATGTATCTTATTTGTTTATTCTTTTCTTTATATCCCTTGCCCTAGGGGGTATATGGGTGAAAATATTGCTGCATGGAATATCTGAAATTTTCCTGCCTATGTTCTCCTTTAGGACTTTTATGGTATCATAATTTATATTGTCTTTTATTCAATTGAGTTTATTTTGGTGTATGATGTAAGTTGGTAGACTAGTTTCATTTTGCATGTACCTGCCCAGATCTCCCAACACAATTTGTTGAAGAGGCTATTTTTACTCCACCTTATACTTCTGTTCCTTTGTCTAGTATTAATTGACCATAGAGACATGGGTTTATTTCTGGGCTCTCTATTCTGTTCTATTAATCTATATGTCTGGGCTTATGCCAGTACCAGAGTGTTTTGATTTCAGTGGCCTTGTAATATAGTTAGATATCAGGTATTGTGATTCCTCCTACTTTGTACTTCTTTCTCAAAATTTCAGAGGCTATTCAGGGCTGTTTATGGTTCTATATAAATTTTTGAAATATTTGTTCTGTATCTGTGAAATATGCTATTGGTACATTAATAGAGTTTGTGTTGAATCTATTACCCAGTATGGTTTTTAAGAACCATAATTATTGTGAAATATTAATGTCAATATCCAAAATGATAACTAGAAGCCAATAAGTTATGAGATAGGATTTTGTGATAAATCAGAGATAGCCATTTTATTTGAGGTGCATATGTTTTCACAGGCACATATCATATATATAATTTATATATAATTATATATGTATATTCATATATACATAATTTTCTCAACTATTTTGCAACATAATTTTAGCAAAAACATAAACTCATGAACCTATGTTTATATAGTTATTTTTAACCCAATATCTGAGTTTAATGAATCTAGGCAAATTTAGTCCATTTACAAATTTGTGATGTTATATTTTTGATTTTATGTACCTTAGCTTCTTTTATTTACTAATTATAATCTTGCTATGTATTTTGTGTTATCTTTTCACTTACAGATAGTTTCTTTTGATATTTATTCCTTATACGTTAATGGGTTAAAACAATATACTTATGTTAATTGATGCTGAAAGTATTTGGCACATTGATATTGATATTTCTCATAAAACCAATGGGAATTGAATTAATAAGCATATAAATAATATATTTTATCAGACGCAAACAACAAAAAATACTTATTAAGAGATTAAAAAATGAAGACTTCTTAACTAAATTGAAGAAGAAAGCAAGAAAATTCATAATTACTGTTTAGAATGATTCTGAAGAATCTACCTAAAGCTGGAAAATAATATACTAGCAATAGGTTGTTGCTAAAGAAAGGAGTAAATGATCACAGATGTGTGTAAGGTTCGACAAACACACAATTTCTGGAAAGAATAGTTTGGCCAATAGTGGAGATAAATTTGAAGTACTTCATAATAAGACCACTCTGTAGGCCCAGGAGATGAAAATCAAGCTGGATCAGATGAAAGAAGAGCTCTATCTCCAGTTCATATGGAGTAGGAGAGTGCTTCAGGATTAATCAATATTTGAAAATTTTTAAAACTAAATGTAAAATAATTGTTAACTGTATTTGAAAAGTTAAACATACTAAAATATTGAAACATCAATTAAAATATATCAGAGACTTCAAATTTATTATTAAAATTTCTGCCTTATTAATTTGGGCTTTCTAGAATTTGATATAACTTATCTCATGACATTTGCTTAGGTTTCTGTTAATTAGATATTCCTTAGAAGGCTTTAGTTTTCTACAGAAATTTTTCTAAAAATGATTTTTTTGTTTGTAATGACTCATTGATAAATAATGCAAGTTATTATAAACAGATAGTTCTTATGTGCAAGGCTCAAATGTAAGAGTCCTGGTGTTGGAAAATTTGTCAATGCTGCCCTTCAGCTTCTAGAATATTTTTCAGTAAATATATGTGGTCAAAAAATATTGCTAAAAGTAAATAAAATAAGGCAAGGCTCAAACTCATATACTTGGAGTATCTTTTTCTAGTATAACATAGGTGCAGTAAGTGGATACATAGTTCATTGAACTATGACAATACCAAAATATAGGTGTTTTAAGGATTTGTCATAATGATGCTTTCACATAACTTTTATACTTGTAAATGGTGTAATAATTTGGTATACTAAATGATTAACCTGAAATTAGGATTAAAACAACTGAGTATGAAATAAAAATAAAGAAATTGGAAAATAGATGTTTAAAGGATAGCTTAATTCAGCTCAAGATAAATGACAAATCATATCCTACTTGGACTAATTATTTTTTCAATAATTTAGATCTCCCTTTGATAATGTCAAACTTTCTGAAACAAAATGACTAGAAAGTGGAGACTATAAAGTATAATAATACTTGATTGATCTTTGTTGTTATGACTAAGTTCCCAAGTCATTATAATATCTTGATTGAATTTAACAAAATAAATGCATAAACAAAACCCCAGAGGTCAAAAAATCATTCATAAAACATAAATTAAGAATATGTTTGTATTTCTCTCAGGAGTGGTATGATGGGTGTTTAGGAGTAGCACAGAGGGGGTGATCAGAGACAAAAACAGTTAACTCTATCTCTGGGTTTAGTGGGTTCTGGGATTTCAGTGGTAGAAAGGGTTGTTGCAGTTTCTAATGGAAAAAGCAGAATTAGCTTTGCTTTCTAAGCCTACCTCAAGGAAGTATATAAAGCAACATGGGGAGTCAGAATGACCTAAGTCAATTCTATTGAGTCATGGTGTTTATAAGAGCTTTTTAAAATTAACATGAGTCAAGCTATTTAATAGTTTTAAAGATATTATATTCATGATATGTTATTTGGGAAATTTTGAGTATAAAAGGAAAACATTTCAATTGTTTTACAGGCAGTCTACATAATTTCACCTTCACTGCACAGAGAATTTGCCCTTTTTTCAGGCAATTTTGCATCCAAGCTAAACTTGACACACACTAACTGAAATGCTGATTTTTAAATGATCAATAATAGTAGATCATTATATCAGTAAGATTTCTTTTTACCTTATCATTGTTGCTTGGAAAACTTTTTATGTCTTTAGATGACTTAAAGTTGAAGCCCTGTATTTCATGGAGGCAATTGTATCTTCATATAATTCGCCTTCTTAATTTTTTAGCAAAATCACTGTCCAAGACACTAATGGGTTATTATCTGCTCTTTCTGAACTAGTTACAGGACTTTAATAGCTTCCACTTCTTTGACAGCATCACTTTTTTTCCTGACAAGAAAAACAATAAACTATTTTGGAGACATTTAATCATTTTATTTTTGTTTCCTGTTTAGAATGTCCTCTAAATTTAGATAAAGGACAATCTTCAAATTTTAATTTGTTCTCAAAATTGATTTACTTCCCTGTTGTCCTGTTTTAATCATTGCTTTCATTCCCTGAGCTCAAGAATTCTTTTCATTTTAAGTGTTTTAAAGAATGAAATGTAAAGGGTGGTACTTCTGGGATAAGACACTTGACTCCCTTGTATAGCTTAATTTCACTTTGAAATAACTCAGTCAGTATAAAAAGGAGTCTGTATAATCACCAAAACTGCAAAAGGTGCTTTTAGCTGTCTGAAATTTAAAGGAGTATTTTTCAAAAGAAAAATTTATGGTGAATTGGTGAAAAGTGGAGCACAGACCAAAATATTGTATTGGGAATTAAAAGGAAGTCCACTGGAGAGTAAGTGAAAGGCTCCCATCTTCTTCCAAAGCCCAACTATCCACTTGTATGTTATCCAAGTAAGACACAGGCATGATAAAAACTACAGTGAGTTTAGCAGAGAGAAGTAGATCATAATACTCACAGAACTTCCAACCTACTGCACCATTGATCCTGGCAAGCAGGCATCCTAGGGATCTGACCACAGTTTATTAGTCTTCCCTCACAATACAGGGCCCTGTGTCTTGTTATTTCCCTACATCACATCACCTCTGTATGGAGCACAGGACTTCTTCCTTGTTCTCCCTTAGTGCTCATACTTATTATGGATCAAATCTGTTATATGGTCCCTGAATATATTGTACCTCTCCTTTAAAGCATTGTTGAGAGTTATTTTGTTTGTTTGCATAATTGTTTGATTACTGTCCATCTCTTGTACTAGAATGCAAGCTTATGAAGGTAGGGTTCTCACTTGCACTGAATTTCAGTGCTCATTAGGGAGATAATAAGCAGGGTTTGGGAGATAAACAACATGGATTTAGAATTTAATTTGTATTGTCATGGTCTGAAAAGCTCCAAACTGAGATATTTATCTTAAGTCCCCTGGGGTAATAATTTCCATTTGTATATATTTATACAAATGTACTTAATAAAACTGTACACAATGAATGGGAGAGATAAACATCAAACTCAGGAGTATCTACTTTTGGCTTCATGGAAGAGGAATGCAATTGTAAATATATTAGCAATATTTTGTACCTTTTTTCTTAAAGATTTTATTTATTTTTATTTTTAGACAGAGGGGAAGGGAGGGAGAAAAAGGGGAGAGAAACATCAATGTGTAGTTGCCTCTCATGCACCCTTTACTGAGGACCTGGCCCACAACCTAAGCATGCACCCTAGACTGGGAATCGAACCAGTGACCTTTTGGTTTGCAGGCCAGTGCTCAATCCACTGAGCAGCACCAGCCAGGTATTTTGTATCTTGATATATGTATAATGTGCATGTTGTTTTTGTTAGGTTATACTTTGAATACTTTTACATAACCAAATCTTTTTAATAATTTAAATTTTATATTATTAGTTAAAATATATTTGTGTGGTGACATTCTAAACACATCAAAAACATTAGGAAAAATGAATACTTTTCAAAACAATTTTTAAATAGTTTGTGTTTTAATTAAAAGATAAATACAAACCAGAATAATCCTTATTAAATATAAGGAAAATTCATTAATACTCATGAATTTATTTTATTTTGCTTTTACGACTATTTGTATTTAAATTTTATTCATACATTTTTGAATTTGTAATACATTCATGTGGTACAAATATTTTTAAAAAGGAATAATTATCTTAAAAGATTATGAAGTAAATAACATTTATGAATCTGCCAATAATGAATGGGAAAAGACATGAATGAACAACTTACAAAAGAAGATATAATGACAGATATATTCATGAAGCTGACATGCAGATTCGGTTTATTTTTTTTTTTATTTTAGTCATTATTCAGTACAGTTTCTATCTTTTACTCCCATTCCAGCCCACCCATCCATCCCTCCCCTCCTCCCTCCCAATTCCAACCCCCCAGATTAGGTTTAAATAGGTAAACTTTTGGTCTCTCCAGTGAATTTAGAAATATTTCATCATCATAAATTATTATGATTAGAAAAAACATTTAATATTCAGTTTAGTATTCAGTTTTCAACATTGAGAATTCTGGAAATGCCTGAGGTTTTTTTTTTTAGCCAGTAGAGAAGACTCATAGATGTCACTCTATATAGTCTTTGCCCTCATATGTCACATATTCTGTCCCATAAGAGAAATATTTATATCTTATATAACTCTTTGATCATCATTACTCATTTTCAGGGCTACTCAAGGGTTCTTTTTCCTGTTTTTACATTAATAGAGTTTGAAACTGTATGTAAACGTTCCTCTAGTGTTTCTATAGCTATTCTGGCTATGCTTGGAGATTTTTCGTCTCCTCCAGAACTTAAATTATTTGTACCCTGTATCTTTCCAACTTAAGTTGGTTTCTTCACTGTTTCTTGTTTTACATTTTGTTTTTCAGTGAGATTTCTCTTAATGAACTCCCTCAGAAGAGTTCTTCCCTGATCTCGTGAGCAGAGAAAGCAGAGCAAGGGAACACTAAGTCGAAATGTGAATACTTGGGCTATTTTGCTACAAATGTGTCTCCATTTTACCAAACATAAAAAGCATACAAATTAACACTCAGGTTATAGTGGTTTCTTGAGGATTAAACTTTTTTGTCCATGTCAGAGTTGGCTAGTAATAGTAGACAGAAGTAGCATCAATTGTAGTTACAGTATTTAGTATTGGTATAATAAACATTTCCAAACCCACTACTCATTAGTCATTTTGCCTAAACTAGTTATATGTTGCAAGGATTACCCACTCATTGTGCAAATTTCAAAGTCAGAATGGGGTTTTCATTGATTTTGAATAATTTTTATTCACATTGTACTCAAAGAAGACTTTGCTTCCTTATATTAAATATAAAAGCCAAGCAAAACAAAAAACCTCTGGAATATAAGATGTAGCATATTGCAGTTGATTGTAAATTATGTTTTAGTGCATTTTTTAAAGAGTTTATTTTTTTATTTTTAGATGGAGAGGGAGGATAGGAGAAAAGAAGGAGAGAAACATCAGTGTGTGACTGCCTCTTGTGCATCCCTTACTGGGGACCTGGCCTGCAACCCAGGTATGTGCCCTGACTGGGAATCCAACCAGCAACTGTTTGGTTCTCAGGCCGGTGCTCAATACACTGAGCCACATCAGCCAAGACTGTTTTAGTGTATTTTTAACTCATTGAATATATTTTAAATACATTAGCATTATGAAGAATTTGATTGATAAGGAATGTCCCAAAATTTTGTAAAGTTTGGAAGGAACAACTACATAAAGTTTTTTTTTATAAATAGTATTTTGTGGAACATTATATGACAGATGGTTCTCCAGTTCACATAACTTTAAGTATATTTCTTAATTTTCTCAGTGTTCAGAAAATACTTAACTAGTAATATTAAATAAACTGGAGCATATGTATTGTACAACCAGTTTATTTAAGGACAAATGAAGCAATAAGATTTAGAATATAGTAATGTTAAGTGCATATGCACATATATTTTCACTAATTCTTCATTATAATATACATATATATGTTAATATATTAGAAAATATCCAAAATTAATATGTATGTTATAGATATAATTATATTTCTTAACATTTAGCATGTGAAACAGCATTGTTTATGTTTTGAAGCAAAAACAAAATATAAACTATATTTGCCTTTTTCCTTAAGGCATCCTATAAGATCAAGTTGTTTTATTTCCATTTCCTTCTATTTTCTAATTCTTTGTGCTGAAATTACTTTTTTAATTAAAAGCAAATTAAATCATAATTCCTTGCAGGCAAAAACACATATACACATAAACAAGCATGATTTGTATTATAATTAGATCTCTTGTCACTTTTAGTCAAAGCAAATGAGAATTAAAGGATTTGCACACTTAGATAATATTTGAAATCATAATTCAAAATATAAATCAATGTACACAGAGAGCATTAAAAATTCATTTCAAATATCAGCCCATACCATCAGGCAATTAAATTACCACTTTATTATGTTGTAAGGATAGAGAACTCTGCATTCTCTGCCTTTCTGACAGTAATAAAATGTCTTGACAATATGTTTACTGAAAGTAATTGACAACAGAATAAAAGTTTTAAAAAAACTTCCTAAAGTAAAAAAAAACTAAACTTTACCAATGATATTTCAACAATTATTTTTAAAATAGCTAAATAATAAATTTATTGTATGTAGGATTCTACATAGGTTTGAAAATGTTTGTATAAGCTTTAACTGATCCAATCAACCCAGGGACCCTGTAAGTAGAAATGTGATCATCATTCTTTGTAGAAAGATAGGTAAACAGAATTAATAGATATAACAAATTAGATAATTAAGTAGTAACCTTTCATTGGTATATTTGTAAAAAAAATACAGTCAAAATGGAGCTCAATAATTCTAAAACCAAATTGTTCATCAAGAGTCATTTTTAATGTATAATCTAAACTTTATTTGAAAGACTTTTTGACCTTTTTTTGAATTTCTTGTGGTGACACTGGTTAATAAAATTATACATGTTTCAGGTGTATAATTCTTATAATACATCATCTGTATTTTGTATTATATGATTACCACCCTCAAAGTTGTTTCCTTCCATCATCATGTATCCTCTCTGTACTTTCTCCTACCTCCCCACCCCTCTTTCCTTCTGATAATCACCATAGTATTGTCTGTGTCTATTATATTTTCGTGGTTGTTTTTTGTTTTTGTCTTTTGCTTAATCCTTAAAGTACTGGTAGATATAGAAAAGGAGCAGGTGATTTTGCATGTGGATCTAACTTCATTTTTTACAGTGTTGATATGTAGAAGATACATAATCATTCTGAGCACCTTATTAATGTGTGTTTTAGATTTTAAATGATTAAAAGAACAACTCAAATAAGGTTTAAAATTTTTTTAAATAAGGAGTGATTTGTCAGATTATGGCTCTTTAAGTTCATGGAACAGCTAATTTAAGGTACAACAAATTTGAATCTCAAAGACTCATCTACCTCAGTTCTTTCTCTCTAACTTGCGATTTGCCCTCCCATAATACATAAGTTTATTTCTAAACATTCTTATCCATAAGGAATACAGTCATCACCAGCACTTTATCTCTTTCAATAAAAAAGAACTTCTTTGACACAAGAGGCAAAAACCTACAATGGGCTAATGATAGTTTACTCAGTAAATGCTGTTGGGAAAATTGGACAGTTACATGAAAAAAATTAAACTAGACCATCTTCTTATACTATACACAAAAATAAACTCAAATGGAATAAAGAAAACATAAGTAGTAAAATCTGGGACATTTCTAGTAGCAACATTTTTTCTGATATAGCTCCTCAGGCAAGGGAAAAAAGAAAAAAAGATAAATGGTACTACATCAAACTAAAAAGATTTGCACAGCAACGGAAACTATCAACAAAATGAAGAGATGACACACTGAATGGGAAAACATACCTGCTAATGATACATCTGATAAGAGGTTAAAAACCAAAATTTATGAAGAACTTTTAAAACTCAACACCAAAAAAAACAAACAATCCAATACAAAAATGATCAAAAGACCTGAATAAACATTTCTTCAAAGAGGACATATAGATGGCCAATAGGCATATGAAAAGATGCTCAATGTCACTAATCATCAGAGAAATGCAAATTAAAACCACAATGAGATACCACCTCACAACTGTCAGACGGCAAGGATGTGGAGAAAGGTGAATGCTTGTGCACTGTTTGTGGGAATGCAGACTGGTGCAGCCTCTGTGGAAAGTAGTATGGGGATACTTTCAAAAGCTAAAAATGAAACTCCCTTACCACCCAACAATTCCACTTCTGGAAATATATCTGAAGAAACCCAAAATACTCATTCAAAAGAATATAGCATCCTTATGTTCATTGCAGCATTGTTTACAATATACAAAATTTGGAAGCAGCACAAGTGTCCATCAACAGATGAGTAGATAAAATAGTTATGATACATTTACATAATGGAATACTACTCAGCTGTAAAAATTAATTTTACCCTTTGCAACAGCATGGATGGACCTGGAGAACATTGTGCTAAGTGAAATAATCTAGTCAGAGAAAGACAAGTACCATATGATTTCACTCATATGTGGAGTCTCATGAACAAACTGAACTGACAAGCAAAATAGAGACAGATTTATAGACAGAGAGTAGGCTGACAGCTCTGGGGGTCAGAAGAAGAGGCATCAAGTTAAAAACCAAAAATAAAGAGAAAGAACTTGTAGGTGTGGACAACACTGCAGTGGTTGTGGGGTGTGGGGAGCAGTGGACGTGGAGGAGGGTATAGGTGGGACAAGTGGTAATGGATGAAATACAATAAAAAGTAATATAAAAGAAAAAGTAATATACAAATTAAATCAAATTAAAAAGATTGAGATACTGAAGTTCTTTCAGTGTTGCATGGAAAATCACATGACCCTGAATGTTCCTTTGACAATCTTTGAAGTAATAATTAGGCCATGGACTCAAATACTCTGGTTGGCCAGCCTGGGCCAAATGTCTTCTCCATGTAGTCACAGCAGCCCGCATTTCTGTATGATTGATAGCTCCTTAAAATTGTGATAGTGGAAGATGATGAATCAAATCAGACCAAATGTTTGAGAAATATTATATGTATACCACATTACCCATATGACTGCCAAGCATTCATACACACTTCTTTCTATATATACTCAAACTTGCCCCTTCTGGATACTATAATACTATGTACACTGTCAAAAGTAGCTATCCTTCAAATCTAGGCTTTCTGGGTACAAAATCTAGGAATAGGCTGTTGTCAATCTGCATGGCAAGCAGTAGCTAAGAGATAGATATAAATTTTAATATGTCCAATGATATGAACAAAGTAAAAATGTTTTATTATTCATATATTAGATATAAAGTATTTAGTAAAGAGAAGAAGAAACCTTTTTTCAGGAGTGTATTTTATTTTATTTTTATTTTTTAAATATATAATCTTTATTATATTCATTCCATCACCATTCAGACCCCTTATACCCCCTCCCCAGCAATCACCATGCTGTAGACCATGTTCCTGAGTTTTCCTTTTTGCTCAATCCTTCCCCATTGCCACACTAGCTATCATTTGTTCTCCATCTATGAGTCTGTCTCTGTTTTGCTTGTTAGTTTTGCTTGTTAGTTTTGCTTGTTAGTTCAGTTTGCTCATTAGATTCCACATAATTGAAATAATAAAAACTATATTATATAAAGATATATCACGTTTTATTTCCTATGAATCAGGTTAATTTTTATTTCAGATCTCAATAACTCCAAAATGGTAAAATATAAAAATCTTAGCTCATTTAGGATTATACCCCTTTCCCTACCAGGTATGGGGTGTACAGAGTTGAGTGGCATGCTATTGCAGGTGAGGGTGGGAAATGGCTGGTTTTAGGAAAGAGACACCCATCGGTGATTATGGACACATGCACAGTTCTCTGTCTTCCTAAAAAAAAAAAAAAAAAAACTTAAGAATTTGTCTTGTAACCACCTATTTTCTCTCACAAAGGGAGGTCCTATTAACATTTTTCTTACATGCAGTGAAAATTTAGATATTTTGGATACTAATGTCACCAGGATAACAAAATTGTAGGTAGCTGGAGCTATGTACAGATTACTTTGTGAAATGAAAGGTGAGAAATTTCTCATTTTGGGTGAACTTCCTCTACTTGTTCTCGTGATTCATGTTTCTGAGAGCTTTATTTTTTATTACATTTTGAAAGGTCTATTTTAAGGTACTCAGCTAATTTTCAAAATAATAAGAGGAATTTTAAACTACACTGTTCCTTATAATTATTTAGAAAAAAACTTTAATAAATTAGTCATGTTAAGACACAATAGTTTTTAGAACTTATATCTTGGTTTCACACTTCTCCCTTATTACCCAATAACTCTGAACCCAGCCTAAATTTGGAATTTTGCAACATCAAAACCATAAGTTCCACTTTCAATAGGACAGTAGTCAGAAGTCAGCAAGCAAAATTATTCGTTTAATATGAATGTGTTGCAAAGTATAATTCTTTCTGTAGAGTCTTCGCCAATTCAGACCCTGTTTATAGAAGGTCAGATGAATTACAAAATAATATTGTTTTAAGAAAATGAATTAGTAATTAGATCCTATATTCTTATAGCTGTTATTGAAATTGTGAATAATTGGATACTTAATCATGTCAGTGTGAAGGGTATATGTTTCATTCAATACAAGCACGTAAATTGTTGTGTCTATCAAAGCCAACCCTGTCATATCCTTATCCCATTACTTTTGCTTAATGGTGAAGTCCCTGATCAATGCCTGTTGCTTGGAGAAATAAAGAAACATTATTCTCCATTCCATTCATAGTACGTGCTACTTCATTATGACAAGTGAAGGGAATGTTTCAATTGTCCAGAAAACTTTTGTAGATATTTAATGAAAAAGCCGGTTAACTGGCAGAGTCAAGAAATGGGAAATACCTAGGAAAGATTTGTCACATGTGATTTGCAGTTTCTAAAGAATGTTTCATTGATGATAATGGGAATTCCACATAATTAAATGTCTTGGGAGGTGAGAAATTGAAGAAAGACAGGTCCTTTCCTGTTTTAATTCTTAAAGTTCTCATAGACTAAGGTGCAACTTGGGTCTCCAGGAGACCAGTTGGAATTCTGTGTGTCTCACATATTTGACAGTGAACCATTTTTAATGACATGTTTCATTGAACAATTTTGGGCAATTTCAATATAGACTTGTATTATATTAGAGTCACAAGTGCTCTTACAAATTACCAGGCTGAAGACACTTATGTTATAAATGGGAAAATTAAGGCCCACAAGAAGCTTCTCTAAATTTGCCAAAAATATACTTACCAGTAGAATAAGAAATTCATACTTTTGTTCCAGGTCAGGGATTCTTTTTTCCAATAAAGTACTCAGTTTTAGAAGTTAATTCCACAATGCTTCAAAATCCTCTATTTTTGGCCAATAGTCAGTTTAATAAAAATTAGCTTCAGTATCCAAGTTGGTAAAACAAATGAAGCAAAATATTTAAGACTCTGTTATCAAATATTAGAGCCTGCATTTAGATTGGGGAGAAATGACCTTTACACTCTCAGATCTTGGAATAACTTCAGCGAGGCATGTAACAGTTGAGACAAGACTAGAACGCTTCCTATAGTACATGCCCCTTGGGAAGTGAGGGGACTGAACTTTAGCAGAACCCCAATAACAACATAAGGCAGAGGAGAGAAAGCAGTCAAGGGTACACAAAGAAGCAGTTTGGAGAGAACTGATCCTGTAGACCCTAAATGATCTATTACTAGTGAAAGCATTCATCAGTGTGTAGGGGGAGAATTACTACCCTGGCTAATTTTTAACAATGGTTTATAGCTCTTTGTAACTCATGTTTTTGTCCTGGAAAGAACCTGTAAGAAATCTGCAATGCAGAGTTCTGAATCCCACCCGAGTAGCCACTGATCTCTGCAATATCACTGGCATACAGTGCCACATCAAGGGTAGACATTTCAGTCTTCATAAAGGTGAACACGGAGAAGAGGAAGATGTGGACTGATTTTCTTTCCTTCTCTTTCTAACACGCTAAGTTTGTTATTCAAGCCCTGAGTCTAACAGAGATACTGCTGCAGTCTCTTGGTTCTGCCAATGATTCCGTGGTACTCTTTCTAGTAAACCCACCTGGTTTCAGTTAAATGAGAAATTTTGTCTCTCAAAGATATTTAGGAGCCTCTATGAATTTTCCCTAACAAAACTCTAAAATGTATTTTGGATAATACTTCAAATTCATTGTCCTCTAAATCCATTTACACTAGGTTTATAAGCATTCGCCTTATTATTTTTTCAACTTCCAACCATGCCTCTACTGCACATTAATGTAAGTGCTCTATGTACACTTACTACAACATCACTGACAAAAATTCCCTGTATTTGCTGCCATCCTTTGATCCTGCAGAAAATAGCCCTTTTTCTCAAAGTAAATGTCATTCATTTTCTCCAACAGAAATTATTGTTTTGTAAAAAAAAATCCCTTGCTTTTTCTCTTTTTCTCTCTTCTCTCTCTGTTTTCATTATATTTCTAAATAGAGGTCTTTATTTGGATCTTTCATCAATGGAAACTAATTGAACTTTTTAGTATATTTGTTTCTCCAAATCAAATTATCTTATGTATCATGACTTGCTAAAATTCCAGAATATCAAGGAAATTCCAAAAAAAAAAATCACATTCTATTCTCAGAGACCCTCAATTTACAAAATACAAAATACAAACAAATCCTTGGCACCAGATGTGACCATCACAGCCATTGTCACTCTAACAACCTTATACATACATTAGCACCATCTCCAAAGCACAGTCATATCCTGAGAATCAATACTTAGTATAATATAGACCTGCAGTGCTCTTCCAGTTAATGAACATTAGCTTAGATATGGTGTTATCTGAAGGGAAAAAGAGATGAGAAAGATAACATTTACATTTTCAGGCAATATGTATATGCAAATCATCCAGAGTCCCACTAATGTTCATATTCTTTAAGATGTTAATTGTGACGCTAAAATTTCCTTATACGAGGAAAATTTTATAATAATTCTATATTGTTTTCCCTCTGCAATCAAGTCTCGCATAATCTAGAAATTTGTAAAATGTCAGCAATAGTTTGCTTATCTTGACTGCTATCCCTTTTTTCATTTATATTTAAACCTCTAAATATTCCTTTCCATTTCCACTTTATGGAGCCCCACTTCCATTAATAAACTAAAAAGAACTCTTTTTTAACTCCGTGATTCAAAGGCTTTGCTCTTTCTACTTGGTAATGAAAAGTCTGATATCCATTATTTATTATATGTTTTTCTGATCTTCTCTTTAACTTTTCTATTTTTGTTCCTTACAAAGTTATTTCTATTTTTTAAATTTTTTGTAAATATATGTATCCCCCATCATCTACCACACATTTGCTCAAATCATATCTCCCTTATGTTCTCTGTGGTCTGATTTTCAAACTCCTAATAGTTTAATATCAGAGTTTCTTCAGTGTTTCTCTACACCTTTTATCTCATATTTAGGATTTTTATCTCTTAGTCTTCTGTACTTTGAGATGGTTTTTAGTGCCTTAATATTATTTTTTTATTTTTATTGAATTTATTGATAAAGGGACTTTGAGACTTTCTTGAATTTCATTTATGACCATCTATTGATTTGAATAATGTAAATTTTATTTTAAATTTATAATAACACCTCTTATTTTTCATTACTTTTAGATATCATTTTGATCATGTTTAAGAGATATACTAATATCTTTGGGTTTTAATTACCAATAAGAAAGCTTTGTCTTTTCTTTTCCACCTCCAGCAAATGCTTCTCTTTGTTAATCTAGTATTTCTTTGCCATGATTCAGGCTTTTCAAAAATATATAATGATATATGGTTTTATATTCATTTTTAAAAAACATAAGAGAGAAAATCTGCTGTATGGTTTACCTAGAACTTTAATTTCTATTAACAAAGTCCTGTTTTCTGCCTGAAAGCCTATATTCTCAAGTGATATATATATCATTCTAAAACCGTTTTTTGTATTATTCCTACATAATATGGACCTTAGGTTCCTTGTTTTCTTTTCTTGTCTGTACTCTCTAACTCTTTGTGCCTCTGGCACAAAAACACTTAGTTCTTGCATTTTACATAGTCACCATGATTTCTTTTGCCACCTCACTATGGTAGTTATAATAAGTTATACCTACTTTTCCATTGCCTTAGCTTTCATGGCTGATGAACAAAAAAGTTCAGCTGTGAATCGTGGACCTGACCGTGTGATCTTCCCCTTTCATTTTTAATGAAACTGGTATAATAGAGCTCTTTTCACCTTGGTAGGATACTATAACAGGGTGCAGAACATGGGTCCTCTGATAATAGGGGAACACAGGCACAATCCTGTCTTCAGACGGGCTTGGAGGGGGGTAGGGAATAGCAGAAAGTATGGCATTTAAGGCACATTGCATAACAACAACAAAATAACAACTGTGCCTTCCTGAAGGGAAGAAGTCCAGTGCTGGGGGCAAATTGTGTACCTGACTTTGAGAATGTGTAGTGGTGAACTAACAACATAGCCAGGGGGTTAATGCCCTCACCAGATGCCTGTGAGTCTCTGGGAACTCTTGCCATGAATCAAGATGGCATCAGAAAGAGGGCTAAAGACACTGGGGAACTGACAAAAATGGCGGGCACTAATGCACTGTAGCACCATAGAAAGAACTGGATATGAGGTCATATAGGAAGTTCTGAGCCCAGCATTTATAGTAGGGCAGGCCAAAGGTCAGGAAGGGAGACATGAGGTCAGATGAGCTACTCAGAGAAGGTCTGCAGATAGGTCTGAGGAGGGAGCCACCAGGAGAGGAGGAGGTCTGTCTGAAGAAGATGGCAGCAAAACTGACAGAATTGCAGTGACCAGCCAGGCCAAGCACACAGGCTTGTGAGAGATGCTTAGAGCTGAACTGTGACTGATGAGTTGTGGACTTCTGCATCTCGGAAGCATATATGGAGAAGTCACTCTCTTGGTACTGGGGCTCTTGGTATGGGACTTTAGAGCTTGGTGCAAACTCTTTCCCTCTGGGTTTTTGGCATTTTGAACATTTTGGGCCTCTGGCGCTACTCCTGGAAAGGATGGCAGCACTCATGAGACCAGGAAATGTGGGGCCCACCAGCGACTTAGACCCTGCATGGATAGGAGGCCACCCATGAGACATTGTCCCAGTCAGGGACATGTGCCTCCCTGGGCTCCAGCATTTGAGACACCATGATCCAGCATAGTACGGTAAACATTTTCCTGAACTACTACATGGAGGCTGAGAACAATACCCCAGGTCCTAAAGGAGAGAACTGTTGTGAGAAGATGACATCTCTGAAACCCAGGAGTGCACATTCCAGAGAGGGTGGAGATCCTGTTTGCAGGACCAGCTGATGGACAGATAAGGATATGGGGAACTTCTGGGCATCATTTTTGCTTGTAACTTTTTGGGGAGCAAAGGAAGTTCTGGGTCACATGGGAGAAGAGGTCTCTAAGTAAGAGTGTCTCAGCCCCCTAAGGTTAGAACCCTGTTAATAAAAACCTGTTTCCTTCAACACTAATTATTGAGTCATGTAGATTCAAGGTGCCAAGTGGGAAAGCATCTGTTTGTATGGTTACAATACCTTACTTTCTCAGGAAAAAAATGAGTTTGTTTTTCACACCTTAATTTTTCTTTACTTGAAACCTGGTGATTAGTGTATCTGTTGGAGTAAAAATAAGGAGTCATCTTTTTTTGGCGGGTAGGGTCAGCAAGGGATAGATTCTTCTATTATTAATGGGAAGGTATAAATAGCATTATAAACAAGTAAGAAGATAATTTCTTCTGGGGTCCTAATTTTGCCTTTTCTCTATGTAAATCAATATTTCTGTACATTTTAGTCAGTTTATGTAATTTTTAAAAAAAGTTATTGTTGTTTAATTACAGTTGTCCCTATTTTCCCCCCATTACTCTCCCCCTACCCCACCCGCCCCCACCTCCCACACTCAATCTTACCACCTCATTGTCTTTGTCCATGGGTCCATTATACAAGTTCCTTGACAACCCGTCTTCTTTCCCCGTTATCTCACTGCCCCTTCCTCTCTGGTTACTATCAGTTTGTTCTTTATTTCAGTGTCTCTGGTTGTATTTTGTTTGCTTGTTTGTTTTGTTGACTAGGTTCCACTTATAGGTGAAATCACATGGTATTTATCTTTCACCACCTGGCTTATTTCAGTTAGCATAATGATCTCTAGTTCTATTCATAGAACTGTAGCAAAGGGTAGGAGTTCTTTCTTTCTGCTGTGTAGCATTTTATTGTGTGAATGTACCACAATTTTTTGATGTACTCATTTACTAATGGGCACTTAAACTGTTTCCAGCACTTGGCTATTGTAAATAATGCTGCTATGAACATTGGGGTGCATAGGTTCTTTTTGAATTGGTGTTTCAGGATCCTTACGGTATAATCCCAGCAGTGGAATTGCCAGGTTAAAAGGCAGTTCCATTCCTGTTCATCCAAGGAAACTCCATACTGGTTTTCACAGTGGCTTTACCAATCTGCATTCCCACCAACAGTGAACTAGAGTTCCTTTTCCTCCACAACCTCACCAGCACTTGTTGTTTGTTGATTTGTTAATGATGGCCATTATGACCAGTGTGAAATGGTATTTCATTGTGATTTTAATTTGCATCTCCCTAATGGCTAGTGATGCTGAACATCTTTTCATATGCTTATGGGCCCTCTGTATGTCCTCCTTGGAGAAGTGTCTATTCAGGTCCTTTGTCCATTTTTTAACTGGATTGTTTGTCCTTCTGGTGTGGAGTCATGTGAGTTATTTATGTATTTTGGAGATCAAACCCTTTTCCCAGGTGTCATTGGCAAACATATGGGTGTCATTTTCCCATACCGTTGGTTCCCTTTTTATTTTGCTGATGTTTTCTTTAGCAGTGCAGAAGCTTTTTATTTTGATGAGATCCTTTTGTTTATTCTTTCCTTTATGTCCCTTGCTCTAGTGGGCATATTGGTGAAAATATTGCTATGTGGAATATCTGAAAATTTCCTGCCTATGTTCTCCTCTAGAACTTTACTGCCTTTAACTCTGTAAATTCAATCAAAACTATTAACTCTAGACTTTTATATTCATTCTGTTTTCTCCATCTTTGTTCTTATCTAATTTTTATTTTTCTCATTTTTAGTCAACTATTATGAGAGAAAATGGGCTTTTACCCTTATTGAAATGTTTTCCATGATTATTTCTAGATTTTTGACATTTACCTTTTAGTCATTACCAACCACACGAAACCTTTGAAGAAGCTATTGCTTTTGATTTCTGGGTACTTTGTGTTGGGAGGACTCTAAGCCTAAGTTTTCCAATTCGTTACAGAAATAATAACATTACCTACTTTGAGGATTTTTAATATAATTAAATATTTCATACATTGCAATATAATAGTTCACTATTTAAAAGCTTCAGGAGAATGTAATTTTTAAAATTTATTCATTTTGATAATTGGTAGATGAGTGTTTGCTATATTCTTACCTACACTCATAGTCTGAAATATAATAGATGCATAAAATTTCCAAGTAAAACCTCTAGCCAGGGGTTTGGAGCATTTGGCTTGGAGTATTGTCCCATGCAGCAGAAGGTTTCCAGTTTGATTCCTGCTCAAAGCACATACCTGAGTGTGGATCCCTGGGTGGATTGCATGTGGGAGGCAACTAACATTTCTCTCTTATATCAATGTTTCTCTCTTTAAAATCAGTAAACATATCATCAGGTGAGGATGGATTAAAAGGTAAAATCTTAGTAAAGTATTTTAAATAATATTTAATATTTTCATTTTGTATACTCTAGGTGGTGTAAATTCTACTTTAATCAGAAAAATAAGTAAAACTGCCTGTCTTCATTGTACAGCACTATACCTCAGCTTAGTTGAATAGCATAGCCCTTTGGAATGTAGGCATGACTAAACAAAAAGAATGAACCCATTTTTAAACAAAAATTTTCTGATTCACATTTGAAATCAAAAGAGTGTTCCCTTAAAAAAACTAGTATCACATATTTTAAAGTGAAGACATTGGAGACATGAATTAAGAGCATACCTCTTTTTTCTTTATACTTTTAGAGTATATTTTATTGATTGTGCTATTGCAGTTGTCCCATTTTTCCCCCTTTATCCTCCTCCTCCCTGCACCCTCCCTCCTTCCAGCATCCACCTCCTTAGTTCATGTTCATGTGTAGTACATGCAAATTCTTTGCCATCTTTATTTCCTATACTATACTTAAAAAAATCAAAAATTGAAATTATTTCAAATGGAATATTAAATTTTATTTCATAATTAATTTCACTACCCACAGGTTTCATAAATTTTGTTCAGATCTTTTAGAAATTCTTAAAAAGGGGGATTAAATTAATTTCCATTTTATACTATTTTTAGTAAATTTTTATGAACATGTTTGTATTCAGATGTGATTAAATTATTTTACCAAGTTTTCTAGTATTCTATATAAAAATTGAATATTATATTTCTAAATGAACCTCTAAGTGAGAAGGAGTAAGAAAATACAATTTTTACCTTTTCTACCAATACATACAGGAAAATCCTGGACAATGTGTATAATTTTAGAGCTAAAAGCTACTGACCTCCCAGGCCTCTTTCCAAATCTCATTTTACCACCTGTAACTGAATATCCTCCTAGTACTAACCTCTGTGCTATGCTGCATGATGTAAATGAAGACTAGCCTATATTACTCTCCCCTCACCTTTTCAGGAATATTTTTATTATCCGTATGTAACAAAGAAAAAAAGAACGATAGTTTGGGTATTTAATCAAATTACTAAAAAAAACTGTAGTGCAAACCTGTGAAGTTGAGAATGTCACCTAAAACCATATTCTATGCTCCCAAGGTTAGTGCTGATTTTATCACACCTTAATACTTCTAATTGTGTAATTTATGCTCAAGTGGGAAAAATGACGTGTCCAGAGTGTTTTTAAAAAGGACAGGTGAGAGTAAAATAGTTGCTTTCTCATTCCCAGGGTAGGTATAATATTACTGTACATGAAACAACTTTGAAAGTCAAGATCACAACTAAGACAGAGGAGTGGCAAAGTAGGTGGGCATAGCAAATCAACTCTAGGAAATGCATTGTGCCTGTCTACAGGGCAGAATTAGGTAAGGTTTAAATGCTTGGTCTCAAAGTCAAATAGTTTTAGCTCTACACATTTCAAGCCAGACTGTTTGTGGTATTTTACAGCAACTATAATAGGAACTGTAACAGATGGGATAAAAAGTTGATAACCAAGGGTGGCAGATCCAGTTATCCCTAAGGAAATACATTTTAAAAAAGCATCTTGATAAAGACAGGAAGACTGACAGAACTAAAACAGCTGCAGCTGCAAAGCAAACTAACTCAGATGTGTCCTCTATTTTATGTGCATTCTCTTGACCATGTAGCTGTCCACAGAAGGCACATAAGGGAAAGAACAGCTTGATAAATGATAGATAGATAGGTAATAGATAGATAGATGATAGATAGATAGATGATAGATATTCTGCAGATATTAGGCATAGTTTGCACAAAGAATATCATCAGCAAGAACTCTTCTTAAAAAAACTGAATAGTAAGAATTTTTCCTTGTTTTTAGTTCTTCAAGTCTCCCACAATTCTTCAATCACACACATAATAAACTAGCTAACTTTATTGTGAGCATATGGTTAAAGAGTGACTCTTCATGAGGATGAATTAATTTATGCCCACACCTGGTAAGAGCAGCTAGTGAACCTTGTGTTTAATGAAAAATGTTGGCTAGGGAAGTGAAAATGGGAAGGGAAAATGAAGTTCAACATTAGTCTATAAAGCAAGATTGATATTAAAAGTTATTAATCAAAACAGAACAAAGCAAAATTTTAGCTACTTAAAAATTTTGCTGAAAAAAACACATAGTTTTCATTGCCAGCCTTTTGCTAAATAAAATGGCCCAATATTGGAATGGATATTTGCCAGACTGCAGGGTTTGACTCCAACAGAGACACATCTATATCATTTTAATTAATGTTCTTCATAAACAGCAGAGAATTATCTTTTCTTCCTGTATGTTATTTTACAAGCCAATGCACCCAACCATAGTTCAGTCATGCTATGTCAGAACTTTGAGAGGCAAGGACAAACTTGCAAAGTAATTCTGTCAGCAAACTACTCATAGAGAATCTTTGGAGTTATATTGAGCTTCTCAATCTTTTATACATTAACTTGTTTCTGAATTTTGTCTTGTGACTAGAAAATCCAATAAAAAGTAGAGTGGCATTTCAATGGCTAATTATGGGTGAAAGTGGTTCTATTTTGAGGAATCTCAGCTGAGTCAACAATTGTCAAAAAACTTTCAGTCCAAGAAATATAATGTAAAGTGGAAGGGGAGACATAAAATGAATAGGAAATGTAGGAAACTGCCATGCTCACACATTACCCAGGAGACAAGAAATCTGGAAAAAGTTTTATATCTGTCTGAAATGTAGGAAGTGGTAAGAATATTTTACCCACTACTCTTAGAACCTCTGCAATGTCAGTCCCAAGTCAACATCTCAGATCTCTCTGTGGAATTAAACTGTGGAATTTTTATATTTGGTGTTACTTTTGCTAGAATATTTAAAAGTTGGGGAAGGTAGCTCTATGTTATAAGACTGAAGACTCTTTTAATTGGGAGCAATATTCTCACATTTTCTAATTTATGATGCTGGAGATAAATAGAGGGCTAGTGTTTTAAAGTGATATTAAAATATGTTCCTAACAAAGAGTGGTGATGACACTTTTGTAATTCTTTTTCTTTTATAACTATTTATTCAACCTAGAAACAAAAACAAAATGAAAACTCTAATTTAAGAGATCATTTGTTTCTTCATATAATGAATGGTTTTTAAAAAGTGTTTTTTTCCACAAAAGATACATTTGAAAAGTCTTTTCTAAATTAATAACTTGCAGCACTAAAGCTTCTTTGGAATACTGTTTTTAGTTGATATTTTAAAAACTTATCGGGAAGAAATAAATGCAACCTTTATATTTTATTAGTTATCTTGAGAAACACTGAAATCATAAAACTGAGAATATTTATTTAATACATTAAACATAATATCTACCTGAAGATATGGTATCATAACCTGTGTTTGGTATAAGAAATAATACAAATGATATGTATTTATTGATAATCTAATACCATAAAACAGATAATCCAAAAAATATTGGAGGCAGAAGAAGAAAATGATAATTAGTATTTATATAATTTATAATACTATTAGTAGTAGTAATAAAACTGGAAACAAGAACTTAATTTTTCCAATATAATATCCCCTAAGTGCCAAAAAGAGTATATTGAAAAATAAAATGCAATACATGGCTTAAACCAATAAATATGATTTATAATAATAAACATCAAGGCTTTTGTACAAGATATTCTGTAAGAATGTTAGGTTAGACATAATGACCAACATATCTATTGTGTTTGACATGAAAAAGGAAGGTTAAGTGAGAGGAAACCCCCAAAATAGTAGCAGTCACAGACTTAGATTGTTGATGGACCAGGAAACAACAAGGATACATGGGATGCATTCAAAGTTGAAATCAAATGAAAGGCTCACTCAGTACTGCTCCCTGACTTTTCAATTGGATGATCATGACAGTGGTGCTTTCACTTGGGAAAAGGGCTTTGCACTCACAGCAATTGTTCTCTTATTATCAAAGTGGAAAAGTTGTAAGGAGGCATATCACAAAAGCTCTTAGTGCTGCACCAGTAAAGCATAATTATTATTGGCAGAAAAGTTTATGTCATAAAATTGAGGGTCAAAAAACTACACTTCCAGGAAAGAAGGAAGGAAATGGTCACCAGGTAGAGACTCAGGGCTAGCACACCACAGTACTTTATCCCAATGTTACCAAGCCAAATAAGAGTTCAGATGCCTGCTGCCACAAAAGAAAAAGTCTAGAGACAGATGCTGGTGAGAAAGGTTTTTGTTTTTTTAAAATATTTTTTATTGATTATGCTATTACAGTTGTCCCATTACCCCCTTCATTCCCCTCCACCCTGCACACCCTTCCCACCCACTTTCCCCCATTTAGTTCATGTCCATGTGTCATAAGTTCTTTAGCTTCTACATTTCCCCTACTAT
>CM052543.1:97126535-97168481 GCA_028533065.1 Trachops cirrhosus
AACTCTCCTGTGAGGCTGGGAGTCTCTCCCTGCACCACAACCCCCACAGGTGTTTTCAGTCGGTGTTTCTAGGCTTTATTTCCTGCCTTGGGACCCTGGGTTGGGAGTTCTGTCTGGTTCCCCAGTTTCACCTGGTTTATCTGTGTCTGAATGTGGGTCCACCCAGTCAGCCAGCCGCCTTGTGTGCAGTGCCTCACTTCACCATCACTGCCTCGCTGGGTCTGCCCATTGCCACCCCGCACCCGGTGTTTGTCAGCTGCTGCCTTGCACACCCGGTGCCACTGCTTTTTTTTGCCTCGGCCCTCTCTACCTAGTCGCCCAACTCCTCCCCTCTTATCGGTCTGGATGAAGAAGGAACATTGTGTCTACCTACACCTCCATCTTGGCCAGAAGTTTTGAATAAAAAGGTTTTTATTCAGATGATGCATGACTGGGGAGAAAGGCAGACTCCCTGTCTTATAGCTTATCTCTTCCATAAAACCCAGACAGAGCCCAGCTCTCCTCAGCAAGACCAAAACAAAAGCCAGTACCTAGAGTTCATGCTCCATTTTGAAATACCATATGCAGCCAAAAGAAAAAAATGAGCTCCTACCCTTCACGACAGCATGGATGGAACTGGAAAGCATTATGCTAAGTGAAATAAGCCAGGCAATAAAAGAGAAATACCATACAATATCACTTATAAGTGGAACCTAATCAACAAAACAAATAAGCAAGTAAAATACATCCAGAGACATTGAAATAAAGAACCAAGAAAGTTACCAGAAAGGAGCGGGGGAGAGGGATAATAGGGGAAGGGCCATCAAGTGTCATGTATAAAGGGCACGTGGACAAAGCCAAAGTGGGTAGGTTCGAGGGTGGGAGGCGGGGATGGGTAGGGTGGTGGAGCATGGTGGGATAAAAATGGAGACAACTGTTCTTGAACAACAATAAAAAAATACCTTTTTTTGGAACCTGAGGTGTCTGCTAATTTAGGTAACTTATCTTTTTTCCAGCTACTGTCTGCTTCAGGCTTCCTCCTGGAGGCTGCATGTGAAGCAGGCATAGCCATGACATTGTGATTACTAAGGCTGCAAGTTTTCATTCTCCCAGGAGAGAGAACACTTGAAGACAGGGGTGTGTGCTCCACCAGGTCAGAGAGAGAGAGAGAGAGAGAGAGAGAGAGAGAGAGACTCTGCTAGAGGCCACTGGCCATGGGACTGCTAAAGCTACCACAGGCCAGTTAACCCTCTGAGTTTAGGTCCCAAGCTGTGAGTGGCAAACAATAGTGTTTCTTTGTTCCCATGGGATTATCTTTGCTTTTTATGTGGGATGGGCCAGGTGCTTTCTTAGGGTGACCAGTTAGCTTTCCAAACTTTTGTGTGCTTTGTGTGGGTCCCTCTCTCAACCAATAGGACTATAGCAAACAAGAAAACAGTTGTTATGGGGTATTAGGATCCCACCCACTGCAGCTGTTTGTCTGGACTCAGCACATAGAAAGAAAGCATAAAAAGTCCTTCTCTCAATTTCTTCTTGGAAGAGTCCTAACTACATTCACAGCTGTGGTCTGAAGGTCTGGCATTTAATCAGCCTGCGTACATTGCTGAATTGTGATACTCTCTTTTGAGACACTGACAGGTCTTGGCACATCCTCAACTACTTGGAGCCACTAAAAACAAAGAGACAATCAAGAGGTTGGGTAAACTAAGCCATAAGTTTCATCTCCTGTATAAATCCATTAGGTTTAGGAAAAGTGGTTGTTTTGTGTAATGTGTAGAAACACAGAGAGTTCAAGAATATGAAGAAACATGAAAATATGCCCCCCCAATCAAAATAAGCCTTCAGAAACAGATCATAATAAAACAAAGATAAGAGACTTACCTGTTAAATAGCTCAAAATAATGGTGATACATATGCCCACTGAGGTTAGGAGAACAATGTTTGAACAAAGTAAAAATTTCAACAATGAAATAGAAAATATAAAAAAGTACCAAACAGAAATCTCAGAGCTAAATAATACAGTAAAATGAATAGTTCAATACACAGGTTCAACAGAAGACTAGATCAGTGGAAGAAGGGATCAGTGAATTCAAAGACAAAACAATGGAATTCATTCGATCAGAGGAACAAAAAGAAACAATCATTAAAAAAAGAGCTAAAGAGCTTAAGGGAATTATGGGATACACTGAGAAAACCAACACACACATAGGGCTCCGAGAAGAAAAACAGAAAGAGGAAAGGATGGAAAGCCTAGTCAAATGGATAATGACTGAAAACTTGTCTAATCTGGGGGAAAAGCAGACACTGAGATCAAGCAAGCCCAGATTGTTCCAAATTGCATAAATCCAGAGGGGCTCCCGCCAAGACATCTTATAATTAGGTGTCAAAAATTAAGAAAGCTGAGAATCGTAAAAGCTACAAGAAACAAACAAACAATCATCAATGACAACAAAAGAACAAAAGAAACTATGAATCCCCATTAAGGTTGTTACCAGATTTTTCAGCAGAAACTTTGCAAACCAGGAGGGAAATATAATGTGATAAATGCAATGGTATGCTATGATATCATGTTAGTAACTGACCATGTATAAGAACCAACAAGGTAACCATTCTAAACATTTCAAGAGATCTGGCTTACACATATCATAATAGTAATTTTCTTCAAGATATTCTATTCTCTCTTCAAGTTGCAATATTTATAGTATTTGCAGTCTTTCTACTTTTTCTCAAATTGTTTGATGTTCCCAGTTGAAATGCTTTCTTTTTTCTCCTCTTACTGAGTGTCTAAACCATTGAAAGCATCAAATAAACAGACTTTATATTCATTCATCAGCAGGTACCATTCCTCTGTGTAGCTAATGAAAAATTTTTTGGAATATTTACTCATGTACTTTTTGCTAATTTCAATAATGCTTGGTTAAAATCTTCCCATATAACCCAAAAATGATGGCTACTTGGCATACTATAAAATTTATGTACTTCATGCAGAGAACTTCATTGTTGTGTTTTTAATATTATAATTAGCATTTTGGAATAAGTAAGCACTAACAGATTCAATATCTTCACCTACAGTTTATATCTGAGTCAAAGAAGATCAGACAACAAAAATACATCAAGATACTTGTCTGGAGTTTGTCCCAGCAGGGATTTAGCTGACCTACTTGGTACAAACAGTAAAATATTATTTTCAAATTTATCTCAAATGGGAAGAATTCTAGACTTCACTTTATCCTGTGTCCTGAAATATTTGTTGATATACCTGCATTTAATGTCCTTAAAATATTAGCATGTGAAATAATCTCAATAATCTGAAATGACTTTTAAAACGTAAACTCAGTTTCCAGTTTTCTTCATAATTATCTGCTTCCCAATTTTCTCCTGATATGATGGGTTATCTAGGATAGCATTGCATATTGTTTTATAATATTATAGTTATAGCAAATGAGAAATTTTCTACAAAATGACTGATTATCAATATATTTGCCAAGTTAGTTCTAAATCACTTGGTGTTCTAAAAAGGGTTTTTGTAGAATCCAAGTTTCAAATGTCTCAAAGCATTCTACATCTGGCCCCTGAGGAGATGAGAGAGGGATGAGAGAGTATCTCCTGCAGGTACAAAGAACTTTCATTAGACATCTTTGTGTGGTCAAGACCAGGACTTTTGTGCCACACCAAGAAAAGTAAGTCATGACATCTTGAGTTGGTACTGAGCCTCTCTGTTGACCTTGGTTGCAATTCCCTCTATGTCCCAATGCCATTTTTTTATGAGCATGTACCCTGACTTCCCTACTCTCCTTTTCCACCTGTCTCCACAAAGGTACGTGTGACGTTTGGAAGTTTAAAGTATTGTGTACTAAAGTAGGGAGTCCTCCCCCCACACCACCACATTTGTTCTACTTGTCTCTAGGTAAGGCCCCTTCACAATAGTAATTTGTGTTCTTCCTATCGGGGAAATTCCTTTATATTATTTATTTAATAATTTCTTCCATTGACTTTCTTTCTTTTTTGTCGATCATTGCCTTAGTCTGTTCAGGCTGCTATAACAAAATACTACAATTGAAAAGTTTATAAATAACATTTATTTCTAACCATTCTGGAGGCTAGGAAGTTCAAACAAGATGCCATCATGTTGGTTTCTGGTGAGAGCTATCTTCCTGCTCCATACTCAGCACCTTCTTGGTGTGGGCTCACATGGTCACTCCCTGTGCTCTCTTTTATGAAGGCAGTAATTTATTCAGAGAGCTCCACCTTCAAAACCTTAGCACCTCCCAACGTTTCACTTCTTAGCATCATAACCTTGGGGGTTAGGTTTCAGCATATGAATTTGGGGGGATATAAACACTTAGTTCAAAATTCTGGAAAATATTTTTAGAAGTCATCCAACTATGTTTTTAAATCAGTCTTTTAAAATATTTCCAAGTTTATTTCTTTCTCTGTTGTATCATTTTTTTTGTTGTAACCTCTATCATGCAAGCAATAACACCATCAAATATCACAGAGTGCATTAATTATTTATGTCATTTTGCCTATTTTATGTTTGTACTTGTATCTCATTTTAAAAACATATAACATTTAAAATTATATAATAGGTTTACATTTTCAGAATTATTGCAAATTGTAGTAGACTGTTCTGTGTGGCATAGGCCCAGCTCCCACTGGGAGATGCACAGGACCCACGCCCATGGATAGGTTCTCCTGTGGGGAATCAGGCCTGCAATGTACCTAGGCCTCTATGAGTCTTGCTTTTTGCTAAAACTCCCTCACCCTGAACTGAGGACATTTACTGAAAAGCAACTTCCTAAAATCCATGCTAAACCTTCCAAGGATGAGTGTAACCAGTTCAACTACTTTTGCCTTTTCATTTGTAAATATCCATCTTCTGTGATGTGATTAGCATCATTTGGCTCCTTTGTTTTCTGTAAAAGGTAACCACCTAAAGCGAGCCTGTGCATAGTTAATGAGGACCTTCTTGTAATGTGCCCAGGAAGACAATAAAAGCTCATTGGAGCAAGGGCTGAGGCTTTTGCTCGCCTTGAGAGAAAAGCCATGCTGTCCTTTTTCCTCCACCAGACTAGGTAGTCCGTGTGAATGTCTCATGTCATCCATAATGATGCAGACCCCATGAGCCGGGGTCCGCATCAGTAAATATAGTTTTCATATATCCCATAGTCTATTTTCTTATTATTGGCATCTTATGTTAATATAGTTAATTTATTACATTTAATGAATCTATATTAATACATTATTATTAACTAAAGTTCATATATTATTCCCAAGTTCTCAATGTTTTCCTTATACCCTTTTGCTCTTCTAAAATCCCCTGCAGGCCCTGGCTGGTGTAGTTTAGTGGATTAAGCGCGGGCCTGTGAACCAAGAGATAACGGTTTGATTCCCAGTCAGGGCACGTGCCTGGGTTGCAGGCCAGTTCCCAGCAGGGAATGCACAGGAAGCAACCATACATTGATATTTCTCTCCCTCTCTCCTTCCTTTCCCCTCTGAAGATAAATAAATAAAATCTTTAAAAAAATAAAAAATAAAAAATAAAATCAGTATACCAGATTAAATTTAGTACTCATGTCGACTTATGCTCTTCCATGTGTATTTATTTCCTAGGACCACTAAAAAAATGACCACTAACTGGGTGGCTTAAGAAGAACAGAAATTCTATGATGGTTGTGGAAGCTAGAAGTGTAAAGTCAAGGTGTTGGCCTGTCTGTGATTTCTCTAGGGGCTCTTGGGGAGAATGCATTTCATGTCTCTCTTAGCTTGGGTGTTGCAGGCAAGCCTTGGCACTCCTTCGATGGTAGATGCAACACTCTTAACTTTGTTTTCATTGCAACATTTATTTTTGTTTGTGTATCTCTGTCTCTTCTTCTCTTATAAAAATATCAGGTATATTAGATTTTTCTCTTGCACAGTCAATGAATTTCATAACATTTCTATTGAAAGAAAATTTCTTTCATAACATTTATTTTTAATATATGATTTTAATGCTAAAATTTCCCTCTAAGTACTTTGTTCTTTGCATCCCAAATATTTTAATAAGTTGCATTTTTATTTATTTCAAAATATTTTTTAATTTCTCTTGGGACTTTTTTTGACCCATGTGTTATTTGGAAACCTGTTGTTGACTCTCCAAATATTTGTTTTTTTTCTAGTTATCTGTCTGTTATTAGTTTGTAGCTTAATCTTGTAGTCTGAAAATATTTTGTATGATACCTATTCTCTTATATTTGTTAAAACATGTATTATGGCTCAGGATGTGGTCTAATGCTGTGAATGTTCCACGTGAGCTTCAGAAGAATGTTTTCTACTGTTGTTAGATGTAATAATCTATAGACATCACTTATTTTCATCAGAGTAATAATGTTGTCCATGGAAACTGTATTCTACTGATTTGTCAATCACTAAAAAAGGGCATTGAGGTTCCAATTGTAATAGTAGATTTTTCTCTTTCTCCTTTCATTTTTATCACTTTTTACCTCACCAATTTTAAAACTTTTTAGGTGCATACACATTTAGAATTATTCTGGTTTCTTAGAGAATGGATCCTTTTGTAATTACATAATACCAGTATCCCTGATAATATTCCTCATATGATATCTGCCTTGTCTAAAAATGTTATAGCTAATGCAGTAGCTTTTTTATTAGTGATAACATCACACATCTTTCTCAGCTCTTTACTTTTCACATTATGAGTATTAACATTTAAAGTGGGTTTTGTAGAATATATGGTTGGATCTTATTTTGTTTTGTTTTTCTACACTGATTATTTCTATCTTTTAATTGGTGTATTTAGATGACTTACATTTAAAGTATTATTGAGCCCAGGCTGACGTGACTCAGTTGGTTGGAGTGTCAGCCAATAAGACAAAGGGACATGGGTTTGACTTCTGGTCAGGGCACATACCTAGGTTGTGGATTTGATCCCCTGTCAGGGCCTGCACAAGAGGCAACTGATCAATGTTTCTCTCTCAGATCAGTGTTTCTCTCTCTCTCTCTCTCCCTTCCTCCCTCGCTGTGATCAATAAACATATCCTTGGGTAAGAAGAAAAAAAAGCTTTTTAAAGTATTATCGATATAGTTGGATTAATAGTAACCATGTTTCTGTTTTCCTAATTTTATTTGTTTTTCTTCTTTTTATACCTTCTCTACTTTTTGTAAAAATTATTTTATCGTTGTTCAAGTACAGCCATTTGCATTTACCTCCCAACAGCAGCCATCCCCCTCCCCCACTTCCACCCCTCTTGGTTTTGTCCATGTGTCCTTTATAGTTGTTCCTGAACATCCTTCCCTCCATCCCCCCATTATCTCCTCCCACCTCCCCTCTGGTTACTGTCAGATTATTCTTAATTTCAATGTCTCTGTTTATTTTTGCTTGCTTGTTTTTTTTGTTGATTAGGTTCCACTTATAGGTGAGATCATATGGTATTTGTCCCTCACCACCTGGCTTATTTCACTTAGCATAATGCTCTCCAGTTCCACCCATGCCTTCTCTGCATTTAATTGAAGAGTTTCCATGATTCCATTCCATTTCTTCCTTTAATATATCAATTGTAGTTATTTTTAAAACTTTGTTAATGATTATACTTTGCAATACACATTTTAACTAATCTAATCTCATCTACATACAACATTATACAAGTAGTATAGTTATTTTATACAGATAATCCCCAATTTCTCCCACCATTGCCTTCAGTTATTGATATTATTTTACTCAAACCTATGTTATAATCACCTGACATATTAATATTATTATTACCTGAAACAAGCAGGTGTATTTAGGTTAACTAAAATAATAAAAATAAAACTTTTATTTTACCTTTATTTATTTTTCCTTCTTTATAGAGATTATATTTCTAACATCATTTTCCTTTAACTCAAAAAATTTTTAAGCATTTCTCACAGGGCAGAACATATGTAACATGGAAATAAACTTTTTAAGTGTTGTGGGATTTTTATGTATTGAAGCTAAAATATAAAAGAATGCATTATTTTTAAACAGATAATTTCCAGAATATCATCTGCTTCTTTAAGAGCTTGTTTCTCTAGTTTATCTTAGTGTTGTCTTTGCTGGAAAAATTTTTTCCCCTATATAGTCTCATAATATTTATATATCAGTTTTCATTTAAGAAGGGATGACTTTGTTGATTACTTTACATACTTTATTTGTATGCATTGCTCTGTTATTATTATATGTGTAGGTTTGCTTCTGCAAAAGGTTTTCTCCATGAATTACAACACTTCACTGAGGCTCCATGAACCTGGCATGGTGGCTCATGAGTTTTCATTAAATGAGACAGCTGTCCTTACACAGATTTCCCTCAAGTGCTGGAATCAAAACACAATGACTTACTCTAGTGGTGTCAGTACTGACCCAACAGTATTATTTTTTAAGGTAGATTTTATTTATTTAAAGAAAAGTCCATTGGTGTTTACTAGGTAATAAAAGACACCCTAATAAGGTTCCACTGACAGACTTTCAACTAATGGAATAATTTTCATAACCTCTCTTCACTTCATACTCATATATTCAGTCTAAGTTTCTCTTAGTCTTCCTCCAATTTTTTTCCTCTTCAAAGTATCATGAACTTTGAAATATTCTAGCCTACACAATCTGTTGACACCATTCTTTTTTCTAACTTTTGGAAATATGATTATCATTCTCATCTGATCTTTTACCTTTGCCTTCAAACTCCCCCAAATCTTTTATTCCCATTTCTACCCACTTCACTTTTTTCTTTTAAATATGTCCTATATTTTATCCATTTTCTATAATATTTTGAAGAGATTCAAGTTGAATAGGACTTTTTATCTTATGTAAGAATATTCCTAAGATTCTTAGACAGGAATTTAAGTGATGTTCTTTAACCATTCTATGTATCGTAATATATTATATAGTTACAAAAAAAAATCACCTGGGCCCAAAGCTAGATTTGGGTGAATACAACTAATTGCATTTGCTAGGAAATTGACTCTATAATGTATTTCATGCCTTAAAAAGATCATTAAATTATATATTCTATCTCTTGTTAAATTACTGTTATGGATGCACATTTAGTTTCATCCAATTGTACCTGCCATCCTGAATAATATAGGATAATAATGTGTACATGTGTATATTACATTTTTACCTATCTAATTTTATGTATTTAAATAAAAGCCTTTGGTATTTGCCTAGATAGTCAATTAATGGAATAATTTTTAATAGTTCTAGAGGTTTTGTATTACACATCCTTCATGTTTTCAAACCACACAGTGTCAAGTGAAGGCTTTGATATTTAAAATAATTCTGCTACAGATAACAATTCTAATGGCTATGAGCAAAATTAAAGTATTAAAAATAGTCTATTGAAATCTACACTCATGTGCTTTGATCATATTAAGTTCTTAAAACAAGATCTTCTAAACCAAGATTATTACATGCAGTATACAAAGAAGGAGGTAACTCAATTCACTTACTATTCTTCTGATAGAACTATTATTCTGATATCTATTTCCACAATGGTGCTCTTCCTCTCATAGCTCCAGCTCCCTGGTACTACCACCACTTACGCCAAGAAAAAGATGGTCACATTGCCAGTGTTTCTTTGTCAGTGTACCTGGCAAGGGATGTGATGCTTATGACTTCTGTTGGAATTCAAATTGACTATTACTTTTTTCAGTTATGTATCCTGAGAAAAATTATAGAAGTGTGGTTGGCTTTTAGGCATTATGCAAACACACCTGATGTGCCAGATAGATACCTTTAAGCTTCTTTCTCTTTTTGTCTATAACACCAATCCCGGCACTTGCTGATTTATTTCTCCCAGCTCTGTGACACCAAAGTGTTGTCAATGACTTTTTTGTTTTTAAAAATTCATCACAGAAACTGGAATGCACATCTTTTTTGTTTGATGATCACTCTATGTATAAGGGGACATATAAGGTCAAGCAATATCAAAAGCCAAAATATTATGTCCAAATCTCAAAGATGAAATGTTTAATTATTATATTTACTTACTCAAAAGAGCTTATCTTAGTTAAAACATCTTATATGAATTCAGGAGCAGTATAAACATAATTTTGTATAATTATCCTTCTCCACTTGGCAAAATTATCAGAAACAACTTTAATTAAGAAATGTTTCTTAAAGCCATGCTCATCAAAAAAGGGAATTAATCAGAAATAATGTTTAATGTTTTTGTGTACCCATGCCAGCCTCAGAGAAAAGCTCAATCACACTCACACACTTTCTAAAACGAGACAAGGACAAAAAGCTGAGTTGTAGTGTGAAGAGTCTAAAACATTGGTCAGAGGGCTAAAAAGAATACACATTCTTGCAAGTATATAGAAGGCTTTTATGATTTTTGTGGGAGTTTTTCTTTTGCCCTTTCTTCCATTGTGATTTCTCTCTCTTGAGACTTAGTGCTTTTATAACATGAATGATTGTCAAAACATTGGCCTACCTTTTGGATGAAGTTATTTCCACTGTTTGCCTGTAGTTTTGAGGAAAGCAACATGTATACGTCTCCTAGCCCAGTTCTCAGAAGACCATTCAGTGGTCAAAGCCAAAGTCTGTAGTGATCTCCCAACTACATACTTCTCTCAGGAATATGAGGTAAAGGGATTTTTTATTACTAAGTAATAACTTACCAAAAATTAAATCACTTAAAATAATATGTTTTATTATCTCACAGTATCAGTGAGTAATAAGTCTGAGCACAATGTCTCTTGGCTCCCTGCTCAGCATGTCACAGGCTTTAAGAAAGGTTTTTATTGAGCTGCTTTCTCATCAACAGGTTTGACTCAGGAAGAATGCACTGCCTAGCTTATTCGGGCTATTGGTAAAATCTTATTTTTTTGGCATTGGCTGGTGTGGCTCAGTGGATTGAATGCCAGCCTGCCTATGGTCCAAATGATCGCTGGTTCAATTCCCATTCAGGGCACATGCCTGGGTTGCAGACCAGGTCCCCAGTAGGGGGCATGTGAGAGGTAAGCACACATTGATGTTTCTCTCCCTCTTTCTCTCTCCCTTCCCTTCTCTCTAAAACTAAATAAAATCTTGTAAAAAAAGCTTCTTTTTTTTTTTGCACCTGTACATCTGAGCAGCCCAGCATTTTCTAGATGGGCTGCAAAGTGCACTCAGGTCCCAGAGGCTTCCATCATTTCCTTGTCAGGAGGACCGCTTTAACACAATGCACATGTCATCAAGCCGGCAAGGAGAATCTCTCTTTTCAGTTAGCTTAGACTGAGTCTTATATAACAATGTAATTGAGCAAGTGATATCCAAGGACCTAATTATGGAAGTGATATTTTATCACCTTTGCAATACTCAAGGTTTCACCCACATTTAAGGGAGGGGGTTATCAGGGAGTGAACATGGGATTACCAAAACATCTGTCTACCACAACCTGGTTGGCTAGGGTCACCAATCTTACACCCTGATCACCTCTTTCCATCAGAAGTATAACTAACATTTGCTGCACATCACCTTTTTTTAAGACAGTGAATGCACAAAACATTATAATTTATGGAAGGTACATTTCCAAGAGCAAGATATATTATTTTTGGCAAAATTCCACCTGGAATTTTAAAATTAAACTTTTTTTCAAAATACTCAAACATTTCAGATTTCAAAAATAGGGCAAGATCATGTGGTTGGAATCAACTATTGGTAAGAATCTCCCACTAAAGGCACATTTGCAAATATAGTGTAGTTTTACACTAGCAGGGGCACTCTTTGTTAGGGCATTGAACTAATTTTAATGACCAATGCAGTTTCAATGATAGGATGCACAGTTTACATGTACAAGCATTTAAATTGATAGGTAATCCATTGTTCACTCAGCAGGCTATCTTTGATATTTCTTTAATCTTTTACATAATGACAGTAAAGAAGTTGGAATAGTATCAAAGCTTCAATATACTCATATATATTTAAAATAATATATATTCCAACATAATTTATTTGAGAAAAACTATGTCTAATAAATAAACAAATAAAACGATTGTGGAAAATAATATGTAAACCTATTTACTTTCAGAAGATAAAAAATTGAAATTGTCACAAAGCTAAGCATCAAGGAAGATGTTTGAAGTCTTATTTTTGGAACACTTTACCTCAATGAATTTCATTTGTCAGGAGGCAAAAGGAAAACCACAGCGGATTAAAAAAAAGTCTTCAGAATTTGTTATGTGAACGCAAAGTAAAGTCCAGACTTTGAAATAAAAACATTAGAAACTCAGGAATATAGAGGATCGAGTGTTAAAAACATATTTTGATCTTGTGGTCAAGACAAAAATTCTGGGATAGAAAGAGAAAAAAAGATTCAATAATTCTTTTAACCTACATGTGGTAGAACAACAAAGACTAAGTTGAAAAAGAGGTAAGATTTTTAAAACACAGACTTCCATAAAGAAATATAGATAGATGATGGATAGATGATAGCTAGCTAGCTAGCTAGCTAGATAGATAAATAGATGATGAGTAGATAGAGATACAGATATAGATATATAACACAAAAATAAAATGTAACAATTATGGCAACTACATGAAAATGGAATTGGAATAGGTGTCTTTATGCTGTTTTCAGTGTGACAAGATTTTGTGAAGGTCTTGGTTATTCAGGTTCACAGTCAAAGGACATACTAGATATCCTGTTCCTTACAGCTTTAGGTTGTATGGCAATTGCATCGTAGAATCAGTAATACATTGTTGTGAATTCTAGTTAGTAAAAGTTGGGGATTAAAAGTGTTAAAATTCTTTCAATAGATAAGAACTAAAGGCTAAAAGAATTTAGAACTAGAGACATAGAATAGTACCAAATGAAAAAAACAGAATCAGATTTTTGCTGACAATTGAAAAAAAGTTGGTAAAATAAAATGGAGATTACTACCACACAAAATGCAAGGCTTTGGGATTTGGCAGGTGTACTGTTGAACATGTTTGTGTGTGCATGTGTGTGTGAGAGGGAGAGAGAAGAGAAGAGAGAGAGAGAGAAAGAGAGAAAAGAGAGATTTAAGTAGAATCTCTGGGCAGAAATTATATTTAATTTAATCTTGAAAGTAAAAGAAATGCAAAAATAAAGTAGTCATGGAAATAGAAATTAAGGTGTTTTTACATTTGGCATAATACTAAACAAAATGTCAGGAACTGACCTCATCATTCTCTCAGTGATAACCATCTATATCAATGGAAAATTTCTCCCCAAGGTATGAAAATCTTAATGTCACATTTTTAGGCATTTGATAATAAATTATTCTAAATGTGTTTTTAAGTTCAAAGACAATTTACTACACAAGAGAAGCTAAACTTAGTAAGACCTTTTTCTCTCTTCTTTCTCTTCCCTTGCCTCCTCCTTCCTGCTCCTCCTTCTTCTTCCCTCCTTCTCCTTCTCTTTTTTTTCTACCTCCTCCTTCTTCATGGTGTATCTCATTTTTACTAATTAATATTCAAGGTATATTACTAGAAGCTAAAATATAGCTCTGATGGCAACATGTACTAAATTCTAATACATATATTTTGCTCAGAAAAGGATGTTTTGCATATACTACAAACAACTGAAATTGTTTTGATTGGCTCTTGAAGCTTTCCGATACAGTATTTTTGAGTAGATTTAATGAATAAATTTTAAGGAATTTATTTTCAGTAACCACAATGGGACTGTCATATGAACATGGCATAGAAACATTGATTTAGAACCCCTTCAATAGGAATAAGGGTAAATAGTTGGTCTAAGTCAACAGTGACTTTTTGAATTATACTGTAGAAAACTAGGAAAAACAGCATCATATATTAGTATTTATTTACATATTTCAATATGAATAACTTTTATAATGAGAGACTATTATTATGGTCCCTGTGGGAAGAGAACTGCCAGAAGTAGAAAACTGAAATTAAAATGTAAACATTAGGTCAAATTGACAATTAAAACATTGTCATGCTTGAGGGGTTAATTCATGGTCTTAGACTTTAAAGGGTTTAGTTGAGGGAGCTGACTTCTGTATCCTTGATAGGCAGGTAATGACCCACAACTGACAATGGGAAGTCTCACTGTAGTCTAATACTTTAAGGGATTTGCCCTTACTGTTCTACTCTCTACTTTTGTGTGCATTGAGTTCTTTGTTTCTCTTTAAAGAATCTTCAAAGAAAAACACAGATTTAAAAATATATTAAAAATTAGATTAATTCACCATTTTTTAGTCCCTAGTAGGTTTATCATTGGGTATTTGCACTAATTTCAGAGGTTGATTACTTTCCAGTTAATTTTACATAAAACAAAATTTCACCATTGTTTTGACAAAATGTTCTTCTGAAAGCAGCTTTACTTTATATGTACAATGAACTATGAAAAAAGTTGTGTTCCTGGTCTATGTCAACAAGAAATTGAAATATAATTATATAGGGATTTTTTCCACTCTTTTTTTGAACATTTGAAGAAACAAAAACTTTTACAAGTATAATGAACTACATTGCATTTAGCATATTTAATCTTTGTCTAAATAGTATTTCTCAACTTCTACACTATTGACAGTTTAAATTGAATGATTTTTTAATGTGGAGGGCTGCTCTGTGCATTGCAGAATAGTTAGCAGCATCTGTGGCCTCTGCTCTTGAGGTAATTAGCATTGCTATTGTTATATCCAAAACATCACCAAAAACACCAAAAACATCACCAGAGATTGCAAATATTCTCTGGGGACAGAATTACTCCCCTCCCATTTCAACCACTGGGTTAAATTGACCATACCGATATCAGTTCTGAACTCACTGCATATTGGAAATAATAATGGAGGTAAGAACCCAGGCTAGCGTAGCTCAGTGGATTGAGCACCGGCTGCAAACAAAAGCATTGCAGGTTCGATTCCCAGTCAGGGCACATGCCTGGGTTGCAGGCCAGATCCCCAGTGGGGACCGCATGAGAGGCAACCACACATTAATGTTTCTCCCTCTCTCCTTCTCCCTCCCTTTGCCTCTCTAAAAATAAATAAATAAAATCTTAAAAAAAATAAAATAAAACTGTCAAGGGGCAACCCATACGCTATAAAAAAATAAGGGAGGTAAGAGTTTCATAAAATAAATAATTATTTGGTTTAGGATGAAAATGATTGGAACCTCTGTATCTTAATTTGTTCTCTAAATATTATTGAAACAAGAAGCAAACTTATAGAAAAATCCATTGTCAGCAGTGGAAAACAGGGAATAGTATTGTCCATTAGTTGGAATATTTCATGGTGTTTTATTTGTTGTTTTACTTTTCTTTTAGTACAGATTGCGTTTAGTTCTCCTTCATTGCAAAGATAGATTAACTATTCTTGACTTAATTTATGTCAGCCTTATATCATTTCACATACAGGACCAGGATATGGAAGATGTCATTGCCAGTGGGTGGTCATAAATAGACAAATATTGGCATTGTGAGGGATTACGAGATGTACAAAAAACTCATCCCATTAACAGTTTGCTCTTAGTTTATATTCAATGTAAAAACAAGCAAAATAAGCAAATAACTTTATAATATGTCATCTCAATTTGAGCAGCATGCAAAATAAAGGCAAAATTTGCACCATCACACACACCAAAATAGAGAAAAAAACCCTGTTTACACATTGATGAAATTGCCTGAGTGTTGATGGACTCACACTACTTTCCCATAAGAAACTTGACCTCTTTCCTTGTAAAATAATTTATTGGAATTAATCATATTAATTTTGTATTTTCCTTACTATGTATATAAGATTAATCTATTTGAACAGAGACTGAGAAAAATGTCACAGAGGATCTATATTAGTTCCTGATATCACACAAATTTACTTTCCTATTGTAGGAAATTCAAAAAGGGAAAAATGACCAGATAAAGAAAAGATGGAGTCATTCAAACTTATCTGAGTGGCTGGAGAAAGTATTTTTATGTGAAACTGGATTACTGTAAGAAAGAAGTCCAAAGAGCTGGATAATAAAGGTTTTTTTTAAAAAAAATCTTGTAATTTTCATTTGCTAATGAGATTTGAGATGACATGCAATCTATAAAATGGGAATAATCTGAGATGAGAAAAGGTTGTCTTTTCAGCTAAAGACATGCCTTCAGTATTAGAAGGTATAATAGAAGAAACAGCATATTAAATCTATACAGTGGACTGTAGCATAATACGAGTCTGGTCTAGTGTTTCTCATTTATCTTTATTCTCAAATGCCTTTCTTTAAGAGTAAGAAAACCCTGGTGAGCAAGTGTGTGTTCATAGACTACAATCCATCTTTATCTCTTTGGTTACTTAGGTTGGTAGTAATTGGTACTAGGAGCTTACACATTTTCACAAACTGTTCACATTTTATTGCTTTCATATTTGCTAGAAAATCAGAAAACACTAGAGATAGATGGTGATAGACATAGCAAATAATGTCTATGCTCATGTGCAGCTCCCACATCATTGGGAGAAACAAAATATGTGTATATAGGCTGAATGACTTTCCTCACCCCACAAAGATGTCTTCATGCTAATTTCTGTAACTTGTGAGTACATTACCTTGCATCCCAAAAGGCAATTTTTACGTATGACTAAATTAAGGATTTTGATATTATAAGAATAGCACTGTTTTTCTAGATTATACAAATGGGTCCAATGTAATAACTGGGATCCTCATAACAGAGAAGCAGAAAGGTCAGATACATAGAAAGAAGCAGAGGGAAGCAATCTGAGAGAGAGGAGGCGTTACTGGCTTTGAAGATGTAGGAAGAGCCTGTAAGACCAGGAATGCAGTCAGCCTGCATTAGCCACGAGTAAAGGTAAGGAACGGGTTCTTCCCTAGGGCCCCCAGAAGAAATGCAGGACAGCCAATACCTTGAGTTTAGCCCAGTGATACTTACTTCAGAGTTATACACTCCAAAAACCTAAATAATGAATTTATGTTGTTTGAAGCTACTAAGTTTGTGCTGATTTGTTATAATGACAATAGGAAACTACCAAAGTGAAGCTCAAATGCTGTTATAAACACTTGTCTTCTATTTTATGTGTGATAAAAAATACTTGGATGTTTTTGGAAGAGAAATGGCATATTATAAAAAGATTATCTCAGCTTCTTTAAGAAGAGACTATTGGGTCCAAGAAACCTGGTGCAGTTGTCTAGACAGGAATTATAGAAACATGGTTGCCACCCACGTAAAAACCACTTTTATTTATTTACATGTCCCAATTTAACAAAACACTTAAACCTAACATTAAACATATCTCAATTTAACAAAACACTTAAACATGACATTAAAAATGCTTAATTTAGTTAATTATATTAAAGTAAGGAGTAAAATTCTGTTCTGCATATTTTTGCAGCATTGGGTTTGAAAACATCTCCCACATCGAACAGCAACTTCATCAACACATTCACTTTAATAAGAGTTGACTCAGAAACAATGACAAAAAGCAATAAACAGTCTGACACAAAACACCCACCTGGGGTATAGTAATCACATTGTGTGTAGTGAAATATTTCTACTGTTAAGAAACAGAATTGAAAACAAAATAAAAGGTGTTATTATTAAAATATTTACTGAAATATTGGGATGCTATAATCCTCTGAAAAACTACTATATTTTTCTTCAATGCTTCACTTTAAAAATACATTGAGACCCCACTCAAGATAAATATATGAGAAAAATATTGTGCCATATTTCACCTACACTTGTTTCTATTTTTAAAACTAGATATAGATTTAGAGAGAAAGAGAGATAGAGATATCTCTTCAAGAGAAGGTAATAGGTTGGGAATGATGGTAGTCTGTGCTGCAGGTAGAGAGGCATAAACCCTTCACCCATGGGGGAAGACAGAAAATGGGGGGAGGTCTGAGGATGTAGGTACAGTGTATTATATTATGCAAAAATTGAGGTACTTAACCTGATTTGCACCAATGAGGGTAATTATGCCTCATTGTTAAAGAATAGTTTTTTACAGTTGTTTCGAGCTCCTAATATAAACCCAGAACAGAGCATATTTACCACAGAGGTAAATCTCCTCCTGCAGAAGCTACTTAGTTGCTTCTCCAGACGTATGACATCCCAGACTTGCAGCTTTGCACACCACAACTGCAGGTAGATCTCACAGGTCTCTAATGCTCGGTGTCATCAAGGCAGACATCTGGGTTTCCTTCACGGACAAAAGGTATTCTTCCTCTAGTCTTCAGCATTTCAGTTAATGTCTCCATTATGTTCCCCATTGTTTAACAAAAGAGAAAAACAATTATTTTCTTATAAATTGTGATTTAATTTGCCTACTGTAAGATATATAAAAGTTATACTTAATGCATTTTTCCATTTCCATTGTTATAGATGGATCATCCACATCCTTATGAACAGAGTTCCTGTGCCCTTTCCCATCTATACAATCTTCCACCCCAGAGAAGTCTCCACTCAAGTTGTATTTTTGTAGACTGAAATAAATCCTGAATTGAAATACCTTTGTACTGAATGTTCTAAAATTTTAAGTAAATGGAATTATACCATATGAATTCATTTGTATCTGATTTCTTTCACCTAAAATAAAGTTTTAGGGATTTATTTCTGTTTTTACTTGTATAGTATATAATTCATTGTCTTATTACTGTGGAGTATTCAGTTGTAAGAATAAACCATAGCTTGCCATTATTCTTTTGCTAATTTTTGGTTTGCTTCCAGTTTCTACTATTGTTAATAAAGCTTACATAAACATTATTTTATAGATTTTGGGGGGCAGACGTAAGTTCTCATTTCTCCTAAATACATATTTAGGATTGAAATGTCTGGGTCATATCACATTACATTTAATATTCATGTCCCATTAGACAACTCTTGGCTGAAACAGTTTTGGGGAGGTTTTCTTATTTTGATGACCTTGTGGATTACTGGTCAAGTATCTTCTACAACGTTCCTTAATATTTGATGATTTTTTCATTGTTGTTATTGGACTAGTAGACTAAAATATATGGTTTAGAGAGGAAGATCATAGAAATTAGATGACATTCTCATCACAAAAATACCAAAGAATGTACTATTACAGTGACTAATCACTATTGATGTTAAACCTTGTTGTTTTAAATATTTTTATTTTTTATGTAATCTTTACTGTATTTTTTCATTACCATTTAATCCCCTTATACTCCCTCCCCCAAGCACCCCCTACACTGTTATCCATGTCCATGAGTCGTTTTTCATTTTTGCTCAATACCTCCACTCCCTCACCTCCCTCCCCCTCCCGCTGTCATCCTACTCTCCAATTTTGAGTCTGTCCCTATTTTCCTTGTTAGTTCAGTTTGTTCATTAGCTTCCACATATGAGTGAAATAATATGGTATTTGTCTTTCTCTGATTGGCTTATTTCACTTAGCATAATTTCATTGCCTGACTGAGGTAGTGTTTGTCAATTTTCTCTACTGTAATTTGACACTCTTTCATTTTTTCTTCTGTTCTTTCTTCACTGTTCTCATTGAAAGGAAATCACCATGCACAAGCTCTGCTTAAGAAATAGGATTTGTGCTCCCACACTTAGAGGGAAGAGTATTTATACAAATTATTTGTAATTCTACACTGGTGATCACTCTATACTTCTCCATTTAATTATTTACTTAATCATTTATTAATATTAGTATGGACTCATGGGCATTTATTTTATATTTTGGTATATAATCCAACACTACTTATTTTATTGCTCAAACTGTTTCAGCTTTGGTTATTGGGAGTTCTTTCAGTTGACTCTGGTATCCCTGTTAATATACCATTTGTATTTGTGTGTATGTGTGTTTAATACTTCTGTAATTTCTAACATTACAGAATGCCAAGCTCATAGTATATATTTTCTGGCACAGTCTTAGAATGACTTATTTCTGTAGAGTTTTAGTTCCTTCATTAGATAGTGATATCAGGAACCAATGCTTATATTTTTTCATTACCCCTAGGCTTTTTTCGTACTAAGTCCTGTCCACTAATAGAACAAAGAAATGAATATATAGCTTATATATATACAATAAGTGGCCATACACTTTTCAACATGTAACCATCTATGTCTCTGTTAAGCTAAATACATGTTCCTATTGACATAACCAACTCTAATCGATTAGTACATGTGTCATTCTAGCTTCTTCCTCTTTCTTGTATGTAATTTCCCACTTCAACAGTGAGAAAAATAGTTCCTACTATCTAGCACCCATTTATGTAATATTTAAATTTTTGTACACATATGTAGTGGTTTCACAGTTGATATACAACCACAGAAAACAACTTTATCAACTAGATTATGGTCTTTTGTCTATGGTCTTATGGCTATTTTACCTATGGTTTTACAGATTCCACTAATTTTAAAAGTTACTTAAGTCAATACCTTTTGGCCCCCACTTTTTTAGGGAGTTTGTTTTATGCATTGGTAATAATTTTATTTTGTTGCATTCTGAATTCCATTTTGGAATACCCAAGCTCCTAAGTACCTTTTTTTAAAACTGCATACATCAAAATTTGTTCTTTGTGCTGTAAATTTCTAGGAGTCTTAAAGTTTACTATTTATGATTACAGTATCAACAGGATAGTTTCAAAATCCCCTGTACTTCATCTCTTCTATCCCTTCCCACCCCCAAACCCCTGGCAACCATTAATCTGTTTGCTATATGTATTTTTTTTGTTTTCTAAACTCTTATATTATTAGAATCATGGAACATATAGCTTTTTCAGATGGTCTTCACTCATCAGTATTTATTTGAGATTCATCTGTGTCTTTTTGTAGCTTTATAGCTAATTTCTTATTATCAGTGAATAATGTTCTATTGAATAGATGTACCAATTTGCTTATTCATTCATCTATGAAGAACAGTTTGGTTGCTTTTGGGTTTTGGTGATGATGAATAAAGATAATACAAACATTAGAATGCATGCTTTGGGTTGACATAGTTTTTAAAATCAGATGAAGCATAATTGCTGGATCATATGATAAAACTATGTATAGCTTTGTAAAAGCTTGCTAAGTTGTCTTCCAGAGTGACTGTGCATTTTGCATTTCCGTGAAATGGAATGAGAATTACTGTTGCTTCACATTATTGTCAGCAATTTGTATCATCAGGCATTAGAATTTCAGCTATTTACATAGATGTGCAATGCTATGTAATTGTTGCATTAATTTGCAATTCTCTAATGACAAATGCTGTCAAGCATTATTTTATGTGTTTATTTGTTATTTATATATCCTATGTTCAGATATTTTATTTATTTTAATTGGGTGAAGTTTTTTTCATTTTGTTGAATTAACAAGTTTTTATATAATTTGCATGTCACTTTTCAAATATATTGTTATACAAATATTTTCCCATAAACTAAGATGATTTTTGCTTTCCATTCTTTTGACTTTAATTATTGCAAAGCATAAAATTTAATTTAAAAAGTCCAATTATCACTTTATTATTTGATAAACTGTGATATTTGTGTTGTAGTTATAACTCATTGCCAAATTATAAAATTGCGTAGATTTTCTCTTCAAAAAGTTTTATGGCCCAGACAGAATGTTGTCTATTTTGGTGTATGTTCCATGTGAACCTCAGAACAATGATTTTACTGTTGTTAGATGGAGTGTTCTAAAAATGTAATTAGATAAATTATTCAAATTGATGTTATATAAATACGCTATTTTAGTTTGAGTAATTTTGACCTATCTTCAAGCTGACAGGCTCTTTCCTTGGCCATGTCAAGTCTACTGATGAGCCCATCAATGGAATTCTTCATTTCTCTTACAGTATTTTGTGTTTTTTAGCATCTCCTAGAATTTCCACCCATTGTTGCATGTTGTCTGTTTTCCATGAACATACTTAACATACTATCATAGTTGTTTTAAATTTCATGTTTCTTAATTGTAACATCTGTGTCATTTTTTAGTCTTTCTGATCCTGCTACAGCTTTAGACTGAGCCTCTTCTTGTCTTTAGATGTATCTTGTTCATTTCTGTGAGATGAATAGAGTCTAAAGTAAAAATGTCATTATTCTGATGATTTGTGTTCATCCACTTAAGAGTTGTACTTTGCTTAATGTTTGCTGTAAGAATAGTTGTCGAGGGCTTCAGATTTCTCAAGTGTTCCTGCTTTTGTCTGCCATTTCGGCTTGGAGTTTCCCTAAGTACTCCTTATCAGAGACAGTCTGCCTCTCACAGCTTTCACCTGTAGTCTGCTGTATTGTTCTGGAGTCTTTTTACTATGGTGGTAAAATGTGAAGAAGAGTGCTCACTATATAACCTTATACTTAAAACTTAGTCTTTTTGTGGACCTATGTCTTAGAAGTGACCTTCACAAGTGTTTCTTCATTGAAATAGCCCTTTTTCACCTTAGGTGAGATAGGATTCCAGTGGGGACTTGACTGAGAGTAAAGCCCTCCCACACATTGAGGTAAAGCTGTTATAGAGTTTTTTTTCCTGGAGAATAATTCTGTGGTATGAAGAATGCTCTGGGTATATCTCACAATTATCTTTCCATTTTACTGACAGAGCAATGAAGGGTCTTTCAGCTTGAAAACCTGGAGGGTGAACTAAGGCTCAGATTTAACCGTAATGCCTATTGTATCTTCAATAGTAGACTTTTGTCATAGCATTTAAGAATTTACATTTCACACCAATTTTAACCTAATAGTTACAGCATTAGCCAAATTAGCTAGTGGACATCATGAAATTATTCACAGAGTTACAGTTTACACTTTCCCAGAATTTCTCATGGCCCCTCATTCTGAGCTTTGAGTTGTTTATGATAAATTGTTAGTAAAGAACCATGAAAGAACATAGTCCCTTTGGTGAAAAGGTTCCTCCTTCCTGTGCTAAAGGTAGTCATCCTGAGGTAAGTAGAGTGATATAAATAAGTAGGAAGGCTAAGATCATTTTGAATGTGTGGAGTGAAGGAGAAGAAAAAAAACCCATATTTTATTAACATGCAAAAGCACAAATTATAGAAAGATGCACTGAGGTGTTGTCAGTGTTTCCTGTCTGAGTGCTACAGTCTCACTTTTCCCTTTCACTCCGAGAAATTCAAACTGTGTTAAAGTTATATCTTATTTCCTTTTGGGGGGCCTTGAACACTCTTAAGAGCACCTCACAAAACACTGTTTTTCCATTTTAAAAAAATTCTTACTTCCTAAAATAGTGCCTGGCAGATAGCAAGTACTTACTAGAAGAGAGTAGAATTGTGCCTATGATCTAAAGGTAAGGTCTCTTAACAGATTTTCAGAGGAAAGACCAAGAGCAGGAAGAGGACTATTTCTGGGGTCTTGCATGACATTATCTTTCTATTTTACTTTGTATTTCAAGTACTCACGATAGTGCCTTGGACAAGTTAAGAAAAATCAGGATATAATTTTTAAAAATGTTTTTGTTTTTCTTTTTATTGAATTCATTGGGATGACACTGGTTAACAAAATTATACAGGTTTCAGGTATAAATTCTCCAGTACCTGGTCTATACAATGCATAGTAAGTTCAGCACCTCAAGTCAAGTCTTTGTCCATTAAACTCATCTCCCCATATCTTCTTCCACTGCTTTCTACCCCACCCCACCCAGGAAATAATTTTTGAAACAGTTTTAGGATGTCTAATTTAGAAAATGTAGAGGCAGTCATGGCATAGTGCAACTAGGAGGATGGGGTCAGAAGATGTTGGTTCCGGTCCTGACACATTTAGATGGCACCAATGAGTCATTTATTCTGCAAATTTCTTTCTTTTCCTGTAGACTGGAAATAATCACTGCATTTATAAGGGTTAAGTGAAATGATGGAAAATCGGGAAAGCAATTTTTGAACACTTTAGAAAAGCCTGGTAATATTATTATTATCTAAAGATGTGATAGCAGTGAAAAAGTAATTTTTTATCACATTATGCAAGGCCTTGAATGTTAGCTTTGTTTTTTTTACATGACAACAATGGGGTTTTTAGCAAGAGAGTGGAATGTTTACATTTTTGTTTTGAAAACTTAAAAAAATTTGCTTTTTTTGACCAAATATTAGAGCAAAAGCAGTCTAGAAAAATGTGACAAGTTTACTGTAAAAATTTAAATAAGAAATTAGCATCAAATATTTGATGGGAGAAAATATAAAGAAAATGAACAAAACATTTTAAGGATTTATCAATATAGCTTTCTCATTCTTATTAATTTAGCCTTTTATTCTCAAGTCAACAATATCCTGCTTGTTAATTTTAACCTATATTTCATAGCACAATTTTTTACTTCCTTACATGTTTTTAAATTTAAAACTTTTGAAAATTCCTCTATTTTAAGATTCTAGGTAACAGTAAGTTTTGGGGGCTATAACATTTGTTTCTTTCAATACAGTTCTTTGGGAAGGATTTTTCAAAGAGTAACATTCAACAAAAAATTATCAAAAGAAAGGAGAAATGAATAAATAAATAACTGAATCACTGATGTTATAAACATTACATGAGAGCTAGTATTGAGCTAGATGACAACTAAATACTAACACTTCAGATATTAATATTACATTATAAATTCAATATTTTGTGCTTTAAATAAATTTTATTGCCTCTAAAAATACGTCAAAAAGTTTGGAGAAAAAAATGTGCCCAAAGAATTTTTGAAAGGAAAAATTTTAAGGTCATTTGAATTTTGATTGTTTATCACTATTAAAGTGTTGCTGGTTTTTTTTTCTGAATGTTCCACTGTTTGAGAAAACAAGGCTTAAAGTCAAATATAGTAATATTTTCATTCACTTAATTCAAAATTAATTCAAAATGCTTCTAGAAAGTAATGAGGTTTATTCTGTAAATTACTTTATAACTGTTCTGTAACCTACACCGTGGTATTTGATAATGTTAGAATGATTTTGCTTTAGGGAAAGTGATTTTAACCCCTGAATAAAAATTACCCATTTCTAAGTAAATAGCATTTTATATATTCCATGGGAACTAAGAAAATATTTTTAAGGTTAATTAATACATCTTCTGACAACTGAAAAAAAATTTTGGAGTAATAACTTGCTTGTGTATTCAGGTCATTTTTGCTTATGTTAACATAGTTTTCTAGGTGATTAAATTGCCTGTTATATTCAGCCAATTAGAACAAAATGTTATAATATTTAAGAACTAAATTATGGCTTTAAATATTCCTTATATTGTCATAATTTCAAGTGACCCAGAAATGTGCTTAAAATTCTTACCATGACTTCTTCAGTGCAAGAAAACAAGGAATAAAAGTGGGTTTTGATAATCTAAAAGACATTTGTTTTATTTGCTTAATAAAGAAAAGACATTCGCTTTTGTTTATTTTGGCATAATCACTTGGATTATTTTAAAGACTCTTATACAGTTTATACATATTTTTGTGTATTTTCTAGTTTCTAAAATTCTCTGTTTATATATGTATCAATAAGAGATGTCTGGTTCTGCATGTAGATTTTAGTACTTTTAAGCTGTTGTAAGCTAATTCTCTCAATTTGTTATGTCCATATCATTTACTGAGTCAAATCACTTAAAAATCACATCTATAATTGTATGACATTTAAAAATAGCAAAAATATTTACTTCTTATTTTATTTAAAAGATTTTAATCCTTTTTATGGTGCATGTTGTGGAAAGTTTACAATTTTGATATATTCCGTGATTGTAAAGACACCTTTTGTTATCTATACAAAATAGAGGTAAATATAAAAGCCAGTGTTTTCAGTTCTCATAGTCAGACACTAGGGCAGTCACTCAATTTTTGTTTGATAAATTCATTCCAGTTTTTCATCTTTGTTTGAGGAGATTTGAGTTTTCTGTTTTTGGATTACAAAATGGAAGTCATATACATCTATTTTATTCATTCTTTCCATGACTTATATATATACTAGTTACACATACATATTGCAAATAGATATATTTGTAAATAAAAAAATCTGTCACAGATATATTTTCTATGGTTAACATCAATTGATAATTTTGATGACTTTGTCAAAAGATACCCACGATTTTTATGAGAAAATTCTGAAACAAAATAAATTTATGAAGAGTATTTTGTGCATAAGAAATCTCAATGTCATAAACATACATATATACATGTACATATATAAGATAATAATTCTACCAAAATTAGTTGTACATATGAAGAAACATGTAATTGTCTCAATAAATCCTTCTTATACCATACACAAAACTAGATGGCATATGTATTAAACACCTACTATGAAAAGCTATTTTTGAAATATTTAGAAGAAAACATAGTAGTATTTTTCCAGATTTCAATTAACTTTATAGTATTTTTGGCTTTGCTGAATTCTTTAACTTTAAATGTTTTACAAGGTGTTTTTAAAATTAAATTTATCAGAGTTACAATGATGAATAAAATTATATAGGTTTCAAATGTACAATTCTATCGTCATCTTTATAATGCATTGTGTTTTTACCACCCAAAGTCAGATCTCTGTCCATCACCATATTTTTGACACCTTTACTCTTTACTACTTCCACCCCCCTTTTATTCTGGTAAACTTCACCCTGTTGTCTGTGTCCAACTGAATTGTCCTTTGATCGATGATAGGATAAAGAGGATGCAGTACATATAAGCAACAAAATACTAGTTAGTCAGATAAAAGTGAAGTATTGCCATTTGCCACAGCATTGGATGGTTCTTGATAATATCACACTAAGCAAAGTAAGTCAGACTGAAAAAGTTAAACCCATATGATTTCACTTGCATGTTAGATATTAAACTGAAAGCCACAAATTAACAAAACAAGATAAACAAAAAAACCTCTGTAATGGTATATTTTTACACCAGAAAGCATAGGGAACTTCTATAGAAGTCAATATTTCAAAAAACCATAAAATACATTAATTTGACTATATTAATATTAACATGTATTTGTAACAAAATCAATTATTGTTATTGAAAATAAAAGGCACACAGTTGAAGTACAATTGGCAATAATCAAGCATACGTGAACAAATTCTGTCTATACCTCTGTAAAACAGTTGCTCCTCGAGTAACTCCTGGGTCCATGGATGGATATGGAGTAGATGGACCACAGGAAGTAAGACATGGGAAGGGACTCTCTCAGCCTGGTAGCAGAGATCCAAAAAGCAAAATGTAGTCTAAGGGGTTTATTTTAGCATATCCTCTTGACTCCATAACCTTTTTTTTTCTACCATTGGAAGATGCATAGTCTGGGTTAAAAGGTTTGATAAATGGTGGTACAAATAACCTTAACAAAGCACACAGTTAATTAAAGTTAAAAAGATAATATGCTTGCATATTAGATTCCTGGTCAAGGCACATACCTAGGAGGTTGGTTTGATCTCTGATCTGGGTTTATAAGGGAGGCAACTGATTGATATCTTTCTCTCTCTCTCTCTCCCCTGTCTCCCTTCCTGTCTAAAGCAATAAAAAAAATGTTCTCAAGTGAGGATAAACATCAATAAAGAAATGAAAATAAAAAATAATAAATCACGACTAAGCAGGTTTAAAATAAAATATCCATTTGTATAATGTACCATATATACAAATTAAAGCAGTAAACCATCTCAAAAGTTTTGAAAATGCATAAAACTAACTTATTTCATGATTTAAAGATGATACTTTGTCAATCAGATATCAAAGGGTAGTTTTTAACTTGTTAATTATATATCACCCATAAGACTGATAAAAATAAGACGCCTCCTTTTCTCCCATTTGTCTCAATTATACTATTTGTCTTTGTTAATTAAATATAATAAGAAAATGAGATAAAATTGTAGTCATTTGTAGATTATTTGCAATTATGTACCCAGAAAATGTGAAATAATGTAGAGAAACAACTGAATCTGGTAAGTTAACATCAATTTCTTGGGAAACACTAATATTAAAATCAATAAAGCCTTTATTTGCAAGACATAATTAAATTAAAAATTAATTGTAAAAGTATATTATCTATAACAGACAAAAATCCATGAATTACCTGGAGAAAATCCAGTAAAGACTGAATATTAAAGAGCTCTGTGAAAATTTTGAATAAATTACCTGAATTATTGAAAGTTGCATCATAGTCTTTATGAGTAACAATTAGAGGGAATTTCTAACAAAAAGAGTCCTCAGAACAACAACAACAAAACATATACCTTTATTAATGCTATACATGGCAACAGAAAGATAAAAGGGAATAAAGCAACAAAAACGTGTCGATGACAGATGCCCACATATCCTTTTTCCCCAATTTATAGTCTACAAATATAAAGTAAATCTCACCAACAACCTAGAGAATTTCAAAAATGTATGCATAAAATAAGTATATCAAAATAGACAAAATACTGTCATGAAAAACAACACAAAATTGAGGAACTACTTTCTTCTAAAGTATCAATTTAAAAAAAGAGTAATTATTTTTACATAAATATTAACTGAAAGAAACATGATGTTGTTATAATAATTGTTAGATTAAATAAAAACAAAAGCAGAGAGCAACATTAGATTTAAAATAAATTATTTGAAATAACACATCAAAGAAGAATCATAAAATAAATCATTTAGAAAATACCACTCAAATGCTAATAACAACTTATGTGGTACAGCTAACATAGAACCTAAAAAATATTTATAATAATCAAGATACCAATGATGTAAAATGTTGAAAGTTAATAGATGGAATATGAAATTTTTGTCACATAAAACAAGAAAGTCAAAGAATTTAGAAGGCATAGAATAATAAAAATGAAAGAAAATATGAGTAAAATTATAGATTGTAATAAAGATTAAAAAGCAAATAGATGTATCTTTTAAAGTTATTAATTTTTGGAAATTTTTACAAGTTTTATCAAGATACAAACATCTTTAACAAGTAATAAATTGTCTTTAAAATGCCTATAACATCACGGTCTAATGTTTAAGCATTTCCTTATGATCATGTTCATTCTACATTATACTAAAGTTATAGTTAGCAATTAAGGATAAAAATTAAAGATATATAAAATTTTGAAAAAGATAACAACCTCTGGGAAAAGATAACATATTTATATATTAAAAATAAAAAATCCTTAGGAAAATATTAATTAAAAAACCAGTTTAGAGGTACTGCATTTATTTCTTTATACTCATTACATATATTTTAAAATATCATTATTAGATTATAATTCACAATAGAAAATAAATATTCAGAGAATACTTTTGAAGTAAAGATAAGTTATGAGTTAAAACAATGAAGAAAAATATTTTAAAAGTTTAGTGAAAAAACTTTAAGTAATAACTATAGGAATTTCTATTTCATTTATAAAAATTTAGAGTTGGCATGATAATTTTTGCTATAGACTTGATAAACTATAGACAAAATCTGAAAGGAAATTATTTGGGAATTTTGATGCATTATTCAAAGTATAAATGGAAAAGACTCTCAGGTATTGAAAAAATTATAAAACTATGATAAGATATAGTGGCATTGAATCAGATACAGACAAACACAAAATACAGAACTCAGAAACAGATGCTGAAATGTAGTAAGAATCAGTAATGGCATTGCAGAATAGATAGCCCATCTCCACATGGACATCTGAGGCACCACACACTAATGTCAGTTCTAAGCAGACTAGGATTTAAATATAAATGGCAAAATGTTAACATCTTTAGAGAACAAAATCTTCAATTAACAGAGAGATAGAAAAAGGTTTTTAAAAAATAAAATATAAACAAAAAAGTTGTAGAAAATCATGGATAAATTTGATTACCCCATTAAGAGATTAAAAGCTATATAGTAGGTGTCCAGAACTTGTCTTTTTTAAAGAATATTTTCTTGACTATGCTATTACAGTTATCCCATATTTTTCTTCTCTTTATTCCCCTCCATCCTGCACCACTCCTCCCACCAGCATTCCACTCCTTATTTCATGTCCATGGGTCATACATATAAGTTCTCTGTCTTTTCCATTTCCCATACTGTTCTTAACCTCCCCCTGTCTATTTTGTACCTACTATTTATGCTTCTTGTTCCCTGTATCTTCTTTCCCATTCTCTTCCTTCCCCCTCCCCACTTATAACCCTCCACATGATCTCCACTTCTGTGATTCTATTCCTGTTCTAGTTGTTTGCTTCGTTTGTTCTTGTTTTTGTTTTTTAGGTTCAGTTGTTGATAGTTGTGAGTTTATTGTCATTTTACTCTTCATAGTTTTGATCTTTTTCTTAGATAAGTCCCTTTAAAATTTCATATAATAAGGGCTTGGGAATTATGAACTCCTTTAACATGACCTTATCTGAGAAGTACTTTATCTGCCCTTCCATTCTAAATGATAGCTTTGCTGGATAGAGTAATCTTGGATGTAGGCTCTTGCCTTTCATGACTTTGAATACTTCTCACCACTTACAATGTAACAGGAATGTCAAGATGAAGAAATAAGGCCCAAATGAAAGAACAGATCAAAACTCTAGAAACAGAAATTATTTACCTTATATAACTAAAATAGTGTACCCTTTGACAATCACCTCCCATTTTCCCCTTTCTCTAGCTCCTAGCTATCTACTCAGTAAGTATATGAGTTCACATAAGAGTGAAATCATATGGTATTTGTCTTTCTATGTCTGGCTTATTTCACATAGCATATATTTTTTTTTTTGCTCCATCCATGTTTTTGCAAATGACAGAATGTCCTTACTTTATAAGTCTGAATAAAAACCCATTTTGTGTCTGTGTGTGTGTTTGTGTTTATAACAAGTATACATGATAAAGGTGGGTATATCACATTTTTTGTTATCCATACTTCTGTTGATATTTTCTTAGTTTCTTTTTATATCTTAGCTCTTGTGAAAAATGCTGCAGTGAACATGGGAGTGAAGGGATCTCTTTAAGATCATAGTTTCAATTCCTTTGGATAATTAGTAAACTCAGAGTGAGATTATTACTACACAGTATAATAATTATACCTAACAGTACTGTTTTTGTATATTTAAAATTTGCTAAGCAGGTAAATCTCATTTAAGTTCTTTTCTTTTTTTTTTTAAGTTCTTACCACACACACAAAAATAAGCAGAATAAAGAGGGTAAGAGGAACTTTGGGAGGTGTCAAAGATGCCTAGGTAGTGGTTAGTTTAAGGGCCATTAAACAATAATACTATGAAATATAGTATATTCTCACTACCTTCACAAAAATTTAATATGAAGTGTTAGCCAGGAAAACAACAAATCTTAAGCATTGCTGGATGAAATATAAATTTGTATAGTTCTTTTGGAAAATCAATCAATATTATCTAATGAAGCTGACAAACCAGCAATATCTAGGAAGTCAGTTATAAACAAGGCTGTTAATAGTGGAGTTGAGTGAAATCAGGGAAGTCAATAAAGGAAAATACAGTCTCCTTGCTTCACTTTATTGGTGGGGTTAAGATTATGAGAGTAGCATGAGGTCAAGTGGGGATAAAATTCCCAAGTTTCAGGCATTGACAGGCAGCAACACAACTAGGTGCCTAGGTTTGAAGGGGCAGTCTGAGTCATGGACTGAGTATCAAGCTCCACATTCTCAGTAAATCAGACAAGTGTGAACTTTGAAAAGAGTTTTAACTTAAGAATTGTAGTGCATTTATAGCCCTTCAAAGTTTGCTCCACAGAACACGCCAAAATTATATTTTAGCCCCCACTCTTCCTCATCTTTATTTTCATATACAGTTTTTTTAATGCAGTGTAAGAATACAGTGTAAGAATACAGTTACTACCAAGTCTAATAACATATGATATTCTAAAAATTGCATTGTTAGTCCCCCTAGTCTTGTGTAATTTGAGAATTATAATTAACTTCAATATTCTTATGGAATGAAGGCAAAGTATATTGAATTTTACTTTAAAAATGCTGTTTTAATTAAATCATTGTTTATTTTTATTCTATTACAGTTGTCCCAACTTTTCCCCCTTCGCCCTCCCCCACCCATCCTACCCCCACTCTCACAGTCAGTCCCACACTGTTGTCCATGTCCATGTCCATGTCCAAGTTCTTTGTCTAGTCCCTTCCCCTTTCCACCATTGTTCCCCACCCTCTTCCCTCTATTCACTTTCAGTCTTTTCTATGTGTCTATGCCTGTGGTTCTATTTCATAGTTGATTTATGTACTAAAATGTAATACACAAATTGCACTTTTAATCATATGAATCTGAAGTATTTCTGAAGTGTATAATTAAAATATTCAAATGTGAACTGATAAGCTACTTTCAGAAGCACTGGAATGCTCCTAAAGGTGACTTAGAAAAAAACCCTAGACCAAACTTCCTCTGTTCTTGTCTTCTATTACACCTGATAGATATTCTAAATAATTTGTTTTTGAAGTGCTTCAGAATAAGATGCTCTTCACCGGTTATTACCATAACTCAGCAGTTAGTCTAGTTTGCATTTTATAGACATTTAGAAGTAGAACATATTTTCAAATGACTACAGCTCATTACCTTTAATAAGAACAGGCTCCAGCTACTTCGATGGAAGCCATTCACAACTTTTATTGGTATGTGGTATCAAATAAATGTGTTTATCTTATGCACATACTCATTGCCCTCTTGCAATAATAAAACTCTTTAAGCCCTTGACTTTTCCTCAAAACAACCTATTCTTTATAAATATATAAATGAATAAATAAATAAGTAACTGATAATTTGTCGCATTTACTTCCTGATCGCCGGCAATATACTGTTTTGTCATCTAAGCTACCTAACCAGAGCTAAAAACACAAGCAAGTATTTCTCACTGTCACATAACAGTAAGGTTGATTGATAGTTGTTACATTCTTTGCCTGACTCAGGAATGTATTGTTTACCATGTTATATTCTGTGTGAGATCAGTAATTTCTAGCACAATGTATATTACTGTTAATGATTTTTCACTCTGTGGTTTATCCATTAGTTTGTGCTCTGAAGTTTTTATTTGTAGAAGCTTACAAATAATTTCCTTTTTTCCCTCATGCTAACTTAATTTGAGAAAACCAAATTTTCTTTTATTAATGTTAAGATGATGTAAACATTTTTCTCTTCTAAAACACCTAAGAGAACATATTGTGGGACTTTATTTATTCCACACACACAGTATGCATAGTAGTCCTAAATCAGACTCTCGGTTTCCTCCTGGGATACTACATAGGTCCAGGAAAAGACTACAACTCACAGGACAAAGTCCCTTTTCTTGCCAAATACAAACACTTGTTTTAAAATGAAGTTTAGACCAAACATAATAGTGCTTAAAGAAAAAAATTAATATACAATTGATGTCATAATTTTAAAACTCATAAATTATGGTCTCCCTGTGCAGTTTCACTATAATATGAAATTAGCAGATTTAAATATCAGTACATTGTCATCCATGAGTCTTTACTGTTTGTCATATGCAGGGTTCACAAATTGTCAGCTAACACTCAAATGCACTGATTTTCAAACAGTGGTCAATGGTCAGTTTGAGTCAGAATCTCCTAAAACCTTGTTAAAAATGCAAATTACCTGGATGCTCACCAGGCCTACAAAATGAAATATCTGGAAGAAACACTACCTTAACGAACCAGCTTGCTGATCCATATGCAGTGATGTCTGAGAACTAGGACTGCTCTGTGGATTATGCTTTGAGAGTGCTGTTTTTCTCTCATTGTTGTCTCTCTATGCATTCCAGAAAACATCTGTAGGGAATGTAGGTGACTCAGGGTGGATAGGAAACTTTAATCCTGAATGAAAAAGGCCATGGGTGGGCACAGGGAGAGAAAGAGACACGGAAAGCATGGAACACTTGTGAGAGCGATTTTTCATTTATTCCCTCTGCCAGAAGTGTCAGAGAACCGGTGAGTGGGGCTCAGAAAAGAATGAATTTTGGTTCAGCAGTCTTCACTGGCTGAAATCCACAGGATCGGAATAAGGACCATATCAGCCTGCCATCCAGCTGCAGATCTGAGAGGATTTAAAGATCATTGAAGTGCAGTGAAAGTAAGGTAGAAAAAAATAACAGCAACAAAAACCCACAAATTAAAAGGTTCTCTATTTCTGACATTCTTGAAGATGTTAGAAGTTTTGGCACAGTAAGTAAATAATTATATAGGGCATCCTTGAAAAGTAAAGAAAGTACTGCAGAACAAAGAAAGGAGCACTATGCTGAAAACTGCCAGGAAGGTGAGACTTCTGAAAACGATTTCTATGGAAGCTGAATCATTTGACATTCTCTCTGATACAGAAGTCATGGGTGCTAGGCAAGGAGCAGAAAGGCCCTGACTATGTGCATGTAACACTCTTTGTCTTTGGTGCATCTCACAGAAATGCACATTTTATTATGAGTGTTGGGATTTAGGAAGGGAGACTACCAGACATAAACATCGACCCTAACACTTCAGTAGCTATTGGCACTTAGGGCCTAGTGGTGCCTGATGCAGTGCAATGGAATGGTTCTCTTTGTGTGGGCAGCTGCATCTTTATTGGGTCCCTCAAGGTGAGAAACTGCAGGTACAACAAATAAAATAGGTTTAGAGATTCTTCTAAATTAGAAACCTGGGGAAAAATATTGTAACTCAAAGAACAAAACCCCATTGATTATCCTTTCCTGATATATAAAAGAATAGGAGACAATGTTTGGAAAGTGCACAATTTCTGTTCTTCAAAATTTTAAAGTCCCTTTATTTAAACTAGAACAACAATTTACAAAATAAAATACACTTCAGATTAAAAAAAAGTGACATGAGGATGTAGCACAAATTCATAGAATTTATATCACAATAGAGATTTATATACAAATATGAAACACTTTGAAAAGCAAAAAGAGAACTGATAAGAGTCCAGACTTTGTTAAATTAATGCCAATGATTCTTTTCATTTACTGAGTCGTCATTTTATTTTACTAGTGGTGAAGTTATGTGTTCTCTTTAGTCAGTCTTTGAATTGGATATTCCCTTTATCTGTTTTGATTTCTAATTGTTCTTTTGATGTGAATTAGTTTAAGTTTTTGGACATTCCTCATCACAAGTGTGTTTTTTCCTGATGTTTATGTTTCCTTTCTGAGTAAGTTTATTTTATTTATGTTCAAAAAGATCCAATGGAAAATGTTTCTCTGTTCCCCAATGAGCCAATTCCTCTTTTTAGAGCAAAGTGGCCAAATTCTTAAGCATCTTAAAAGATATATAATGTTTATAATAAAATCTATGCATTAATGTGTATGCATGTGCATGTGTATCTATATCTATGTCTATATTTCTATATACTATGGATTATTATGATGCCAATTATAGCACATTCCTGTACTTTTTAAAATTCATTTGTGTTTATCAGATTTGTTCCATATCAACAAATCAATACATTTTAAGAACAACATAATATTCCTTTTAGTGAATAGACCAGAACTCATTTAACTAGTCTCCTATTGGGAAACACTGAAGTAATTTTCAATTGTTTGATATTACAAACACCGCTGTGATAATATCTGTGTAATAAGACATTTTGCATATTTTTGAATGCCCTGATGGGATACAGTTGTGGGTGCATCTATAATATCAATTTTCAGAAGTAGAAATGCTCAGCTAAAGAGCATTGATGGATATTGTTTGCAAAATTGTTCATCATTAAGGTTTTTGCTATTTTATAATTCCACTAATAATAGTATTTATGCCCTTTTTTTCACATTTAGTGTATAAGAAACTTGATTTCTGCTAGTTTGAAGAAAAATAGTCTCAGTGTATGCTGGTCTTTGGTTCTTCTTATTTTGAAAGAGTTAAACATATTTTCATATGTGTAAGAGCTATTTCTACTTCTCTTCTTTGTCCAAATTGTTAAAATGAAATAGAAGCTGAAAATATTTTCAAAGTTTAATATTTATATTTTCTTTTGATTATTATATGTTCTGTTTTATTCAGCATACTTTTTGTGCTTCAGACAAGTGGTTAGTTGTTTCTTTAGATAAAATGTTCTCCAGAAAATAAAGTCTGCTTCCCCCAAATCCCTACCCCTAAGTGACAGTCTTTTTTTAGTCATTCTCATAACTTTATAATCAGTAATTTATCAGATAAAAAGCTTACATAAAATAAGAGTTTCTAATCATTAATGAAGTTTTTCTTAGTAATTGAATTATTTTGAATATTTCAAACCCACAGTGAAGTTGGATAATAGTACACTACATATCCAAGCACCTTTCTTCCAGATTCACCAATTTTTAACATTTTGTCACATCCTTTCCATATCTATACATTCATCTATATGCATATCTACATTGATGTTTACCTTATTTATACACCCATGTATCTATATAACTACCTAGCAATCTATCTATCCACATACAGACACGTCCCTTTTGTTAATTTACCCAAAGCCTCTCTGAAGACATTATGATCATCTTTCCCAAATTTTCCCCCAGTGACATTCTCCTACAAAACCATATCCTCATGCATCATCTAAGAAAATCAGCATTATTTCAACACCATCCTCTAACATATAGCCAGATTCAAATATTGACAAATAACTTCAAAGGTGTACTTCATTGTTTTATTTTTATCAATCCAAAATTCATTCAACGTTCACACACTACATATTGTGTTTTTCTTATTTTTCAAAATTAAGAAGAAATCTCATTTCTTTATTTCTTTTGAGAGGTTCAGGCCACTTTTCCTCAGAACAAGTAATTCTGAATGCAATCAAGTGTTTCCACTTGATTAGATTGAGGTCAATGATTTCCAGCAAAAGCACTAAGTGATGTGCTCCTTTTACTGCATTACATCACAAAGGCATTCCTAACCTTGACCACTTAGTTAAGACCAACTCTCCCACCAAATCTCCCTATTGTAAATACATATTCCTTCTTGATAATGTATATGTAATCTGTACAGTGATGGTTTAAGATGATGTGAATGTTGTTTTTCAATTTTCATGTATTAATATTAGCATTCATTGGTGAAACTGACAGATATTACATTGATGATTACAAAATGGACATTCTGTTTTAATGAACTAAAACTGATTTTATGTAAGTTGTGATTCATTTAATAAATGATATAATGTTAGGATGATAAATTATAATAACATTTAAACTGTATTAAATTTTATTTAAGCTCACCACCAACAAAATTCCAATCCCACAGTTTAATTCATTTTGAAGTCCCTAACTGTGTTTTCATGGTTTCAATGTTTATATTATTTTATAGACCTGTCCTTTTACTTTTAAAGTAAATTTGCAATCTTTGTGCAAAACTCTTGTACGACCAAATGCAATATATTTTTAGATTTAAATTTTACTAAAATAATTCACAGCATAGATAATATTCCTGTGGATGATCAATACTTTCATAATCAGTGGAGAGTAACTTACCAAGGCAGGACCAGGAAAGTGGTGAAGATTTTCCCAGGAAGAGGCAGCACTGATAAATGCTCTGAAAGTGGAGAATGCCTTCAGGGCAACAAACTATCAAGGTACAGGTGTTTAGAGGTGAAGAAAAGGGAACAGATCAACGTCTGAATGTGAATACAATATGTAAGTAGATGTGTATCTGTGGCATGTGAATAATCTTCACAGTTCTGCATCTGAATAAACAGACAGGCTATGATTTGCCTACATCATTCACCTCTAAGACATTGATTTATTCCATTTCGTTAAAATTGAATGACCAGTACATAAATCTTAGCTGGATCTTATCTTGTTTTACAAATTGAAATACTTAGGTTAGTAACTAGATATGTGAAAAGGTCATAAATATTAATGTAATGCTCTTAAATGTTTTGTTTATTGTCCATGAATAATCATGAAAAAAGTAAAAGGACTAGATTACAAATAAGCCTTAAACTTTTGTAATACAGACACCCTTCATGGGAAGTTCCCTGTAATGTCATGGTTTTAACTTCTGCTATTCTTTTTCATCAGTAATATAGAGAACTGCAGTGAGGGTGGCTGAGAAGTAAAGGCCTATGACTACCAAGCACAGCAAAACTCATTGCTTACATGAGGTTTAATGATCCCTACATCTGTTACATATTTGAGTGTGTATACAGTTCTTTATTAATCTCAACTGAAATACCACTTATATTCAGATTCAAAGAACAAAATGTTTGTCTTAAACATGGGAAAATTTGCAGTTGTTGACATAGAAATATTTTTTTTTACCTGGATATTTTTAATGGACTAAAATTTTAGAGAGTAATAATTTGGGAGCATAACAATCATAATATTTTAAAGAAAAACATGTCTGAGGTGGTAAATGTGGATATGTGAGTAGGTCATATCTCATTCTGATTCAGGTTATTCTGATAAACTTTACTGGTCTATGCCTCATTCTGAAGATAGGAGTTTAAAATGAAGGAGGCAGAAATTACAATTTTGTTCAGTGATGTAATTATAGGGTCACACTTCTAAAATGCCCAGTGCATGAACTTGGTTTCATAGATTTGCTCTTTTCAAAGCATCCTGAAACAAAGAAGCCCCTTGCCATAATGAGTAAGAATGGATCAGCGATCATTCTGTCCGTGTACATCTGCTGTTTCACCCTTTCCCCACTTTTGTTAGTCATGGTAGGAATAACTCTTAAACTGTACCACAGTGTTCATAGTATCACTCCTATAATATAATAAGTAATTTTTTTATTTAATTAAATATGGCTTAGTACCCACAGGGCAGATGATCAGAAATGCCATTATTTCCCCTCTGGGATCTTTTGTTTTACCTTTCATTTCCTGGAAAATGTAAGGAGCTTAAGCTACTCCAAAGGGTGTCAGTCTGATTCTCATAAAGAAGCGGTGTCTGAATCAGGTGGCCCTTCTACTTACTGATTATTGAGGTGCACAGTATTACTGTTGGCCATCACAATAATAAAATCTTTCTGAAGCACTCTTTTATTCTAGTAAAATAAAGGAAGGTAATCCCATTGCCTTAAAGCAAAATTAAAGAAAATTTTTGTGATCTTGGGATTGGCAGAGATTTCTTAGAAAAGATATCAAAAGCACAATTCATGAATATGTTAAATAGTATAAAAGCCATCAAAATTAAAATTTCTGTTGTTTAAATTAACTGTTAAGAAATTGATGTCCTGGCTAGTGTGGCTTAGTGGACTGAGCATCGGACTGTGAAACAAAGGGTGCTGGTTCTATTCCCAGTCAGGGTACTTGCCTGGGTTACAGACCAGGTCCCCAGCATAGGGAGTGTGAGAGGCAACCACACATTAATGTTTCTCTCCCTTTCTTTCTCCCTCCCTTCCCCTCTTTCTAAAATAAATAAATAGAATATTAAAAAAGAAATTAAAAGGACAAACTAAATACTGGGGAAAGTATTTGCAAAATGCCTGTCTCATGAAAGGACCTGTAGCCTGAAGAACAATCACAACTCCATAACAACAACAACAAAAATAATGATAGCAACAACAACAAAAATGCGATAATGAAATACTCGAAAGATCTGAACAAAAGATACATGGATGACAATTTAACATATTTAGTATGCTCAACATCATTAATCCATAGGGAAATGATTAAATCACAATGAGATATCACTACCCACCTACAAGAATGGATGAAAACAAACACACAAGCAAAAAGCTGTTAATGTCAAGTGTTAGCAAGGTTGAAGAACTATTGAAATTTTCTTTTTTATTGTTGTTCAGTTACAGTTTTCCCGCCTTTTCTCCACTTCTCTCCCCTGCTCTGTACTCGCCATTCCCACAGTCAATCCCCCAGATTGTCCATGCCCCTGAGTCCTCTATTCGTGTTCTTTGGTTTGTCCCTTCCCCTACTTTACCCAATTATCCCCCTACCTCCTCCCCTCTGGTCACTGTCAGTTGGTCTCTGGTTCTATTTTGCTCATTTGTTTGTTTTCTTTATTTGTTTCCACTTAGAGGTGAGATCATATGGTATTTGTCTTTCACTGCCTGGATTATTTCAATTAATTTTCATACATTGTTGGTGGGAATTCAAAATGAAAGAACTACATTAAAAATATTTTGGAAGTTTCTTATACAGTTAAGTATGCTCAAGAAACAAAGAGGAGGTCCATGTACATTTTAATATAGTAAATAAAAGGGATCATAATAGAAAACTTGAAGAAAGTGCCCTCCAGGAATTTTAAGCAAAGTATGCGTGCAGGTTGAAAGAAATGGAAGGATTCAATATGTGTTTTTGAAAGAACAAGATACAGCCCTGGCTGGTGTGGCTCACTGGATTGAGTGCAAGCCTGAGAACCAAAGGGTCACCAGTTCAATTTCCAGTCAGGGCACATGCCTGGGTTGCAGGCCAGGTCCCCGGTAGCAGACACAGGAGAGGCAACCACACATTGATGTTTCCCTACCTCTCTTTCTCCGTCCCTTCCCCTCTCACTAAAAATAATAAAATCCTTAAAAAAAAACAAGACACAAGATTTTCTGATTTGCTTTCTATGGATGATTATCAGCTTTTTGGATTAACAACCATATTTGATGAAAAAGATCATAATGAGAGAAAACAAAGTATACAGAAAACATGGTATTCTAGTGCGAGATTTGAGAATAATTCCTTTTGTTCAGCTGTGTTTTTCAATAAACATGAATGAGCCTGGAAGACACTATACTAAGTGAAATAAGCCAGACAGAAAAAGACAAAAACTGGATGATCGCACTTATATTTGAAATCTAAAAAGCCAAGCAGAAAAAAAATGGTGGTTGCCAGGAGTTGGGGAGGGGTAAAGGAAATGGGGATATTGTACAAAGAAGATAAACTTTCAGTTTTAAGATGAATAAGTTCTGAGGGCCTAATATCCATATAGAACTTGTCAGAATTTTCTAGGCATGATTAGTATAACAACATTTTCCATGGGTGCATCAAGATTATGGAAGTTCTTGTCAGAAAGCAGTTTCCTAAATAAACCACTGGATGTCTGAACCATTCAACCATATCCAAATCATAACATGCAAGTAGACAGAGTCAAGATATGTTGGCAGAAAGATACAGCATAAAGCAGAGATGGAGTCATGAAAAAAGTAGAGTATAACAAGAACAAATAAATCTCTAGGAAGTTCTTGAAAATAATGCAAATTATTTTTATCTATTTAAAGTACGATTTCCACAACTGTACTTTATATTATATAAATGAGTAGTTAAGCATGAAAAATATGCCCATATCTATTAACCTCCATTTGGTGTGGCAGACTCAACTTTTCTGTTTTGTATCTAATCAAAATCCCTAACATACTTTGACATTTCTGATGGGGAATTTTGGCTCCTCTGGCCATTTATTTGAACTGTAGAGATCTGTCTTTTATATTCATCTTTGGTAAGTCTAGACAAAGTGTGGAGATTTTAGATGGAAATTAGAGCTTAGAAGGATGTGCTTAACTGGGTAACTAGAGAGTTATTTTACATTAAAAAGCAATTTTGCCATGGCTGGTGTACCTCGGTAGATTGAGTGTGGACTGTGAACAAAAGCGTTGCCAGTTCGGTTCCCAGTCAGGGCACATGCATGGGTTGTGGGCCAGGTCCCCAGTGGGTGCCTGTGACAGGCAACTGCACATTGATGTTTGTCTTTGTCTTTCTCCCTCTCTTCCCCTCTCTCTAAAACTAAATAAATAAAATCTTTTTTAAAAGAAGCAATTTCACAAGCTAGACTTAGCACTGGTGGATTCCAAGTAGCGGTTCTATCATTTTTGATATCAGTATGTACAGGGTATGTATTTATATTAAAAGTAAATAGATTATCTCAAATTATCTTTTAAGATACAACTCAACTTTTCTTTATCTATTGGACTACTCATTGACAAAATAGCAACATTTCTTTCAAGAATGGTGACATAAAATGAAGGCATGGAGTTTCCAGGGGAGTGGGCTTCCATCAGTGAAACTGAACAATGAAACTGAACTATGCCCGGTAGTCCCTTTACCAGTTCTTTTAAAAGCTGGATTTTGTTTGCTGTGTAATGAGACACCTTCTTTAACACAAAGGCTCAGGTTGTGAATATAATCATTCTGAATGCATATATTACCGACAGACATAGACATGTAGTAACATGTTTTCTAGTACCATGCATTGAGTTTATTAGGAGGAATGATGAATGGTATGTATTATGTGATTTTAATACAGGCCACTATCTACATATATAACTGTAGTAAGTTGGGAGACTCTGAGACA
>CM052543.1:97168981-97217123 GCA_028533065.1 Trachops cirrhosus
GTTACAGCTTTTTTTAATTGAACTTATCATATTTTCAAACAACTTTTTATTGATTATCTGATTTCATTTTTATTATTATTTAGACAAATTTTCCCCTTGTATTACATACTTTCTTCTGTTTTTACTCAAATAACTTTTAAAAAATCATAAAAGATATATGAGGCATAACATGTACAAAGTGATGTTATTATTTCATCTTGACTTTTAAATGATAGTTTAAAGTTGCTCGTCAGATGCCATCCCTCTGCTTAAAACCTCCACCATGTCACCTTCCACCTCTAAGAAACCCAGAATCGTTTTCCTGTTTCATGTATGCAGATTGACTCGCACGTACAACTGTTATTGCATGTCTCTGTCTAAGATTTGGCTTTAGTCATTCTCATATTTTTGTTCTGCTTCTTCTGTAAACTAGTGTTTATTTAAAAATACTTGTCTACTTTATTTCCTTATTACTGCTTTGAGAGCAGGAATTAGATTTAGGGTGGTATTAAGAACCACTCTGTTTTCATTTTTTTTGTCTTCAGCATATAATTTTGCAAACATTATGCCATCAATTTTAAATATTACTATTGTATTTCTGTTTATTTTTTTTGCATTCTATTTTTGATTTATTTAAATTGTATGGTACAAAGGTTCTGTGATATAGCTTCATTCCTTTATTTTTGGCTGAATATAAGTTTGTCTTTAAATGAAAAGAAAATCTAAAATAGAAATTTTACCTGCATCCTAAACATAACCAAGACTTATAACATAAATAAACTTTGTAGTACGAACTGCTAATACATTTTCTCAGATTTTGTTTTATTTAATGATTTTATTACATGTCCCTAGAAACTATCAGCAAAACAGCCCATACATTCACAAACCTACATGCTTGAAAGAATAGGAATACAGGCATTATCATTGCTAAAAAATCATCTTATATCACAATTTAAATTATTATGGGAAACTAATTATTTTGCACTCTTAAACATTTGTCAAAACTTACAGTTCTCACACATACAGAAGGAGAAATATGGCCATATTAAAATTAAAAAATATAATTAAGCATGTCACATTTAGACTGATAAGGTACACTAACAATAATTATATTTACAAGAGAAAAAATAATCTTACAGAATACATATGTATCAAAATACACATTAATCAAAAATTATTTACTTAAAAGATATTACCTTAAGCAATAATGTTGAAATTTCATTACTCCATTTTATCATTGTTATTGTCATTTTTAAACCAAATTTATCTCTAATTCACATATTTGCTGAAATTGTTGTATTATAAGCATTCAGTTAGAATGGAAACATCCTATTCAGAGAAGCAAAGAGATTGAGTACATATTTGTGATGAGTAGTGTTTTAATCATTTATCTTGAGAAGTTTGTAAGGCTTCACAGAAAGCTCTCTCTGATTATATGTCTGTGTGTCTTAGGTGGTAAGCTAGTTGGGCAGGGGAATGCAAAATCATAGAAAGACAAAGAAAGCTATCCTCTTTCCTGCCTGAACTATACTAGGGGATTTTTTTTCAAGTCGTAGCATTCTTCTTCCTTCAAAGTTTATTAGTTCATAAATTGTTGAGTAGGGACACATGGAAATCCAATTCTATGTTCTTATTTATAGATTTTAATAAGCAAATATGCACAGAATAATTAGAAAAAATATTCTGCCCTGGCAGGGTGGTTCAGTTGGTTGAAGTATGGTCCACACAGCAAAAGAATGCGAGTTCAATTCCTGGCCAAGGCACATTCCTAGGTTGTGGGTTTGATCCCTAGTTGGGGAGTGTACCAGAGGCAACAGATTGATGTTCCTCTCTCACATTGATTTTTTTCTCTCACTCTGTCTCCCCTTTCCTCTCTTTTTAAAATCAGTAATAATCTATAGCCAACATCATACTCAACAGGCAAAAACTAAAAGTTTTCCCCCTAAGATCAGGCACAAGACAAGTGTGTCTGCTCTCATCACTTCTATTCAACATACTATTGGAAGTTCTAGCCACAACAATCAGACAAGTAAAAGAAATAAATGACATACAAATTAGAAAAGAGGAAGTAAAACTATCATTGTTTGCAAATGACATGATAGTGTACATAGAAAAGTCTACAGACTCCACAAAAAAAAAAAGAAACTACTCAACCTCAAAAAAGAATTTGGCATAATGGCAGGATACAAAGTCAACATTCAGAAATCAAAGGCATTTTTGTACACTAACAATGAAATATCAGAAACAGAAATTAGGAAAAATTTACTATAATAACAAGAAAAATAAAATACTTAGGAATAAACTTAATCAATGAGATAAAATATCTGTACTCAGAAAACTAAAGAAATCTGAAGAAAGAAATTAAGGAAGAGAAATTAGCCCTGGCTGGTGTAACTTAGTGGATTAAGCGCGGGCCTGTGAACCAAGAGATCACGGTTCGATTCCCAGTCAGGGCACATGCCTGGGTTGCAGGCCAGTTCCCAGCAGGGAATGCACAGGAAGCAACCATACATTGATATTTCTCTCCCTCTCTCTTTCCCTTCCCCTCTGAAGATAAATAAATAAAATCTTTAAAAAAAAAAGGAAGAGAAATTAATGGAAGCATATACCATGTTCATGGATTAAAAGAATTAACATCATTAAAAGACCTATACTACCAAAGTAATCTACAGATTCAGTGCAATACCCATCATAATATCAATGACATATTTCACAGATATAGAAGTATTTTAAATATTTATATAGGACCATAAATGATCCTGAATAGCCTCAGCAGAGAGGAAGAAGAACAAAGTAGGAGGAACACAATACATGATATAAAACTATATTACAAGGCCACTGGACTCAAAACAGACACATAGCTTAAGAAAAGACACATAGACCAATAGAACAGAATAGAGAGCTCAGAAATAAATCCATGTCATCATGGTCAATTACTATTTGACAAATGAAGCAGGAACAAAAAATGGAGTAAAAATTGACCCTCCAATATATGGTGTTGGGAGATCTGGATAAGTACATGCAAAAAATAAAACTACACCACCAGCTTATACAATAGCCAAAATAAACTCAAAATGGATAAAAGACTTAAACATAAGCCATGACATCATAAAAGTCTAGGAGGAAAACATAGACAGGAAAATTTTAGATATCCCATGCAGGAATATTTTCACTGACACATCCCCTAGGGCAAGGGATATAAAAAAAATACACAAATGGGACTACATCAAATTAAAAAGCTTCTGCATGGCTAAAGAAAACATCAGCAAAGTGTAAAGGGAACCATCTGTATGGGAAAACATATTTGCCAATGATACCTCAGACAAGGGCTTGATCTACAAAATATATAAAGAACTCACAGGACTCCACATCAGGAGGACAAACAATCCAATTGAAAAATGGGCAAAGCACCTGAACAGACAGTTCTCCAAGGAGAACATACAGATGGCCCTGAGATATATGAAAAGATACTCAGCATCACTAGCCAACAGAGAGATTCAAATTAAAACCACAATGAAATACAACTTCATATTAGTCAGAATGGTCATTATTAACAAATCAACATGGTGCAGCCACTGTGGAAAACAGTATGGATTTTCCTCAAAAAAAGAAAGATGGAAGTGCCATTTGAACCAGTGATCCCACTGGGATTATACCCTAAGAATCCTGAAACACAAATTCAAAAGAACCTATGCACACCAATGTTCACAGCAGCATTATTTACAATAGCCACGTGCTGGAAACAGCCTAAGTGCCCATCACTTAGGAGTTGATAAAAAAAACTGGTTCATTTACTCAGCATAAAGAGAAAAGGAATTCTTACCCTTCTCAACAGCGTGGATGGAACTAGAGAGTATTATTCTAAGTGAACTAAGACAGGTGGTGAAAGGCAAATACCATATGATCTCACCTATAAGTGGAACCTAATAAACAAAACAAACAAAGGAGCAAAACAGAACCAGAAACACGGAAATAAAGAAAAAACTGACAGTGATCATAGGGGTGGGGGAGGGACATAATGGGGGGTAAAAGGAGAAATGTCAAGTTAAGGAACAGGAATAGAGGACTCATGGGCAGGGACAATCTGGTGTGGATTGGCTGTGCAGGGAGAGGGTTGGGAGAGCAATAAAGAAAAAGTTGGGACCACTGTAACTGAACAGCCATAAAAAATCAATAATAAATAATATCTTAGGGTGGATATTTAAAAAATTAAATGAAAAATATTCTATATAGTGGAAGGGATATGTGTTAATAATTACAGATTGTTTAAGTTGTTGGTTTACACATCCATCTGTTTTCTTTTCTTAGTCATTTTTTACATAATAATTACACAAACCTAGTTCCACATTACACCAGCATAAAAAGTATATATGCTTGATAGTTCTTGATTTTTAGACTCAACACAAAGCCAGAATGTAAGGTGCATTTCACATTGTAGAGAAATTTCTGCTCCTTGAAAAGATGAGTCTGTTACTAAATCATATTTAATATCTGAAGTGAAAGGGGAGGTACAGCATGGAGACTGTCTCTGTATGAGAGCTGGCATGATTGCATTCCCTATTACTGTCTCATTTTAGTCAGCATAGAAGACCACTTACTCATGTGTTGTTATGGCATATGAATGTTTCTTAACATTTGCCAAATATATATTTGGTGTCTTTCTCAGCCAGCAAAGATATTTTTATGTGTCAGGAAAAGTATAAATTCAGCTAGCAAATAGCTTTCAGCATAGCTTGCTCTGATCAAAAATCTTCAATATTAAAATCATGATATTTAGACTAACATAATAATTTCAGCATATTCAAGACACTGAATATATTTTTGAAATATGCCCTCTGAGCAATTGCTTCACATAATGGAAGTGATCTTCAGAACTATCAGATAATGAAAGGCCATTTGTGATGTCACGTTTTCTGTACCTTTCTGACCGTTTTAAAAGTGTGAGTGCCTCTTTTCTAAAAATTAATTGTGCATCCATGTGAACTTAAAATATTTATGTATTTCCTCATTTTTGTACAAAACATGAGAAACAATTTGTTGCTATGAAAATTATCTGAGACTTTAGTCAATAATGAAATTGCAAAATGGAGAAATGATAACTAACTGTTCTCTGTGAATAACTTTGTATGTTTATCTGCATGGTGACACCTTTCTACTTAACATATAACTAACACTCCAGCAGCACTAACTTTAATCATCTATTAAAATCAGCATAACAGATCACAGTGTAGTCTTTAATTAAATGGAAATTCCACCCCCCTCCCAGTGTAATGGAGTTCCACAGATAAAGAGTACAAAATCATCCATCAAACACATCGACCTCATTCATTTGCCACTTCTGTGCCAGGAACTGTTTTGTATTTTGCATAACAGAGGCTTAATCTGACTGTAAAGCAAAACATTTACTACACATCCATCAGTAACTGTTCTTACAGATAGTGTGCCAATGAATTAAGGAATGTAAAATAATGTCATTGGATACAGGATTTAAAAATTTTTTTCAGTAAAACATATTTTCTTTCCAAATGGAAGTCACACATATCAACTTTGCAATCAGTGTTAAAGCCTCTCAAAAAATCATGTTATCCAACTGTGTGTCTCTTTTTTTAAGATACTTTTTTAAAGTATTTACTTACTTTTAAAGAGAAGGGAAGGAAGGGAGAAAGAAATGGGGAGAAACACTGATGTGAGAGAAGCATCAGCTGCTTCTCGCAGGGAAGCAGCCCAACCAGGAACCGAACCACAGCCTAGACATATACCCTGACAGGGAATAGAACCAGTGACCTTGCACTTTGTGATATGATGCCCAACCAACTGAGCCACATCAGTCAAGGTTGCAATTTTATGTATCTTATTTCTCTTGGAAAATACTCAAATTTTGTTGAGAAAATAGTTTATGATATTTCTGGAAAGTTAAATTATGTCACCAGAGAGATGTGTTGTAAAGATGGAAAATTTTCACACTTTCCCCCATTTTTCTTTCTTTCTTTTTTTTTCTGAGAGAATTATTTACTTAAAAAAATCACACAGATTTAATTCAAAATATCCCAAGCAGATTTATGGACTCATTTTAATATGTGTATTTATCCAGTTATTCTAAATTTTAATGTTTATGTGGGAAGCAATTTGATAAACATGGGCAGAGCAAGGATGATGGGCCAGGTAGAGAAGGTCACCAGGGTAGAAAATCATGGGTGTATAACAACAGGTAAAACTGGGAAATGAGGATCTCTCCCCCAGGGTAACCTCTCCTCCCCTAGCATATCACTGGTTATGCATTTTACACCCCCTGTACTTTTATATCAGTGATCATGCAGTTCAGACCCTTCCCTGGCCTTTCCCTACCCTGGCACGTGCTTGTCATGCTGCTAGACTCCCTTAGAGGGGGAACGAACAAGGAGGCTAGAGAATAGTCCTTAAGCATTAAGCTCCCAGGAAAATGAGGTTCTGACCCACATCAAATACATCTAGGCTTCAGTTGTGTTTCAGCTCCAGGTGCAGAAAAGCAGCAAAACCCCATAAGAGATACTAAGACTGACCTCAGGAGCAGCCGCCTGGATGAATGACCCTGTGCCCTGGCAATCAGGGGAGACCATGGCACTGAAAGGACACACCTGGAAAGCTGATGAATATTCTATTGAGATCCTCTCCTGGGACGTTTCCTAAAACCCCACCCTTAAAAACCCTTAGCACAGAGGATCCAGGAGTTCTCCCTCCTGGGAGTAAGCCTGACCCTTTCCCCTCATCCTCTTGGTGTGTTCCTTTTATCTTTCTTTCTGCTAAGCTCCAAGGACCCTACTTTTGACTATTCACTTCTTCTACCTCTGTGGCTTTCTAAATAAACATCCTCTTAACAGTTTGAGTATTGACTCTGAATTCTTTTTTAGCCAGAACTCCAGTACTGAGGTTGCTGATCCAAGGTCTGGTTTGACCTCACCAGTCTAACACCTGGTGCTGTTCTCACTGCCAACACTTACATGAATATTTACACCTATAGTTTCTTTATTGACTTGCTTTTTTAAAAAATGAAAAAAATGCATGGAAGTAATAATGAAAAGGGAAACTTAAAAAATGAACAAGAACTTCTTTATCCACCTTAAACAGCTAGAATAAAAAACTATGAAGTAATACTTTTTAGACTTTAGATGATAGGCAACACAGAACTCTAACTCTTGAAAGAAGAGTAAAAACAAGTGGTACTAAAAAGTTCATCAAACTACTCTCAGGAAGCAATTCCCAGGCCACATGCTGGAAGAGAAAAGTCAGACAGAGGACAATAACTGTGATAGTTAATTTCATGTGTCAACTTGGCAAAGTTAGAGTGCCTACTTGTTTGGTCAAACACCAGTCTAGATATATCTGTGAAGCTCTTGCAGAGAGGTGATTAACATTTGCTAACTTTAAGTAAAATTGATAATGTAGATGGGCCTTCTACATAAAGGCTTCAGTTGGAAGCCTTAAGAGTGAGCTAAAGTTTCCTGAGAGAGATTTTTCCCTCAAAAATTTTTTTATTGGGTTGACAATGGTTAATAATATTACATAGGTTTCAAGTGTACAATTCTATGATACATCACCGGTATATAGCACTGTGTGTCCACCACTAAAAGTCAACTCTTCTTTCACCATATATCTGACCTTCTTTACCCTTTGCTACCTCCCACCCCACCTCATTTCCTTCTGGTAACCACCATACTGTTTTCTGTTTCTATGAGTTTTTCTTTCTTTTTCTTCTTTGTTCATTTGTTGCTTTCAGTTTTATAGCTCACACATCAGGGACATCATATGCTTCTTAACTGTTTTGTCTGACTTAATTTGCTTAGCATGATATTTTCAAGGTTCATCCATATTGTCACAAATGGCAGTGTTTTCATTTTTTCTTATGACTGAGCAGCATTCCATGGCATATTTTTACCACATCTCCTTTATCCAATCACCTATTGAAGGACATTACAGTTGTTTCCATAACTGGGCCACCATGAATAATGACATAGAAATGCCACTATAGTTTCCAGTCTGCTTTCCCCTAAAAAATCCAAACCTTTCAGCCCTCCCAATTATGTGAGCTAGTTATTATATTAAGGTATGTTCCTTCTATACCCACTTTGCTGAGAGGTTTTTTTTATTATTACATGGATTTGAATGTTATCAAATAATATTTGTAATTATTGAAATTGTGTTTTCTTCAAGGACTTGTATGGAGTCATTTATGTGTAAGTATTTTTTTAAAAAAGATTTTATTTATTTATTTTTAGAGAGAGGGGAAGGGAGGGAGAAACATCAATGTGTGATTGTTTCTCATGCACCCCTTACTGGGGACCTGGCCCACAACCCAGGCATGTGCCATGACTGGGGATGGAACCAGCAACCTTTTTGGTTCAAAGGCCAGTGCTCAGTCCAATGAGCCACACCAGCCAGAGCTAAGTGTAAGTCTTTAATCCATTTTGATTTAATTCTTGTGCACAGTATAAATGTCTAATTTTATATATTTTTTCTTATGGATATCCAGTTTTAACAACACCATTTATTGACAGGAAAACCCTTTCCTCATTGTGCATTCTTGCAATCCTTATTGTAGATTGGTTCAGCATAAATGTGTGGCTTTATTTATGAGATCTTGATCTTAGAGGTAAACTTTTATATTTTTTACTTTTTCCAATGAATATAATTTTAGCTATTGGCTTGTGAAATATGCCTTCAATATTTGGAGGTATTTTTTTTTATATACACAATTTGTTTAAAGATTTTATCATGAGAGGGGATAGATTTTTGTCAAATTCCTTTTCTGCATTTATTGAGATAATCATGTGATTTTTTCTTTCATTCTATTATGATGTGTGTATGTTGAACCATCCTTGCATTCCAATAATAAAAACCACTTGATCATCATGTATGATCCTTTTAAAGTGCTGTTGAATTTGGTTTGCTAGTGTTTGTTGGAAATTTTTGCATCTATTTTCATCGGGGTTATTATCTGTAATTTACTTGTAGTGTCATTATTTGCTTTGATATGTGAGTAATGCTGGCCTCATAAAATGAGTTCAAAAATATTCCATCTTCTTCAAATATTTTGGAAGAATTTGAGAGACAAGTTGTATTAATTCTTTAAATATTCAATAGAATTCACAACTGAAGCTAGCAAGTTCTGAATATTTTTGTTATTGTTTTGGGGATTTTTTTATTACCACTTTAATCTCCTTAATTACATTGGTCCACTCAGATATTCACTTTCTTATAATTCAGTCCCAGTATGTTGTATCTTTCTAGAAATTTTTCCATTTTTTTCTAGATTACCTTATATTTTGGTTATAATTGTTCAGAGAAGTTTATAATGATTTTTTGTATTTCTGTAGTATCAATTGTAGTGCCTCCTTTTCTTTTTTTTGTTGAAATCTTTTTTCTTTTTTTAATTGTTGTTCAATTACAGTTGTCTACATCTTCTCTCCTCCTCCCCCCCACAGCCCAGCCAAACCCACCTCCCTCCCTTGCTTCCACCTTTTTATTTATAATTTTATTTGACATCTCATTCTTTTTTGGGGTTGTCTAGCAAAAGGTTTACCAATTCTGTTTATTTTCTCAAAAACCACCTCTTTCTATTTTCTTTCATTATGCTATTAATTTCAACTCTATTTTTTAAATTTTATTCTCCTGTTAAGTTTAGGCTTAGTTTGTTACTCTTGTTGTAGTTTCTTGAAGTAGAAATTGAGGTGTTTTTTAAGTTAGTCCTCTTGTCTTAGGGTACATATTTATTCCTATAAAGTTTCCTCTAACATTTGCTTTTCCTGCATCCAAAAAATTCTGGTATGTTGTGTTTCCATTTTCTTTATCTTATGATATATATTTTTGGTTTGGTTTTATGAGTGTCATGTGGTAGTGCTCAGTAATTATTACTTTTCCTTTATTTTCCTAGTTTATTGAGATTTAATTCACATATTATCTGCTTAATATACTTTTTGACTTCCTTTTGGTTTTTATATTGGTTTTTTTGAAATGAGTTTAATATCCACATATTTATGAAAATAATTTCCCTATTGTTACTGATTTCTAGTTTTATAGAAATCTGGTCCAGTTGTGGTCAGAAAAAATACTTGAGAAAAATTCTCCATTCTTAAATTTCTTAAAACTTGCTTTGTGGTCCAAAATACTATGTATTCTGGGAATTATATGGTGTGTGCTTGTGAAGAATGTGTGTTTTGGTGTTATTGGATGAAATGTTCTATATATATTTGTTGGGTTCTTTATAATTTTATTTGACATCTCATTCTTTTTTGGGGTTGTCTAGCAAAAGGTTTACCAATTCTGTTTATTTTCTCAAAAACCACCTCTTTCTATTTTCTTTCATTATGCTATTAATTTCAACTCTATTTTTAATGTGTTTTTAAATTCAGTGTTTCCTCATTAATTTTCTGTCTCAATGATCTATCCAATGTTGAAAGTGAGGTATTGATGTCCCTATTTTATAGCATTTCTGTTTATCTTTCCATTTAATTCTCTTAATATTTGCTTTAAATAAGTAGATGCCCCACTATTGGTTACATGTAGTCCTATATCAATTTATAATGATATCTTTTGTCTCTTGTGACCTGTTTTGACTATATATATTTTGATATAAGTATAAACTCTCATACTGTCTTTGGTTTACAATTGCTTGAAATAACTTTTTCTATTTCTTCACTTTCAACCTGTAGGGGTCCTTAAAACTAAATTGAGTTTCCCATAGACATGATATTGTTGTATCTTGCTTTTTATTTCCAAAAAAATCTCTGTGTATATATATTTACATTTAAAGTAATTATTGAGATTTTCACTTCAGTAATTTCCCTTATTAAATTATTTTTGACTGCTTTCAGCTCCTTTGTTCATTTCTTTTTTGCTTTCTGTCTTCCTTTGTTGTTTATTTATTTAGTTAGTTACTTACTTGGTCATTTTGATTGATATGCTTTAATTTCTTTTGCTACAGCTTTTGTGTATTTACTAGAGATTTTTCATTCTTTTTATCAGGAGGTTTACATAAAACATATTATAATATGAATAGCCTTATTTAGTTTGATAATAACTTATCTCCAATTATATACAAAATATCTACACCTTGACTTATCTTCCCCTTACATTTTATGTTATTGATGTCACATTTTACATCTTTTTAAAAATATTTTAAATTATGTTTATTGATTTTAGAGAAATAAGAAGGAAGAGGAGAGAGAAAAACATCGATGTGAGAGAGAAACACTGATTGCTTTCCTCCCATTCATGCCCCGACCGGGGACCAAACTCAAACCCTAGACATGTGCCCTGACCCGGGGTTGAAACCCCAACCTTTTGGCAAAGGGAGGACACTACAACTAACTGAGCAAACTGGCCAAAGCTTATGTCTTTTTATATTGTGCATCCATTAACAAATTGTTGTAGCTATGGTTACTTTTAATACTATTGTCTTATGACTTTTATATTAGAGATAAAAAGTGATTTATGTTCCATTACAATATAAGTATATTCTGAATTGGACTATATATTTACCTTTACCAGTGAGTGTTATAGTTTTATATATTTTCATGTTGATACATAGCATTCTTTCATTTCAATTTCAGCATATCTTGTTATGCAGGTCTAGTGGTATTGAATTCCCTTAGGTTTTGTTTGTCTGGCAATGTCTTGATCTCTCCTTTATTTTTGAACGGAGAAGAATTTTCCTACTACAGTATTTTTATTGTAAGGTTTTTTTTCCAGACTTTGAATATATCATCCTAGTCACTTCTTGCCTTCAAAGTTTCTGCAGAAAAATCTAGTAATGGCCACATGCTGGAGAGAGGGCTTTCTTTGTATGAAGTGAGTTGTTTCCTCTTGCTACTTCCAAATTCTGACTTCAACATTTTTATTGTAATGCATCTCAGAATAATATCCCTTGGGATAATTTTCATTGGGTCCTTTGAGCTTTCTGTACTAGGATCTCCATATGTTTCTTAAGGTTTGGTAAGTTTCAAACTATTATAGCTTTAAATAAACTTTCTGCCCCTTTCTATGCCTCCTGATTTTCTTCAGTTATTTATTTGTGTTCCATTACAATTTATTGAGTTTCTGTACAACGATTATTTTGTATCTTTGTTAGGTAATTTTTAGATCTCCATTCTTTGTGGTTGGTTACTAGGAATTTATACATTTCCTTTGGTGCTGTCATATTTGCTGATTTTTGTTGTTGCTCTTCCACGTAGCCCTGCATTTGAAGGAGTAAACAGCTCTCCCAGTCTTTAAAGATAGTTTTGTCAGGAAAGATACTGTCATTTCCCTGGCTGAAAGGATTACCTGTGGAATTAAAGTCATGGTGAATTGGAGTCAGGTCATGGGCTGTTTGTTGCTGGCTCTGCAGTGGTGTTCACAATTGGCAGGCATGTTCCAGAGACTTGCGCAGGTATGTACCTTGTCTGGTCCCTGGGACTGCCTTCAGGAGCTTGCTCATTAGGATGGTGCTGGGATAAGTGTTCAATATCCACAGTTAGGTCTGCAGACAGTGGGTCTGTTCCCAGGTGTGCATGTGGATACTGATTTCCCTCAGATCTCTGGGAAGTTTCCTGCTTGGTCACTTGGTGAGTTCCTGGGCATGCAAGACTGGACTGACCTGTGGCTGAGAGTGGCTGGAATCAAGTCCCATAGCTGCTTCAGTGTCCACAGCTGGGACTGAGATCTGCAGACCTGACTTAGGGGCCCAGATGTGTGTGTCTCCAAGCAGGTCCTTGGAGAACTGCTCTCTGACCATATCTAGGGAACTGAGTTAATAGGTTTTTTTTTTTCAGAATATGCAGTCAGATTATTTTTAACAAGCTTACCTTCAGGGTCAAGAACAGGCATTTCTTCTGGTGGATCTCTGGAAAAGCAGAACTGCTTGTGAACCATGGCTAAGTGGAGATGGGGTCAATTCACATGACCATTTCTAGATCTTCAATCAGACTGGTTACTTCAAGGTGTACTAATTGGCCTGTATCTTTGCAGGACCCTAGGCCCACAAGACTGCTCATGGACTGCAACTGGGAAGGCCTGGAGCTGAATATAGGGCTATTTTAAGGTCTCTGGGATGCAGATGTGAATGTCTTCTGCCAAGTTTTTGTGCTATCAGGACTGTTTAGAGAATGTAGCTGGGATGGGTTGGGACCCAAGTACAGTGCCATTTCAGAATGTATGTTTCAAACCATATTCCACAGTCTCACCTCTGGGGTCTCCCAGATTATGACTGAGGGGACCTGCAGCTGGGTCAGAGACTCCTTCAGGGTCCACAGCTGAGACTGAAGTTGAGCCTGTTACCTGAGTCATAGGTGGACATAATTCTCCCAGGTCCTTTGATATATGGTGCTGGAGGCAGGACCATGGCCAAACAAGGCTGTGGCTGAGTTCACTAGCGTATGAAGCTACTTCTGGATCTAGCCAGGACTGTGATCAGTGGGTCAGCAACCTGATCACAGCCTATCTTCTCTAAACAGCCCTCTTGGTCTTGAACTCCAATGGTGTTTCACAATTTCTTACCCAGATCGTAAAGCTAACATGAATTCACTTTTTGTGTCTATGGATGGCTGCCAAATTATTGTTGCAGTGAGGGGAATACTAGCCAGAGACTTCCTATTCTGCCATCTTGCTGATGTCACTTTAATTGCCAGTTTCAACTCATAATATTGTTTTCCCTTGACCAATATAAAGTGCAATATAAATTGCACTTTATAAATGCTGGGTTGGTGATGTTTGAATACATACTCTTCCTTAGATTTGAATGTCTTTCCTCAGAAAATTGACATTTTAGTAGCTAATATCAGAAATAAATGTAAAATAACAATAAAATAGAGTTAAATGCATCTTTATGACTTTTAAGACAAATTTTCTGTCTGCAACACTGTATTAAATGAGAATATAATGTTGCTTAGAGAAATGAACAGGCTGTTATGCTCATTAAAAGCTCTTAATTAATTTGCTCCTTTCAGGTGACATTCTTGCACACTGATTCCACAGAAGCCTTGAAAAGGTCATTTAAATGAATGACCAACCAAATAAAGTACTATATGAATCACTTAATTAGATGAGTTGCTTAAACAACTTTTTTCTGTCTCTTTTTGTCCTCAGGTACAAAGGTGACTTTCCTTTCTTTTTTATTATCATTTATATCAATTTGAACTGGAACAATTACCTCTAAACTAACAATTCTATTTATTTCTGAAAGTAATTTAGAATGTTAGAAGGTGCATTATTTTTGTGTATATGTCATTTATTGTTTTTCCATCCTTTTTACTTACTTTAAAAAAGATGATGCATCTAGCCATTAAATCTTTCTTTTGAGACATATGTGATGGTTTACAAATCTGAATAATTTCAAAAATTTCTTAAAAGACAGAATGGAAAAGTTGATGATAATTGGCAAGAATTTCTGTTCAAGTGGTAATGGTTGATTGAAATGACAATCCAACATATGGGGACACACTTTATTAATTCTAAATACGGTTTCCATCAAGTTATTAAAACAACCAAATATATAATATTTTTAACATATAGTTCCCAGCAGGGATGAAAAATTATATTTAAGAGTTTATTGTTGAAGATGGTGACTTAGGTAAATGCATTCTCCCACAACTGCATCAAAATGACAACTAAACTGTATGACAACCATCATTCAGAACAACCCAAGATATGGTTGAACAGAAGTCCTATAACTAAGAATATAAGGAAGAAGCCACATCGAGTTGTAGGAGGAGGCAGAGACAAAGAACACCCTTATCCCACACCCAGTAGTGGCAGTTAAAAATTGGAGGGATATCTTGACTGAGGAACTAGGGTTCCCAACCTCACACCAGGTCTCCTAGCCAAGGGTTCCAGTGCCAGAAAGAAAAGCCTCCATAACTTTTAGCAAAACCAGTAGGTTTTACTTCTAGTAAAAACCAGTAAGGATTGTGGTTGAGTGAAGTGGGGGGCTTCTGGAGTTCCAGGCATTCTTCTTACAGGGCCCATGGATGAGCTTACTCAGACTCACTTGCTCTGAGCTTCAACACTGGGGCAACAGCTTGAAAGGTACCAGGACTGGTGCAGCATCTCAAAGGCATCAATCACATATGGGATGATGACAAAGACCACTGTTCTTTTGTTGAGCCCTCCTTACACAGAAACAGCAGGTGGGCATCACATCTGAGTCTTTGTCAATATGGCTATCATTTTTTACCCTTACATGGTGATTCCTGAGACTCTGTTCCTCCCAACTTGTGGGCCCACCAGGCCAATTCCAGTGTCTTTTCCATACAAAGGTCCTGTCTTGGCTCATGCCGTGAACTTCTTAAAATCTCCCAAAGGTTCACAAATCCCAAACAAGTAGCATCTGGCCTCTTGGCATGCCCAGTACTTCTTGCTGTGTGACCCTAGGCCTGGCAATAGAAACAGCTGGCTTCAGTTTGTAGTGTAAGTAGCAGCCATCTGCACATTGGTCCATAGTTCATGCCAGGTAGCCCCTGGCAGAGCATAAGCAGCAGTTGATCTTGGCTTGCACTCACAGGATGCCTCAGAGCCAGCACGGACCATGTTAGAACACCACCCAACTGACTCTACCAGTGACACACTAAAGGGACAAAATCATTAGAGACCAGAGTCTCCTTATGCAAGTTCTTCTTTGTGGGGATGATTCATGGACAGCAACTCCTCCATTGTAGTGGCCAGTCCTCACTGACCTTTAGCCTGGGGGTAAATCCCTCTCACTGGTGTGCTAATAGCAATCAATGCTCAACTACAACAAGAGAGTGTACACAACCCACATGGGGAACACACCTGGAGGGCAAATCTTTGGTGACTGGGGAGGCTATGCTACTCAGGCTGGGACAGTTACTATATAAGACCATTTTACCAAGACCAAGACACTAGCAGATCTACCTAATACATAGAAACAAGCACAGAGAGACTGCCAGAATGAGAAGATAAGAAATGTCCTAAATTAAAGAAAAGAAAAAATATCCAGAAAAATAACTAAACAATATGAAGACAAACAATCTACCAGACTCAGAGTTTAAAACACTGGTTACAATGTTGCTAAAGTAACGTAGGGGAAGAGTAAGGAACTTAGTAAGAACTTCAACAAAGAGATAGGAAACATAAAAACAGAGATAGAAAACATAAAAAGCAACCAGTAAGAAATGAAGAATACAATAACTAAAATGAAGAATACATTATTGGGAATAAACAGTATCAAAGATGTAATAGAGGATCAGATCAGAGGTTTAGAAGATAAGAAAGCAGAAAACAGCTAATCAGAAGAGCAAAAAGAGAAATGAATCCCCCAAATGAGGTTGGTATAAGTAACCTCTAGGACACCTTCAAGTGTACTAACATTTGCATCATGAGGGTGCTATAAGGAAAAGAGAGAGAGAAAGGAATCCAAAACTTATTTGAGAAAATAATTACAGAAAACTTTCCTAACCTAGTTAAGTAAATAGATATACATATCCATCCAAGAAGCTCAGAGAGTCCCAAACAAGAGCCCACAGAGGCCCACACAAACACACATGATAATTAAAATGTCAAAATTTAAAGGCATAGAAAGAATCTTAAAAAACAGCAAGAGAAGAACAATCTGTGACCTATGAGGAAGCTCCCATAAGACTGTCAGTTGTTTTTTTCAGCAGAAACTATGCAGGCCACAAGGGATTGACACAAAATATTCAAAGTGATGAAAAGCAAGGGCATGTAACCAAGATGGCTCTATTCAGCAAAGTTATCATTTAGAATAGAAAGACAGATAAAGAGCTCCTAAGACAAGGAAAAGCTAAATAAGTTCATCACCACCAAGCCATTATTACAGTAAATGTTTAAAAGATCTTCTTTAAGAAGAAGAAAGAGCAATTAAAATATGAGTAATAAAATATCAATAGCTATATAGCTATAAACAATTACTTTAAATGCAAATGAGCCAAATGCTCCAATAGAAAGACATACAGGGGCTGAATGGATACAGAACAAGACCCTTATATATTCTGTCTGTAAGAGACTAATTTCAGATAAAGGACATACACACAGACTGAAATTAAAAGGGTGGAAAAGATATTTCAAAAAATTGAAACAAACAAAAAGCTAGGGTAACAACATTAATATCAGATAAAATAAACTATATAAACAGAGGTGTTCAACCTTTTGGTGTCTCTGGGTCACAATGGAAGAATAAGAGTTGTCTTGGGCCACACATTAAGTACATTGCAACACATAGTCAAACACACACAAAAATCTCATAAAGTTTAAAGTAAATATACAATTTAGTATTGTGCCACATTCATAGCCATCCTGAGCCGCATGTGGCCCACAGGCCACAGGTTGGACACACCTGCAAATAAAGGCTATTACAAGAGACAAAGAATGACCCAGCAATCCCACTTCTGGGTATTTACCTGAAGTAACCAAAAACACTAAGTTGAAAAGACATATGCATTCACATGTTCATTGCAGCATTATTTATTCTAGCTAACACATGGAAGCAACCTGAGTGTCTATCAATATATGAATGAATAAGAAGAGATGCAGATATACCATAAAATATGACAGCCATTGAAAAACAAACAAATAAACAAGAATGAACCCTGGCTGGTGTGGCTCAGTTGGTTGTGTGTCATCCCACAAAGTGAAAAGTCACCAGTTTGACCACCAGTTAGGACACATGTCTGGGTATGGGTTCAGGGGGTCCCCAGCTAGAGCACATTCAAGTAGCAACTGATTGATTTTTCTCTCTTCTATATCTTCCTCCCTTCTCCTCTCTCAAAAGTTATTAAATAAAATAATAAAGGAAAGAATGAAATCTTGCCATCTGCAACAGCACTGATAAACCTTAAGGTATAATGCCAAGTAAAATAAATCATACAGAGAAAGACAAATACCTATTTTACTTATATGTGGAATCTAAAAAACAAAATAAATCAACAAGCAGACAAGATATAGACTCATAAGTAAGAGAGAACAGCCTAATTGTTGCCAGGTGGAAGGGAGGAGGGTGATGGTTGAAAAAGTTGAAGGCACTAAGAAGTACTAATTTGTAGTTACAAAATAGTCACAGAGATGTAAAGTGCAGCATAGTGAATATAGTCAGTGATACCATCATAACTATGTATGGCTATGTATGGAGTCAGATGGGTACTATATATATCAGGTGATCACGTCACAAGTTTTATAAATGTCTAATCAGTGGGTTGTACATCTGAAGCTGATATAATATTGCATTCAAGTGTAATTGAAAAATAAAACAATATTTTAAAAAGACTATGTTGTTTTTATTACTGTGGAAAATTCCTTTTCTACCAAATTTTTTTAAAAAATCAGTCACGTTTTCAAACAAGGTGCCTCTGACTGATTGACACTGGAAATCACTGTCACATGTTAGGTTCAGAAATGTCATATAAAATATATATATAGTTCTTCTTTATTGCGTAAAAAATACGCAAGCTGTAGTAAATATCCTTAATGGCTTTTCTAGCTTTAAAAAATGTTTTTGTGTTTATTTTAATTTGAAATAATAGCAGCAATTTAAGTAGGAAGAAAATTTCATGATCACTTTTATTTTGCTATACATTTCCCTTATCTTTATTCTGTTTTATCACCACAAATATGAAATTCTAAGAACTCTAGGCTGTTTATGTCTTTGTCCATCATATTCCAACATATTGTGGGGCAGAAATGAACTTTGTTAGTAAAATGGTCTTTCTACTTTACTTTTCCAGTCCAGAAACATATGCTCAGACTCTGTTAAGAAGAATTTCCACAATTGCACTATTTTTGAAATAGTTAATATTTACCTAAGTATTTGCCCCAGGATGTTTTTCTACTCTTTTGATTCATAATTTGCATTTTTTAAAAAGCAAAGAACACAAATTGTCTGACATTTGTATTCTCCTGTGCATGTGTGATGCTTGGCACTTTGTTTTTGGTATGTAATATTTTTGAATTGCTACCTTCTCTGCTTCATTTTTATATATCAGTTCTGTCTTGTATGCTATTATTTTGCAGAAAGCCATTAGTGGTTTTTTCTGTTATCTTTCCTTGCGAATTTATTGCTTTTGTTTATATATTTTCTGTCATTTTAGTAGACTTCAGAGTAAAACGGGAGGGAGATGTAGACTCTAATTTATTCATTTCAACCAACATTGACTGTGATCTATTTCATATCAGACAATCTTCTGTGTGTTAGAGGTGAAATCATTTATAAAATAAATTTCCTGATCTAATTGCACTCTCAATTACACATGTGTGAGAGAGATACATGTAATATATGCATAAATGTATAATATATCAAATACTGTGTAATGGTGTTCCAAAGAAAGATTAAATAGTATAATAAAATCAGTATAGACTGAAAGCAGGGAGATGCTATTTCAGATAATTACATCAGGATCCAGGAAAATTTCTCTGATAGTAGACATTTTTTCAGGTACTAGAATAAAATGAAGGACAAGCAAAGTAATATCTGAGTACAGATGTTTGATTTTACTCCTTTATCAAAATTAAGGGACTAATAGTACTACATGCAGCATAATAAAAACACAAAACAGAGATTTAAACTATTCAGTGAAACAAAGAATATAGTAGGTAATTTGATATAAAGGAATCCAGTATTTAAAAACCAAAACAACCTTGAACTGTAAATAGAGATGAGGCTAAGAAGCAGAAATGGTGTGTGTTTAATGTCTTGATTTTTCTAAGAGACAACAAATTCAGCAAATTGTGCATTTCCATAAATTACCAATTAGATTAAGAATTCAAGTAAGATATATTAACAAAGTTTTGGAATATTTTTGCTGTCTTTCCTTAAAGTCTCTGACAAACAGCTCCATCTGTATTCTTGTGAAGGCAATTGGTATTTGAAAGGGATAATCCAAGAGATGTTTCATCCTTTGCTTATTACTTATGCACATGACATTTATCTCTTGAAAGTAAATAACTTTCTCAGAATTAGCACAGCTTTTACATTATTGTCACATAGGATATTTGAGGGTTTGTAGATCCAATGACCATATATAGGTCACCCACACTGGTCTGTACATACTTTTGAGAGCAGCGATTTTCAACCTTTTCCATCTCTGGCCCACATAAGCTAACTACTAAAATTCTACAGCACACCAACAAATTATATGTTTTGCCAATCTGACAAAAATAAGTATCATTTTGATTGATTTACAAAAAATAATAGAAGTTACCTAAACTTTTCGGAGTAAAAAGTGACTTTTTTAAGAAAGCAGTTTCCTAAACTTGTATGTAGGGGTTTCTGGTACCAAGAATTAACCAATAAGATACAACTTTATTTTTCAACATGACTAATAAGTTGCAACTTTATTATTTGACATATATTTATGTTTCAATGTAGAGTCAAAAGCTTACCACTGCAAGTGGAATGATATACAATACAATAAACTAAAAATTAGCAACAAAAACTACTAAAAATGTAAAAAATATTGAGTTGGCTATATTTGGTGTATTTAGTAGATATAATTATTTCTTATTTTCTAAAATTATAATAAGTGTTGAACAATAAAAGAATATGTAAACTCACATGAACAAAGAAAATAAGAGAGCAGACAAAAATAGATGAGAGGCATCGATGAAAACATGGAGGATAAAAAAGGAAAAGAAGGTAACTTCTGCTGACCTATCAGAGTAGAGGAAGCTAAACCTTAATTGTCTACAAGAGAAAGACACTGAAAAAACTTATTTAAATGCCAAGAATCCAGACAAGCTCAGAAATTGTTATAAAAATTTCCACTGAGGTTTCAGTATTTGTGGTGCTGCAAATCAAAAACCTGGTCAAAAATATATGTTTGTGAATAAATAAGGCTACCAGAATTCCTTTCAATAATCCCTACTAGAAAGGTAATTTTCCCTCATCCACAATGGCATATGACAGAGGTTTATTATATATAAAAGGTGCATAAGAGGAAATCTATAATTTGGAACATTAGGCACAACTGAAGTGAGACTAATGGGACTAATTCAAAATCTTCACACTGAATAGTTAGACCAAGCAACAGCTGATTTCACTTTTTTGATCCCAAAATTCAGGTCACAAGACTGGAGATTAGAATATTTTTAGTGGAAAAATTAATAACCAGGAAGTGATGGTTAGCAATTTCCCATTAATACATCATATTTGTGATTCATTAATGCATGATGAAGACAAGAAGTTAACGACCCCCACCCATGAAACAGAGAATCCAATTTTATTTTGGTGATCTGTTATTAAATATAAAAAATAAAATTAGTCACATTTATAAGAGACATTGCACATGGAAAATAAAACGGTAAACTAACCATCATGATAAAAAACATGGAGCATCAAAAACCAAAAGCCACGTTACTTTCTACAAAAAGATTTAGAAAGATCTCCACAAATTAGAGGCATTATAATTTGGAGTACTCAAAGAGAGAATATATGGAAACATTAATGGAAACAGTTGAGTATGTACCCAAAAATTCCCAATGTACCCAAAAATGTACCCCAAAGAGTGCTAGAATTTTAGCAAAATTAATCTCCCAGAAGGTAATAAATTAATTAATTGATAAAAATTTAAAAAATTCTAATAATGACAAACATGGACAATATGAAGAGAAACTTCAAAAACCCAATCAAAGAAGTCAACCTCAAGGTACTAGATTTTTGTGGAGGGAGCAAGAGAACAGAGAAAATCAAAAAGAGGAAATTATCAAAAAATGTGAAAGGAGGAAGACTACATACAAAGTATGAGAATGAAGATAACATAGGGCCTTTTGAAAGCAGCATTCCTTTGTAACAGAAAATAGAGCATAACATTTTCAAAATTCTCCTGGAAGATATATCTAAGTTAGAATTTTGTAGTTGGTTAAATAATCATAAAACACTAAGTATAATTAGATCTTTTCAAAAATTCAAGATTTCAAAAAATTACAAGGCATATATTATTTTTTCAAGGAGTTACTTTATTTTGTATTCCAATGAAATGAAGTTTCAGGAAATAAGGAATCATCACAGGAGGCAAGTGAAGGAAATCTGAAGTATGAAGGACGACCAGGAGGGAAATCCCAGAATCATATCCCCACAGAGCATAGAGGTAAACAGCCAGACAGTGTTTGACCAGGATTCCAGAGACTCCTGAGAGATAGTCAAGTTGTAGGATTTTTATGACACTGAGTAGAATTAAAGTGTAGGGAATATTAAACAGCAATACATTTATATAAAAATATGAAGTAATTGTGTAGGTAGGACATTTGAGTGTACAGATGTGAGTGCACCTCTGAATCACCTTGGGGGCACACTTATTAAAATACGAGTAACTGGATTGGTCCCTCTCACACCCCTTACTCCACAACGGGTGCCCAAGAATTTTGCCACTCCCAAGATGGTATATGAAGCTGGTTCTGGGAGTACTCATGAAATGTAGGAGGGGAGAACCAATTTCCCAGGATGACGAACAGTCATTTCTGTGATGTTATTGACAATAATGGAATGCAAACAGGAGAGGATAAGTCTAGTTACTGTGTTACTGTCTCCCTTTAGCACCTACTGCCAAGAATTAAATGTAAACTAAATTCACAGAATATGAAATCATCTTGCTACCAGACAGGCACTGTCCAGGATAAGGTCTGCATCAGACCCACCTGTGGTGTGGGGTTCTTGACTTCAAGTAGGAAAGGTTTCACAATGTAAGTCCAGGTGATTTTGAGAATATGTTTATTAAGGCTAGGTATGATGAAACAAAGAAAAGACTTAAACGAATGATTTAGGGTAGAAGAAGTGAGAGGAGAGAGCTTGGACAGCATCCTTCAGGCTCCCTAGGCAAGTTATGGGAAAGGAGTGAGCCAAGGCAGTATTCTGCTGTTAGCTCACCTGGTAAGAGGAAAGGGGGCCCTGCAGCCAAGGTCAGGGGGTATGCCTGAGTCGAGCCACTGCTGCCCACTGCTCCCCTGGCTACAAGCCTCCTTGAGACCCTTAGAGTTCAGGAGGAAACAAAAAGTTCATAGCTGGAAAGGGGCATGCATGGCTTGCTCTAGAGTGAGCCCGTGCTGTGTTTTTCTTCTGAGGGATTTTCATCTTCTTTCCGTGAGTGAGAATTTTAGGGGAGGGTTTAGCAGAACATTCATTAGTTTTCTAGTTGCATTTTTAATATGCCAATGAATCAAAGTGAGCACATAGGGGATTTCAGAATGTTCTTTGGCCTGTTATACTGCCTCACTTTTATCTTGGGTCTGTCCAGCATTTAATGAAGTTTTTATTTTTTTCCCTGACTTCATTTGTCCTTGGCACAAATAACATTAGTTGGGTCTTTGTTCTTTAGTTCTTAGGCCAGGGAGATTTAAACTATGTATTCTTTGGTTAGGGATAAGTACAAGCCATTCACTCTCAAGTGTCCTTGGTTAGGGGAGATAAGTTCTTGTGATTCACCAGCTGGCTTCAAGTTGCTCAGGCTCTTTGGCCTTGCTTGATTTTTGTGTTTCAGTTTCCCTATTCTACTTGCTCAGGAATTGTCCTAGCTTTTTCCTATCCTTCCTCAATCTAAATAATAAATTAATTATAATGGATTTGGGAAATTGGTACTAATGACCTTTCAAAACTCGAAGTCTCTATATAGAGTTTCTCTAATGAGAGATATGTCACTTTGGAAATATGGGATGTGGTTATACAGTGAACAAGGAAACTGTTTTAATTGAGCTGTTATTACTGTTTTACCCAGTATCACACTAGCATCATTCAGGGTGAGGCCAAAGTAGGTTTACAGTTGTAATCATGCAAAATAGGGTTTATTCTTATATTATTTATTAGTTATTGTATTACTTTACATATGAATAACAGTAAAACTAGTTTTGCCCCACCCTCTATATAAAAAAAGTCATTTATTTCTCTCTCACAGCAAGCAGCCCAGAGTGGAAGGTAATTTAGCAGCTTTGTGAAAATCAACCCTCTTCTACTTCTCTGTTTCACCATACCAGTGCTGACTACAATCTTGGAGGTTTTCCCATGTTCACTGATAACTCAGGAAGCACCATTATTGTTTGCAAATGAGTGTCATTGCCACACATTTCTGCTTAGATCTCATTTGTCAGAAGGCAGTTCCAGGCTACCTGCTGCAAGCAGGGCTGGGAAATGCCAACTTTCAGACAGGGTTATCGCCTTTCTAAATAAATTCTGGATTCTTGAAACATGGAGGAAATGTTATTAGGTAGTAATTTGCAGGGTTATCCCTGGAACCTAATGCAAAAACTGTATTAGAAGTACAGTGTTCAAAATTGTTTCATGTATGAAGTTTCATTCAATTTGAATACTGAGAATGAAATACTAATTGACCAGAAAGCAATCACTTTAGAAGGAATAAAAGAGAGAGTTTCAGTAGAGAGAAATGCACGTGGGAGTTAAAAAGATTCTAGAACCCCAAATAATGAGTTATTTTTAAACAAAAATATTAATAGTGCCTTTGCCTAGAGCACTTAGGAATATACAAGTTATTGCAGAACCTCCTCCTGTATTATACTTGAGAATGGTCGATATACAATCTAAACAAGACAAAATAACGTGTTATTATTAGCTGGCGTTTAGGGCTTCAAAACTTGAAATAAAACTCCATTAAGCTAGGGTGGATGCTCTGTGGGGCTTCTTCATAAGCAAGGATCCTAAGGAACCCCAAACTAAATATGAAAAAGCTCTAACAGTTTTCCCATACAATAGACACCCAAACCTAAGTCTCAGGCTAAATGACTCTAATACAAGAAAATATTGTATAAAAACTAGATCAACACACAGAGGTGCCAAAATCATAAAAGGGGTACAGCAATTGGAAGGAGTCCTGTGCTTGGCTCACTGCCCTAGCAGGGCAGGGATGGTGCAGCATTCATGCACAAATTGCCTTCACATTAATGCTTCACCCCAGAGTGTTTACTATACTTCAGACCAAAGACATAATATGAAACATCATAATTAACAGCATCAATAGCATTTTGAGGTAAGCACATTTACACACAATGAGCTTGACTCCTAGGGAGCTTATGTGTCTTGCCTAGATCACCCTGAGTGTGATGGTTGAGCCAGTTTGTGAAACCAAGAAGCTTGAGTCCAGAGTACTTACTCTTTTTTTCACTATGCCATTCTGTCTCCTTGTTAAAATATTTTCATTAATGTTCTATTACTTTACATTGTCAGCAACCTATGAAAAATGAAAAGTAAGTATGCCAAGTATCCCATTATTTAGGTGAGAAAACCAAGGTTCAAAGGAATTTTTTCAATGTGCACAATCACAGAGTGTCAGACAGGGGGTGCATCATTGCATATGACCCCAAAATGCATCCTTACCAATCAACAACTCCTCAGATTTGTAAAGTCCCTGATGCTTCCTATTCTTAACTCATACATAGGCTTTTTTAATTCAGTCATATTCATAGGAAAATAATAGAATATATTTTTCTGATTGCTTGATCATCTATTAGAGTCAGAAAAGTAACTCTTTATAGCATACTCATTTTGTAGATTACATTTTGCTGATTAAAAAGAATTGTTCTGAAAACAATAGAATCATCTGAGGCTTTACTAAATCATGTGAACCTCCTTCTGCATCTCTGTGAACATGTGGCAATTCAGAATTTATTCAGTTCATTGTCAAAAACATGTTATTTTTATTTTATTAATTCACAATTTGGGGTGAAGCAGCTGGGCTTTAGTTAGGGAATATTTGACATACTTATCCTGCCTGTGGGGTCTGAAATCACAATTGGAAGAACAGGATTGCAAATGCTATTTAGTGAGGCCAAATTCTGTCAGTGGAGATAAAGTTAAAAATTAACCAGAAGAGGTACAGGGGATAGATTTCAAAGAGCTCGGGAACCTATAATAAATGTTGGAATACGTTTTTGATGTATATGCAAAAGACATTAGCCTTATACTGAGTCAATTTTCAACCTTAGCTTCAAAGAGCTGCAAAGAGCCTCTGAGTGTCATCTAAGTAAGTTGTCTTATTACCAGGAAAGCCTGCTTACCCAAACCACTTACAAAAGGCACACTTGTCCATTTCAATCAACTGTTTGAAATGTAAAAAAACCACTGTTTATTTAATAAAAATCAACACATTGTCATAATGAAAATATTCTGTAGTAAAGAAAGACTATGAAAGACAGAGCAAAAATGTTGACAAAGGCTGACGTTCCATTTAATAGTGGACCACAAGAAGGTGACAGCAACTGTGAGGCACTTGTCATTTCAAAAGTTATCACATCTGTGACTAAAAACAAGCAAGCAAATGAACAAGATCCATCCCACAATCTTAAAAATAAACCGTTGTCAGATTGAGGGTAGAGTGAAGAGAGGAAATGACATTAGAATGAAATTGAATCTATATTACTAACTACATAATTGGCCCAATGGATTTCTTTAGAGACATTTTCATGATTATTATAGTATCCAATTCAACTTACAGAAACAAACCTCTTCTTTTACCTAATGATTTTCATATTCCATAGCTTTTAATTAAAGAACCATTGTCGTACATACGTCCTCTGCCAGGCATTAGGGGCAAAGAAGAGTTCCTGCTCTCCAGAGTTCAAAGGTCCATGGGAAAAAAGTCAAACTGAAATCTAAGAGAGCTATGTGGACATATACATCTGACAGGTCTTGTTCACTAACTGTCACAGGATGAGTCAGAAGGATTTTCAGGGATGGTTCTAAATTTCCTGGTTCGTGCTTCCTGATGGATGGTTATGTCATGCACTGAGATGATACACCAAGGAAGAGAAATAGTTTTGGAGAGGCTTTGTGGAAATTTTAATTGTCAGTTGGACATATTCAGAACTTAGAAACATTAAAAAAAGATATAAATTTTGGAGCCATATTAATAAAAGAAGAGTTGAGTGTTATGAGATCTTCTTTAATTATTTTTAAGATAACATGTGCATGAACAGAGATCTGAGGTGAAGTATGTCTATTTGTTTCACTTTTTATCCAGTCCCAGAAATTTCCTGACTCTATTTGGTCCCACCTCCCTAATCTATCACCAATGAATTTTATGTCTTCTCCTTTGATTCTGATGTAAAAAATAAGTAGTAAAACTGCCATTTCCCAGAACATTTTCTCAATGTGTTGAGATTTTGCTTCCCGGCAATTGTCATTAGTTTTGCTCAAATGAACTCATAAAAATTCAAAAAAAAAATCTGAAGATCATCAGAATGTAATTGGTGACTGGAGAAAACTCTCTGGAAAGAAGGCTTGAATTGGATCCCTGGTGAAGAGGAGTAAGAGAAGGGGATTGTGGTGCTTTGGAAGTCAAGAGAATTCAAACAAAAAACAAAACAAAACAAAAACTTGGCAACAGTGTCAGCTCCTACAATATTGTTATTGAAAATACATTTTAAAATTAAAAATACTTAAGTTTGTATTTTATGATAATGTGAACACATGCTACCAAAAAGAACAGATGTTAACATTATGTATTCTTGATTCATAGATTATATAAATAAATAAAAATTACAGGGAATTTTAAATTTCCCTATGGATGTGTGTGAAAGAAACATGGTAATTGTCTTATAAGAGCTTTGGTAACTGGTCTCTGATTTGTGACAATGTCCCATGTCTGTATTATCCAGCATAGTTGCCACTAGCCACATGTGGCTATTTAAATTTAAATTAACTAAAATTATAATTCCATTTCTCATTCTATTTAGTCACATTTCAAGTGCTCAATAGGTGTGTGTGGCTAGTGGTTACTATACTGGTTAGCACAAATATAGAGCCTTTCTAGCATTGTAGAGGATTCCATTGCTTCTCATGGTGGATTTTGGTTAGCTTGTATCTCTGAGTAAAGCTGTTATATATTCAGATATGAGATAGTATCGTAATTTCCATGAAAGAAATGATGCATGGCTAAGATATCCAGGGAGCAGCAGTTGATACTGGAATATAACCTGGATTCCATGACCGATTTCCTGCTAGATATGAATACTTAGCTTTACATGCAGTTAATATCTTCTTGGGTTTTTCCTTTTCAAATTTCTGAACTTTATTAATTGTGTTCTTTTTATAGAATATATATAGATTTCTGATTCAGCAATATATTTTAAAATTTCCTACCAAGGTTTTATACACATGTTATCCAGTAATTTTTCTTAATTTCAAAGTATAAGTATCTGTATTTTCACACCAGTATTTTCTAAACTGTATTTAGTTTTAGTTTATGTTTTCCATACAGAAATGTAGATGCACCAGAATCTTCCAATAGTCCATCCTTTTTCCAAGTTTTCATTATATTTTTAGGTCTATTTTGATGTTACCATTTTGTTTTTTCTATGTAAGTGTCTGATTTGCCTTTCTAGTTTTTCAGGTCTTCCTTAGTGGCCTTCAGCTGTATCCACGATTTTTCTTTTCCTTTTTTATATAGCGCTTGAAAAATTTAAGTCAAGCCAATCTTTCTTCTTAGGCATATTAACTTCTGTGTCACTTTTAAAATGTGTGTTTCCTTCCAATTGTATGTTTGTTGGTTTTCATGATTATTTATTATATATAATGTATGATATGTCATCCATATTTAATAACTTAGCTGCACTCCACAAAATCAAAAGCAATAATATATAATATATATCTGAGTAAATTATGAGTAAATTCACTAAGTAAATTATGCAGATACACAAAAGGCATTATATATAATGCCTTACTTAGTGAGTTATCATATGTTATTATATTTTGATTGCTTTGCTGGAGTTTTCTATGTATATAGCTTATAATTTTACATTCTACTATGCAATGCTAAATTTGCTTGGTCTTTTTCATAACTGAATGCTCAGGTCTAATCTTTTTTCATAGTTTTTTTTAGAGAGAAGTTTTCACTAAAATGTCCTTTGGATTCTTACATTTCAAAACTATCTTCTGCCTTTACACATGGACACTCGTTTGGTTGTGTATACCATTCTCAGGTTCAGTACAATGCCACCGTTACAAAGCCTGAATTTAGCCATACGCTTCCCTTTCAAGTAACTTAATTATTTGGTCTGGCTGTCCACGTGCTTTTCCATATTTTGTAATTTAGTAAATCTACTTGGCTATATATGAGAGTGTACAATTCTATATGAGTTTATTGCTTTTTTATGCTGGTTTTGTCTTCTATTTCTCTGAGAGTATTCTCTCCATTTACGTCTTATTTACTGGTGTGGGGTGGGAAGGCAGTGGACTTTAGGGTTGGGATCCTGGATTTCCCTTGCCTGTATCCATTATCTTCCATTTCTGCCCAATCAGTTTCATTGTATATTGCTTACTATTCAGACTTAAGACTTGCATACCTTTCTCTCTCCTCAACAGTGTCCACTCAGCCATTTGTTTTTCTAAGGCTATCTCTGCATGCTCAGATGTCATCTCTTGATGTTGCCTCACCGTTTCCTGTATGAGATTTTAAATTCCTAGTTCCCCCTCCTTGATTTTTTTTAAGATAATAGTTTACTTAGATTTTTTTAAGTGAAAATTTTTGGTCACAGTTTAATCTGCTCTATCACAACATATTTTTGGTGTGATTTTTTAAACCAATCATTTCTTAGATTTATAGGTTTTATATAAATGTTTTTTATTCTTACAGCTTTAGGAATATTTCCTGAAAGAAAAAAATGGCATTATAATATAGTCTTCATACTTGAACTTCTTTACATTTTTAATTGAATGCATAACATAACATTTTTAGACCTTGTAATCTAGTAAAGGAATATAAAATGTACTCTGAGCATACTAATACATTTCTTGCACTCCATAGAGCTTGAGGTATATGTTATGTTTTTCATTTTAAAACATTTTGATTTTCCTTTAATTTTAAGATTAGAAAAAGTATTTATAAAATTCAAACACATATTCTTAAATTTCTTTATTGTAGCCTCTTAACTAAATTGCACTGAGGTTAAATTAAAAGGATTTTTTGTAGATGATCATTTATTTTGTGATTGAGTATGTAGTCATGATTTTGTAAAAGTTTGAGGCTTGAAAAAATATATACATTTTCTATTTATTTGCTGCAAGGCCCTTTCTTGCATTATTACAGCATACATTCATATATATGTACACTGTACATGTACATGTACATGTATATGTATATGTGTATATGTGTAAAAATTATTTTTTCTACATTCTAGTGAATTATTTCATCACTTTGTACATGTTTACTTGAAGTGAATGGTATGCTTGCATTATTTTGTTCATTTCTCCTTTTAATTACATCTATTTGCATTATGAAATTATATATTATTACTACTACATTATGCATTTTTATTAGTATTTGTATTAATTACCTTCTGCTGTTGTATCAAATTACCAAAAACTTAATGGCTTAAAACAACACAAATTTACTATCCTACATATCTGAAAGTCTTGCTGAAATGAATCTCACTGGACTCAAATTACAATATTGCCAAGGCTGTGTTCCCTTCTGGAAACCCTAGGACAGAATTTATTTCCATGCTTTCTCCTGATTTTAAGGTGTCCCACATCCCTTAGTTCCTGGAGCCATGTCTCCGTATTCAAAATCAACAACAACCCGTCTAACCTTCCTCAACCTGCATCTCTTTGGCTGGGCCTCTTCTCCCTCCCTCTTCCCATTTGAAGATCCTTGTGGGTATATATTGAGCCTACCTAAACAATGCAGGTTTACCTCCTTATTTTAAGGTAATCTGATTAGTAACTTTAATTCCATCTGCAACATTTTTTTCTTCTTTTCCATGCAATCTAACATATTTACATGCTCTGAGGATTTGGATGTGGACTCTTTGGAGAGCCAATATTCTTCTTCTCGTGGCATTTTCCTGGTTTGTTATTTATAGTAATTTATTTTTTAATGATATGTGTCATGTTTGCTATTTATGCTTGAGATAAGCCAGAGATAGCTGGGTCTTTCTTCTTTTTCAACTTGATTTACTAATGTTTATTTTTAATAGGCAAAGTAATAAATTTGTTTTATTATTATCATTAATAAATTCATTAACTCTATCATTTTTATTTTTATCTTGTAGTTTTTTGAATTCTCACCTGCGGGTATGTTTATTGATTTTAGAGAAAGAGGAAGGGAGAAAGAGAGAGAAACAATGGTTAGTTGCCTTCTGTATGCTCCCTGATCAGAGATCGACACCCATAACCCAAGTTGTGCCCTGATCAAGGATAAAACCTGCAGGCTTTCAGTGTACAGGACAACAACCATCTGAGACAGCCAGCCAGGGCTCATTACACATTTTTATTGGTTCTGTTTTCTTTCCCTTTTTGTTTTCATAGTCTTTATTTGAACATTTCCTTTATTTTTATTCTGATTGTTTTCTTCACTTTCTTTACACAAAGCTATTTATGTACTTTAATACATCTTATTCAATAAAGTTCCCATTCTATGATATTGTTATTATTGTATGAAGTTATAATTTCAACTTTTTAAACACAAAATATATTTCTATGTTCATTAAACAGACATACCATCTTACATGTAATACATTTTCATGCATTGTTTCTTGTTTCTCCTTTCTGCTTCCATCTTTCTTGTCAATAAATAGATTTTACACTAAATGCTTTATATATGTGTATATATATGTATGTATGTATATTCTACACTAATTACCTCATCATGGTCTTGTGAGTTATAAACTTTGATAGCTTTTTTTTAATATCTGAGAATATATGCTTTGATTAAGACACTTGGCTGAATATAGAATTCATAATGACATGCTTTCCCTCAAAACTTTGAAGACATTATTCCATTGTCTTTTTATTTCTGGAATCTCTTATGCTGCTATTATTCTGTGATTATTCTGTAATTAGTCTAACTTCATTCCTTTGAATATCATTTCGGTTTCTTTTAGGCAGTTTAAACATTTTCTATTTAGTATTGATAATCTGAAGTCTTACTCATCTTTAAGTATTGGAATAGAATAACAATGAAAAAAGATTCATATTTCTACATCTCTTTGGTACTTTTGAGTTTTCTATTTATCTAGATTCACATTTTCATCAATTCAGATAAATTCTTAATTATTATATCTTTGAATAATTACTCTGCCATTCTTTCTATCTTCTCTTCCTAAAACTCCTATAATGCATGCATTGAAATTCAGTTAATTCTTTCTTTTTTTTTTCTTTAAATTCAGTCATATTCTCCATTGCTTTACTTCTATGCACTGCTCTCTGGGGCAATTTGTTGTTAGCAGCATCTAGATAATGTTTTCACTTTGGCCAAGTTTATCCAGGTTTTCAAAACATTCTTAAAGTTTATAATAATTTATTTCATATTTGTGTGTAATGCTTTTTAAAACATGCCACAATTCTTTGACACTCCTTTCACAAAAGATAGAGTCTTCTTGTTTCCTTTTCAAATTCAGCCAGACTTAGTTACTCACTTACAACACACAGAATGTGCATGAAGCGATGTTCCATGACACTGAGGCTCTGTCATAAAAGGAGATACTGCTAATGTCCCTCCTTTTCCTCTCTCTCCCTCTGCCTCTCCTTCTCTCTCTCTATCTGGCTATGCCAAAGTCATCCTCAGAAAGTCATGTATAGAGACCATGTAAAAATAAAAACATTGCCCAAGACAACTCCATCTGCTCCAGGCTTCAGCTATCCAAATCTTTATAGTTCAGTCACCAATCATGTGATTTAACAAGTCTTCAGATGATTCCAGCTCCCAGCTTTCGAACCATCTTACCCAATGCTGAGTGGAATAGAACTGAACTTTCTTTCCTATATCCTATCCAAATTCCTGACCCCCTAAATCTGTAACATAATAAATATTGGTTGTTTTTCTACAACAGGGTTTTTGAATAATTTGTTGTGCAAACATAGTAACTGTATTGGAATGTTGTAGCAAGAAATTTCACAAGAAATTTTGGGTGTTGCTTTGATAGGATCCTAAAAATGTGACTGGCTACAGGATTAGGGGACAGGTGGAAATTGGGCACGGGGTAGGGAATTGAAGAGACTGTTAACCAAAACCTGATGTGCTTGTGTTGTGTCAGTGGAGGTGAAAGAGGATGTGAGAAAAATGGTTTTAGAGGCTGGAATAGGTGTCCTAGTTTGTTACAGTGAGCTATTTTGCAACACCTTCCTGAGCATTACAATAAAAAGTCACACACTAGATGGTTTAGCTATGGAAATTCTTTGGCAGAGTGTTAAAAGTTACTGCTTAGTTCATGGAATCTTATAGTAAAATGTGAGAGGAGAAAAGCTAAAGGAAGAATTGCCAAATATAATTGAACCAGTGGTGCCTTTTCATTTCCAGCCTCCCGAAGATTTACACATTAAAAAGGGACTTCAGAGCAAATGTCAAATCAGATGTGCAGCTACAAGACACATTGTTAAAATCTGAGAGAGATACAAGGTGGTGCTTCAGCCAATTGCGCAGTTAAACAAAGGTACATGGAAGAATTGTAAAGGTGCATCATAGATCCTCTTCTTTTTAAAAAAAAAAAAACCTAACCCAAAGATATGTTTGTTGATTTTTTAAGACAGAGGAAGGGAGAGAGAGAGAGAGAGAGAGAGAAAGAGAGATAACATCTAAATGAAAGGAAAATATTCATCAGTTGCCTCCTGTATGCACCCCGACTGGGAATCAAACCCCCAGCCTAGGTATCTGCCCTGACCAGGGATTGAACCTGTAGCCCTTTGGCATATGGTATAGCATTCCAACTAACTGAGTCAACCACCCAGGATTAGATTTCTCTTCATTAAAAAATATGGCTTATAATAATCTTAAGAGTGTTGTTTCTCAGCAACTTTATAGGAAGCCCAAGGTAAAAGAAGGGTTTATCTCAGAAAAATCTGCATGTTCTTATTTATAGTGATGTAGACTTATATGGAACCTACACAGTTTAAAAAGAAATAATATCAGTTTGATCTGAAGGGATAGACATAGTGCAAAATGACAAGAAAGTTTTTGAACCCCAAATTCTATGGACATGAAGCTGGTTGAAGAAACAACCTAAATGAAAACAGAGGATATTTTTAATAGAAAATTATGGATTATTTAAAAAACAGAACTCAGAACCTAGACTGTTCAGGACAAGCCAAAAGCTATACAGAATCATTCCCAGGCATTAGGACTGAGCCCTACTCAAGAAGATAAAAGACACATACAAGCTTGGCTGAATTTCAGAAGTGCTATGGACAGAGATTCCTGTGTGCAATTTGTTTTTCCCTTTGTAGATCAAGAGTTCCTAGAGTAGATGAAAAAGTGGGCATGAATAAGTTCAGTGACCAAAAGTTACCTCACCATGTGACCCAATCATAAATTCCTAACTGGCTAGTACGTCATGGTGGGTAGTCATACTTCAGGCCTATAACTTCTTGAGAGATACATTTTTAAGCAAGCCCTGTCTGTTTTCCTTGTGTTTCTAGGTCAACACCATTGACATGCAGAAGTTGTTCTCTTTTCAATATCCCTCAAAGGCATAACCACCCTCAAGGGAATACATAATTTTTAACAGGCATTATTATCCCTTTGGACTCGACTGAAAGTTTTCTACAAGTTTGGATGTTTTCTATCAACAAGACCATCTGGAGAGAACACAGAGATGAAGACACTTGAAGAACCCCAGGTATTCCAATCTTCCCAGCCTAGAGTCAAGACATGTGAGTGAGCAAGGCTGCTAGACATTTCCAGTCCCCAGTCTTTCAGCTGCCACAGCTGACACCAAATGGAATAGAAAGGAGGCTTTCTTCTCTGCTCTGTTCAGATTCCTGACCAACAGAATTCGTGAGCATGATAAATGTTCTTTGTCACTGAGTTCCAGGTCTTTTTTTACACAAAGTAACAAATAGCATGTGACCTTTATGCATACCTGTCTGTTTCTGTTTCAAAACAGTCTAATTCTCTACATAAATGGTACTTATTTTTAAGATCTCTTTGAAGATTTTAACTCTAAAACTTATTTTATAGTTATTTGGTGATTTACCTGTTATTTACATTTTTAGTTCAACTTTTTGAAAAGTTAATTGTTGTTTTTAAAATTTAAATTTTCTTCATGTGTCTTGGTGATTTTATTTTCAAATTTACCTTGAACTTACTTATTTTTATTTTTTCTTTTCTTGACTTTAGCCATTTTGTCTAGTGTCACTGTCATTCATTCTGCCACCTAAATTTTATTCAGAGCAAGGCTGTATATTTTAAGTGATGTCTGTTGTGTTACGGTGATATTATGTATATTATCAAAGTTATTATTAGCTGTCATAATGTTCTATCCAGAATTTATCTGCCTGGAAATTTCCATTCTCTTCTGCTTACACAGATAATTCAATATGGCACAGTATTAGGAAGAAATTAAATATTATTTAGCTTGCAGTTTTGTTTTTTTTTTTTAGAGAGAGACGCAAGAGATTCATCAACTTGGGCAGTTTTAAACTTTCCTTTGGATAGGAGGAGATGAAAATTACTCAAAAACCATAGCAATATTGCCACACTGTTTTGACAGTACAGTTCTAACACAAGACTACAAATTTGTTGTGAGCCAGTCTACATATTTGAGTGATTTCTTCCTGTATCTTGAGTAGCTTAGGTATAGATAAGGAATCTGGATGATGGATTGATCCAGGCATAGAAGTTTGCAGGCAGATGCAAGCAAAAAGGAAATGGAGTAAAAAGTTGGGTATTCAAACGAGGTTCGTTGAGCTCAGGACAAAGCAACAATGTCCACACAGATATGCAGTGAAAACAGAAGAGGTCAGGGGATGAGGGACCCTATTGTTTCGAAGATCTAGTTTCTTCAGAGCAAGTGGGTGATACATGAAAGTGTGAGAAAATGTGCTCCAGTCTTCACAAACACTAAATTCTCAGAATGATGGCAGGCCTCGAAAGACTAGCCAGCTGATAAAATAAGGCAGTCATTAATTAGAGGCTGGATTATTGATGATTTGGCCATATTAGTGATGTGAGAAAATGGTCATTTATATTATGTGGCAAACAGTATATACGAGTATATATATTTATTTGTCTTTTTCTTCATTTCTTGTAAAATATGTTATGAGACTCACATGAAAAGCAATTTTCTAGTAAGGGACATCTTTATATTATATGAAAAATACTGGATATATAATCAAGATTATTAAATGACTGGCCAAATATTTTGGTTAGCACATTTCTTCACCTTTAGAAAAAATGTATTTTCCTTCTTTCTCTCTCTCCTCCCATTTCCTCTCTTCTTCCTCTTATTTTCCTTTCATTTATTTCTACTCTGAAAAAAATGGGTTGCACCAGGCAGTTTTTAAGATTGCTTCCCAACCCCAATATGTTTTGGCTTCAAGTGTTTTTAAATTATTCACTGTGAGATAATTATTATATATCGTACTTCAGATAAAAAGCACTAAACAACATGGAACCCTTGATTACACAGTTATTAAAGTTGAGATGACCATATAAACACGATTTCTAAGAGGAGTTTTCCTGCCCTATGTACCTGAATATTACTTAAAGTGGTTTGGGTGTCCTTTGATGGGATTTTAATGCAATCATCTGTGTTACAGTTTTGCTAGGAATTATTTCAATAGTGAAGTTATGACTAAAACAGTGACATCTGGTGGCTTTAAGTGAGTTTTGCAGTTACTATATTTAAATTTTAATACATAGAAGACATAGTAGTAAGCCAAAAGTCCATAGTAAAATATGACAAATATGCTAGAAGTTATTTCTTTCAGAAATATTACATTATTTTAAATATATGTTGTATTATTAGAAATATCACTTTCACTTTAAAAAAGCTAACATTTATACATAGATGTTGTTTTACCTTCATAATTATAATACAAATCCAACTATTAAAAACACAAAGAGTCCTGACTAGTGTGGCTCAGTGGGTTGCGTACCATCCTGTGAACCAAAGGGTTGACAGTTTGATTCCCAGTCAGGACACATGCCTGGGTTACAGGCCAGGTCCTCAGTTGGGGACATGTGAACTATGGACATGGTAACCTCACATCCAAGTTTCTCTCCCTCTCTTTCTCCCTTCCTTCCCCTCTCTCTAAAAATAAATAAATAAAATCATAAAAAACAAAAATAAAATCCCAGAAATCTTGATCTTGTATTTATTTTTGTAATGAAGTAGGAGTGGAGTAATAGCTGTATTACCATAATTTTTATAGTATTACTTCTTTATATTATATGTTCCTAGAGAGACAATTTGAATTTGAAAACAAAAGCTGTTTATGTAACAAATTCCTGTCATATTCCTTGGTTTTATGAGAAAGAAGGCATAAGTAATAAGAAAAACAAATTTATTTCTCCCTGTTTGACATTTTTGTGTGTTTTTATTAAGACATTTACTTTGAAATTATTTCCTTTTCTTGCATTAAACAACTAAAAATTATGAACTCATCTGAATGACTATAACTTTTCTCTACTGTTTCAACACTCTGCTTAAGAACAAAGAATTCAATTGAGTAAATTTGACCAATTCATGAATTGGTTAGCATCCCATTAGCAAATTGAGAATAGTTCCAAGGATGTGCACAATATAAAAGGTTTTCAGCCCTGGCTGGTGTGGCTCAGTGGATTGAGCACTGGCATACAAACAAAGGCTGCAGGTTTGATTCCCAGGTGGGGCACATGCCTGGGTTGCTGGCCAGATCAACTGGTCAATGCATCTCTTACACATTGACATTTTTCTCCTTCTCTTTTTTCCTCCCTTCCCATCAGTCAAAAAATAAATAAATAAAATATTTTTAAAAAAGGTTTTCATAAATAGAAACTGGGTAGGACAAGAATGTTATTAAAAGATGAAAGATGCTCGCTCACTTGGGCAGCACATATACTAAAACTGGAGTGAAACAGAGATTAGCATGGCCCCTGTGCAAGGATGGCATGCAAATTTGTGAAGTGTTGCATTATTTTTATTTGTTTTTTAGACTTTATTTATTTATTTTTAGAGAGAAGGGAAGGAGGGAGAGAGGGAGAAATCATTGGATGTATGGTTGCCTCTGACATGTGCACTACAGGGGACCTGGCTGCAACCCAGACATGTGCCCTGACTGGGAATCGAATCAGCAACTCTTTGGTTCTCAGGCTGGTGCTCAATCCACTGAGCCACACCAGCCAAGGCATATGCTGGCAAAGCATTATATTTAATTATTAAATATAAATATAATTCCATTAAATTTTAATGGAATAATACACAATAGAAAGAAAAAAAGGAACTAATTCTTTTGACATCATATATGGAACTGCAGAATATTATGCTAAGTGAAATAAGCAAATTAGTAAAAGACAAATACCATATGATCTCACCTATATGAGGAACAAAATAAACTAACAAACAAAATAGAGCCATAGGGATAGAAACTTGGAACAGACTGAAAGTGACCAGAGGAGACAAGTGAGAGGGATAATGATGGAAAGAAGGGGAAGGTACTAGACAAAGAACATATATGAATGACCCATGGACATGGACAACAGTGTGGGAATTGACTGTGGGAGCTGGGGTGTGGTTCGGATGGGCAAAGGAGGGCAAAAGAGGAGAAATTAGAACAACTATAATAGAATAACAACAAAATGATTTAATAAAAAATAAAATAATTGTTTCAGATAAAGTTACCTTCACTTAGAGGGAGTTGAGGAAGGGATTCTCTTATCAGGCAGATTGCCTCAGCTTCATTTGGGGGATAAAATAACACATGTGACAGATTACCTCATTGGTAATGCCCAGAAAATTTCACACTGACAGATTAATAATTCATTCCTGGAGAAAATTGCAGTTCGGTCAGTATTAAGCCTAAATTGGGTGTTATCAGCTTTGGAACAAGTGACCCCATTTTGGGCCTGTGGTTTTCCCTTTCACAATCTCCTCCTTTTGATCAGACTCTCAGTTTGACTAAGAGATGTGATCAAAATTTAAGGCAGTGGCACCACTCTCAGCTTCTGATCTGTAGTACTTGAAACTTTTGTCGATTCTCTGTGCTATTCATGAGGTTTTGGCTTAGGTCATGGCTTCAGGATGACAATCTTTATTTCAGACTGAACTTACTATGGTCCCCAAGATCCAAACCAATCAAAACCAAATAAGTCAAAGAAAGACCCTGCTGAGGGAATCACATTTTGAATCCCAGTGGCTTGCTCAGTGATCTTATGTAACTGAGTTTCAACTTCCCCAAAGGTGTTAGGCCAGGTGCAGCAGGTACTGTTGTCCACAGCAGAGACACCTTCTGGCTTAGTTTAAAGTGAATTAAGGGTTATCCTATTGTCAAGAGCAACTTTGGTCAGAAAATCTCAGAATTTTTGTTGGGCAACTGATGCTTTAGCAGCTGATTCTGCACTATTTTCAAGAGCTAAAGAGAAGTCCCTCATTTGTATTTACTCCTAACCAGGGAAGAAGGGACCAATCAAAGGAAGCAAATTCTGAATCATGAAAAACCTTCTGATAGGTTCTTTCTAGCTTGACAATGTAAATTTGGGGAAATTGAGCAATGAGTGTCTCGATTTGTTTGTGAATAGTGAGGGGCACATTCAGATAATCTAAGAGGTACTGCCTTATCATACATAAGCTATTTAGATATTGATAGTTCCTAAGAGAATAATAACAACTATCAACATAGATCAATTATATCGGGCATAAACACTTCCATTGAGGTGGCACTATTAATGGACAAGTCAGAATTTTTGGTGACACCTTCTCAGACTAAAAGATTACCCCCCACACATATACCTCCTTAGGAATGACTTGGGAGATAGGGATCTTATCCCTATAGGGTGCTTATCCATCCAGTACTAGAGTAAAAGAAAGAAAGAAAATATGAAAAGATTTTATGTTTACTTAAAGTATAAAGTCTTGACTTGGCATCTTGGGTGGAAGCAGTCTACATTGGTTTCATCTACTCCTCTTCCTTGTCAACCTGATTTTTAGGTCTCCGGCATCTGTGTAAGATCAGATGTCATGTAGATCATTCTTTGGCTGTGAAATATATGTCCAATGCATAGTTTTATACCAGTGAGAATAGTCAGGAGTACTTGGTAAGCTTCCTTCCAATAGGGTTTTAGGGCTATCTTTCTCTGATGATAGTTTTAGAACATCAGTCACCAGGCTGTAGATTATGATCAACAGGATTGTTAGAATGGGTATCTTTAACCTGTTGATGATAGCCTTAAGCATAAGACATTAAAGACTTAGAGTACATGGTCATAGTAGTATGAGATAATAAGGAATCAGCAGACATCAGGTATACTGATGACAGTCTCATGCAGAGTGAGTTTACATTTCCAAAGGGAGGTTCTGAAAAATAGTCAGCAAGACCAGAGGCAATCCATTAAGCCAGGGAAGTCTAATAGTCTCAGCAAGTTTCAAGATTTTAAGCGAAAGGGTCTTATTAATTTTCTCTGCCTTGCCTGATGATTGATGGTGATAGGGACAGTGATAACTCCAAAAAGATGGAAGGTTTTCTTTAAGACTTGTATAATTTGCCATTGATGTGACTGCCTCAATCACTAGAAGTTGGAAGATATATGCCATGTGGGAAATACATTGTCTACCCATTTATTTGTCATGTGAGGGCATCAGCCCTGTATCAGGAGATTGTTTCCACCCATCTGGAAAACTTGCATATGATTATAAAAACATATGTATAACCCAGTGTCAGTTGAATAAAGTATAGTTGCAGGTTTTGAAAAGGTCCAGAGGAGGGAGGTCCGAGCCCTTAGAAACAAATGTAGTTCTCCCACAGTTATGGGCTTGGTAGATCAGATGTTGTTGGTAGTTTTTTCACAATTTTGTATGTCTTCACATCAATTTTGTATGTCTGTTCATAATTTAAGTTACTTAAATGCACTAGGATGGGTGAAGAAATGCCAACATGAAAAAAATAGTTTGACAGGGAGATGGAAAGAACCAAGTGGTCTTCTTGGTTTTCCCTTGGTCCTGACTGTTTAATTTACAGCCATTATTTTTACCACTTAATTTCTCTGATTAAGGAGCAGACTGTTGTCATGTTACTAGAATGTCAGGATGGCAAAAGTTTGGTGATAAAGGTTCATCTTTTTGCAGAGCAGAATGTACTTTATTCACATGTGCCACAATTTTGCAGATTCTGTTGCTGCTGCCTTTGCATGAAGGTCACCAGGGCATTTGCCTGAAACTCAGGTGTGAGCTTCCATTTTGATGAAAGCAGTTTCAGAAAGTAAAAAATAATAGTAAAAAGATCATTTATTCATTGCTCGTTTTTATTGGGATTCCAGAGGACTTCAGAAAAAGTTTTTTTCCTCATAACATTCCCAAATCATGGATGATTCCAAATGCATATCAGCTATCAGTATAAATAGTTCGTCTGTCTTTTTGATAACTTGCATGCTCAGGTAAGGATAGGAAACTCTGTTTGTTGAGCAGATTTATCTTGTGAGAGGTTTCCCCTTTCAAATAGGTCGTATTGAGTAGTATAGCATAACCAGCTTGAAAATTGTGTTTTCCATTGCTACAGTATGACACATCGACAGGCAAGATTATATCAGGATTAGCTAAAGGGGTGTCTTCTCATAAATCAGGATACCGTGTCACAGAATAGAACTTCCTAACTCCCAGCTGTGGTGCTCACTCTCATTAGATAATGGTAGTAACATAGCAGGATTAAAGATGTTGCAGCACTTAAGATGTAGATTAGGTCACAAAACCAAAAGGATTTCAGGAAGTTAGTCTGCTTGCAGAGAAATGTTGAGTCAATTCAGAGTTAAGAAGACTTTGGACAGTGTGTAAAATTTGCAATTAAATGTCATTTTCCAAGATTAACTCTGCTGAGGTTTCCACTAACTTTGCAGCTGCAGTGATAACCTTAAGACAGCTGGGACAGTCACAAATAACTGGATCAAACTGTATGTTATCATAAGGAACGGGCTTATGTTTACTGAAATTTTAGTGAATTCATAGAATGGGGACATCAGTAGAGAAAAATTAGGAATCCATCCACAGTCTGAAATAACCAGCCAAGCCTGGAAATCCACAAAGCTATCACTTAGTTGGGTTTAAGAAATGTGTGTATTAACTTAATTCTTTTTGGAGACGGCTGAATTCCTTCAGTACTTACTTCATGACCTAGGTAATGAAGAGTATCTAAAGATAATTGTAATTTTTCCTCAGAGAGTTTGTGTCCTGTTTCAGCCCAGTGTTGCAGCAAATAAGTGAAATCTTATATGGACTCCTTTTTGGTAACTGAACACAGAAGATGTCATTTACATACTGTGAAAAGGTCAATTTCCTGGGGAACTAGAGGGTGCTTAAATCTTGAAGTACTTGAGAGAAATAAGAGGAGGCCACAGGAAACCCTTGAGGCATAACAGGCCAGGTTTATTGTTGATTGTTACTAGTAAAGGCGAACAGATATTGGTTGTTGGGGCTACAAGAATGCTGAAAAGGCTGAACTGGACAAAGGTCCAGTGAACCATTGTGAACAGTGAACAGTGAACCATTGTGTGTCTAATAGGACATGTGACAAAAGGTGTTTGAATTTGGAACAATTGAAAAACAAACAAATAAGCAAAATATAACCAAAGACACTGAAATTGAGAACAGGGTGACAGTGACCAGAGGGGAGAGGGGAGGGAATTTCAGGGGAAAAGGGTGAACAGTTTGCAGGAACAAGTATAAAGGACACATGGACACAAGGACACAAGGTGGGGGTGAAAATGGGAGGGAGGTGGGGAGGGCTGGGATGGGAGTAAAAGGCAGAAAACTAGAAGAACTATTAAAATTTTAAAAAAGAAAGGAAAATGAGGAATAATTATTTTATTAATAGCTCTTAAATCCTAGACAAATTTCCATGCTCATTTATTTTGGCTTGGCAAGATGGGCATATCCCAAGAACTAGTTCAGGAGATGATTAGCCCCTGGGCAACTAGGTCATCTACTACTGGTGTGAGGCCTAGTATGGCCTCAGGCTTTAATGGATAGTGAGGTAATTTAGGAAGAGGTTTGGTTATATCTATCTGAATCTTTATAATAATAGTCTTCATAATCTGTATCACACATCAAAAATGAATGCCTTTTTTGTAAAAGACTCCAGTTATTTGAACTGGTTGAGATAAAAATTATCTCTATATTTTATTACACTCACTATGAAAACATTTTCACTCTGAGAGATCTGTTGCCCTATAAGGCTGAGGTTTAAAGCAGAAAGTGTATGTGTGATATCACCTAGAATTTGGCAAAGTTTCTCTTTCATTTTCATTTTTGCCTCCCCTTGGCTGTTTAAGGGGTTACTTGTAATAGTTTATTGGAGAACCACTCAGAGCCCATCAACTGTGGGAGCTGTCTGCATGGGGACTCCCCTTTGGAGGTAGAGAGTGGGACGTTCAAACTGATGTTGAAGAATTTGCATAACATCTTTGAGGACAATGTTTTTTTCCAGTGTCCCAGCTGGTACCAATTGAAACATTAATTTCTAGGCCAGTGTTTTGGAAATGGACCCCCAGTGTGTGCAGTGCTGGAGGTCCAGGTGTTATTTTGGGCCTCCGGCCTTGGGGCAGCTGTAGCTGTAAAATTAATAACTTGGTTGATTTTTGTTTCTGATTTTGCTCCAGGGTCATTTCAAAATGCTCAGCTACAGATAGAAGTTTAGTTAGGACTGTGGCTTCCCATCCTATTTTCTACTAACCTAATGAGATAATCCACTTACAAAGAGGGCAGCTAGAGCAGGTCGGATGATTCTATTTACTTTATGGAACATGGAATGCTGTAGAAAGAAGGGTTCCTAGTGAGCTTTAGAATCAGCCAAAGCTTCACCTCTTTTTGTCTTCATGTTTGAGTAATAGAGCAATCAGTAAGGGCAGGGAAGACTTTAGGAATGGCTAGTAAAAGATTAGTTGCTATTGTAACCATGCAGAAATCCATTTCTTTAACATGATCCTTGTTCCTTTTTGTTTGTCCTTGACTTTAATCATTAAGCACTTAGGATATCAGATTCTGGTCAGCAATAAACTGCCTTAAGAACAAACTCAAATCTGTTGTCCACAGCAAGTTTCCCCATTCAATGTAAGAAACATTCAAACCTGTAGAGAGTTTTTGTGAGTTTATTTGAGCCAAACTGATGACAATTGCTGGGAAGCAAAACTTCAGTGGAATGAGAAAATGCTACGGAAAAATAGCAGTTCTGTACCTTATTTTATATACTACAATAAAGAAGACATAAATGAGTTACATGAAATTCGTAGGTGACAGATTAGGGAAGCAGAAGAAAGCAATGAGGGGAAACCTCTGGGATAGTATAAAGTAAAATGATAGACACATATTCTTTACATAGTGAGTACAGGATAGTTTAAAGTCAACAATTGGCATGATAACAAAAACAGTCAAGGGATTTGTGGTCTCTGCTCTGGTGTGGTAGTTGTGCTCCAGGGATTGGAAAAAAGAGAAGTTAGCTTGCCATTTCAGAGGCATCTTATCATAGATGCAAAAAGACTGGACAGGCTCAATTAAAGTAAAGATTGACTTTTGTCAGGGAAAATTCTAGCCTAAGGCAATGACTGCCATGACCTGCTTTTGTTAGAAAGTTTTTAATTTCAGACTCTCCTATGTGGTTATTTAAGGTCTCTGAGCTTGTAAGCCTATCACACAGGCCTCCCCTGGGCTTGTCAGGTTTGGTATATAACCACTTTTGTCCACCCCTCAAACTAAAGATAACATCTTGACCTCAGTCGTGTTTCAGCCCCAAGCCTAGGAAAGCAAAACTACATTCCCTACAACACCCTCATTAAATTAGACAGAATAACGGCATGGTTGACATCAGTACCTGATTCAGTGATCCACTACTCCCTACCTTGGCCCCAACCATCAGTAGAGACCATGACCTTAACTCTCTTAATCATCATGATTCATAATTTTTTCCATCTATAATCTGTCCCCGTGTGGACCATCAGGGAGCCAGGTTTTAGGTCACTAGTCCCACCTGGACCTCTGGATTTGGCACTATTTTCTGAAATAAACCTTTACTTTCTTTGCTGCAAAATCCTGTTGGTGTTGTATTGGGCTTTGATGCATACAGACAACTTGACCACTGTAGTCCAGTAACACTTTTTTGCAAGCTCTTTCTGTTTGAGAATCTCAAATATCCTTGCAGGTTTGCTACCTTCCTTCCTGCACCCATTGTGGGACTTCACCAGGTCCTACCAACATGTGCACAAGCTTATAAAGATCTCATAACCCTGGGTCATAGGTTGTAATGAGAACTCTAAATTTGTTTGTTTGTTTGTTTTTTGGGGGAGAGGTTTGTTCCTCTCTAGGTTTAGTGCAATTTTAAACTATGGCCCTTCATTTAGTCTTTGACCAAGGGTTGAAAGGTATCTAAGTTTGTCTGGAACTTCAGGTAGTTTTATTTTACAAGGTAACTAACTATCTAACAGTCTATTCAAGGTGATAGGCAGTTGAGACAGAATTAGTAAAATGTGAGTACTAAGGTGAAAATAATAGAGGGAAAAAAGTATGAGTCACATTCATCCTATTGTCTTTTGTTTTAGGTACCTCTTGGTACCTTTAATTTTTCATTAGCCTTTTGTAATGAGTCTTTTAATGAAGCTATTTTGGAATCTTGAAGCCTTTTGGAAGCTTCTGAATATTAATTAAAATACACATCCTATTATGTTTGTTCAACTGGGGATTCCTTGCTCTCTGGCGCACTTCTTAAATGAATGATCTTGTCTAACTGAAATGTTCTCATAATAGCCATTGTAATTCTAAGTTATTTTTAGGAAAAAAATGCCATTTTCTTAAATATTAGCAGCATCGTGCACTATATTTCTTAAACATAGTCAGAAGATATTACATATTTGGGGAAGATATATATATTTATAAGATTTTATTTATTTATTTTTAGAGAGAGGGGAAGGGAAGGAGAAAGAGAAACATCAATGTGTGGTTGCCTCTTGCATACCCACCCCCTACTGGGACCTGGCCCGTAACCCAGGCATGCGCCCTGACTGAAAATTGAACCAGCAACCATTTGGTTCATGGGCCTATGCTCAATCCACTGAGCTACACCAGCCAGGGCCATATATATATATGGGTCATATATATATATATATATATATATGTATATATGTATGTGTATGCACACACATACATGCATGTACACACATGCATATACATGCATACATATATGTATACATATATTTGGTCCACGTGTACATGTGCATGTGTATGTATATGTGTGTGTGTATATAATGTATGTGTGTGTATTTTAAAGCAAAGCCTTTGAGTTTTTGGGAGCCAAACTAACATTTATACATTTTGACTTCTGAGACTTCTATTTAGCAATATTTTTACCTCATATGCACCTTAACAGAAATCAATAGTAACCAAGTAAACAAAACTGTGGGGATCAGCAGAAACCGAAGAACTAGTGAATGAGAAAAAGATTGAACCAGCAGACCTCAAAGAGTAGGGACTGAAAACCTAGGGCTGAAGTTTAGACATTACTGTGGACCACCCATAGAGGGCCCTGTGCTCACCTCCAGCATTTCCCATTTTGGAATAAATGAGCAGACTCCAATAAACGGATACTATGGACAGGAACTAGGAGAAGGACTTCTAAACACTGTTGAATTGCAGACTGATCCAAGGGCTAGGGACTCAGGCTCCAGATGGAATCATCGACCAGCTCTAAACGGACTGGTAAGCGGATTGGATCAAAGAGAGTGGAGCTCAAACTGAGAGGCTCACCCATGGCCCTTAGGAAAGGCAAAAAACAAAACAAAACAAAGAACTCAAAAGTATTGGCAGACATGTATTTGTGTCTTGTCCCTAAATGCCCTCAGAAGTTTGTTTTAGATTCTGTTATTGCCAGCAGTCTCTTAAAGAACAAAAATTTAATCAAGTATGTTTGAAGATCTAACTGACTTATTGCCAAAATCACGAATCCAGCTGCATCCAATCGTGAAGCCAGTGGAGGGGAACACCAAGAAGTGGTACAATATCGAAGGCTTTCAAAGACACAAACTGGGTGGCATAAGAGAAGTTATTAGCAAATGGAAAATTAAAAGGATTTTTAGAGGCTTTCAGGCAAGACTGTCTGCCCTTAGGGAAATGTGGGGGGATCTACAGATTACTTCTTTACCAGTGACTACCATATTTTGCCATGTATAATGCACACTTTTTGGCCAAAATTTTGATGGAAAAAATAAGGATGCACATTATACATGGCTAATACTAATTCTGTATCTATAATAATGTTTTTAATTTTCTTTAAGATTTTTTGTACCTTGTATCTGTTCTTGTATTTTGTAATTATTTTTACATAATATTTCTTGTACCATTTCTTATAAAATATGTTAGAAAATAAATACTGAAATTCCTTTATAATACAAAAAACAATGCCCTGACTGGTGTGATTCCGTGGACTGAGCACCAGCCTGCAAACCAAAAGGTCACTGGTTCGATTCCCAGTCAGGGCACATGCCTGGGTTGCAGGCCAAGTCCCTGGTGGGGTGTGCATAAGAAACAACCACACATCAATGTTTCTCTCCTTCTGTTTCTCCTTTACTTCTCTCTCTATAAAAATAAATAAATAAAATATTTTAAAAAGCCCAAGTATCTACATATAAATAAATAAATAAATAAATAAATAAATAAATAATTGAATTAAAAATTAAAATGAAAGAGCTTTTTCCTTGAAAGTTTGGGCCAAAAACATGGGGGTGCACATTATACACAGCCAAATATGGTATATTTTTGGACAAGGCTGAAACCACAATTAGGTCAGGAATTAAGTCTAAGTCCCACATCATAGGCTTCAGCACAAAGATGTCAATTTTGAGCCTATGTTTTCTTTTTCCTTAACCTATCCAATGGATTGAAAATTGGAAAACACTTTAAGGACATCAAAGCAACTCCAATTTCTCTGAAGTCCTCCTTTCAACTTGTACAGTGCCAACAGTGCTAAGAACAAAATTACGTGTTCACTAAATTTTTACTGAAACAAGACTCATTCTGAATCATACTTATTTATCATTGCAATCATTTCACTCTCTACTCCAAAGTATCCCCTAGTTAATATCACATTTTTCTCTCTAAGGCTCAACTTTCTGCCTATTCTCATGAGTTCACCTTTTATTACCCCCTCAGGGAAGTCGCTCCATCCATTACACATTCTTTTTCCAGATGTTTCAATCATGGGCCTTCCATCTGACTTCTTCCTTTATGATTTCAAAATGTGTTTCCTCCCAAGATGAAAACTATTCACACCAGCTACCCCAACAGGCAATCAGCAAGCAACAAGAAC
>CM052543.1:97217623-97236837 GCA_028533065.1 Trachops cirrhosus
CACCTTTCTAGTACATGTGAGTATAATAAATTATTTCATGTCCTTCAGTGTGTAATTTCTACAGCTATGTTGGAGCAATCTTTAAATAATCTACAAGGGGTACCCCCACATTTACAATGCATTAATTAGAATTAGTTTTATTCTCTGTATTAAAAGATATTCAACCCCTCTGCACAATTTTTTTCAAGTATGTTATAGGGAGTCTTACAGTGAATTCCTCCTTCCAGACAATTTAAGAACCTAAAAACAGCTTTCTAGTCTTTACTCCCAAAGCTGATGCCTTTTAGACTTTGTTAACTGTGCTTCAGTACAGTTCTTCCTTAATTCATTCATCCAACACCGTTATGCAAAGTTCTTATAGAAAACTGACTGTAATTGGATTTTCAGGAATATTGGAGAAGAAATACAGTACAGCACAGAAGATGATAGGACTTCAAATCGGTCCCACGACACCAACGCTTTTCCAGTACCTTGGATCTCTGAATCATAATAAATTTCTCTCCTGCCCTCATTCATTTTTGGATGTTAACTGCCAACACTTTGCTCAGGCCCACTTCAACTTCCCATCATTCTTCTTTTCCTCAAATTCAGAGGCACCTTTCCACCAATAGCTAGTCTTAGTCCACAGGAGCTAGTACAAAAAGTTCTGCTACCTTATTAAATTTAGTTTTAAATTTCATTGAAATCTCATACAGATCAACATGCTGATTCCCTACAAAATGCAAAAATGTTTTAAATACTCTAAGTAATAGAACTAACAACTACCAAAATGAACTCATCTGCCCTACCCTATCTCTATATCACGTCAGACATTTCCTATAACTTAATGTGTCAACCCCATCATTTTAACTAGCACCATTCTCTTTCCAGTTCACTTCCAAAAGATGTCTTTATATTACCTCAGGCTTAACATGTGTAAAGACAGATTTCTATTTCATTTCAAACTGTCTGCTGTGTCTGACTTTTTCCCAGTTTTACAGACTTGTAAACAAAAACCACTTCTTAGGTCTTGCTACCATGAATTTCCTTCATGCAGAGAGTTCTTCGGAAATATTGCTTTTGTATACATAATTAGATTGATGTGGTTTTTGACTTATATGATACTCATTTGTGGACTTGATGAACTATGAAAGTGCATTAACCACCAGATTTAATTGAAAAAGATGGTGTGGACATTTCTTGTCAGATAGAAAGGTGTGTATACTAAGTCTTTTATATGAACTTTCTTGATTTGTAAAATAGTTTCTTATTATATGTGCACATGTTCATATGTGTTTATAAATTTATGTAGTTCTTATAAATAACATTGCATACACTTTTTGTAACTATAATTTGGGAAACAATGATGAAAGTTATAACCTTACTAAAGCAATATTCCATAGGTGGTAACATCCACCTTTAACTGTGTACAAGAATCTTGATGTAATTACATCTCGAATGGAGCTTATTTAAGCATTTACCTGTAAGGCATAGTGAATTCTTTGCTCAGCACTTTATAAATGCAATTGAACTACTATATATAAAAATGATTATAATATGGCTCTGGCTGGGTAGTTCAGTTGGTTAGAGCATTGTTCTGATATTCCAAGGTTGCAGGTTCTATCTCTGGTCAGAGCACATACAAGAAGCAACAAATGAATGCGGAAAAACAAATTGATGTTTCCCTCTCTCTCTCACTCCCTCCCTCTCTCTCTCAACTCAATCAATAAATAAAATGACTAAAATACATATTTTAACATTTACATAACATATGTATATTAACATATATTATCAAATATATCAAAGTACAACAAATGCAACTCATGTACAAATCTAATTGCCGCAATGCCCATACAAGTAAAGGTGAATATCTTGTATTTGGTCCTGGTTTGAGACCTCTTATTCTTATTATTTTCCCTATGATGATATATTGACCTTAGAAAGATCACACTGGCCCATGTTAGATGTTTAATCTTCTGCATCTGAACGGATTATTTAATTGCATTCTATCATTCTGCAGTTGCTTAAGTTTCAAAAGTTAAATAAAGAGTTGCCTAAAAAAATGTGGTCATTTAGTTTTATATTCTTAGTTTCAAATATTGTTATTACCTACCTCACAGATTTATCCACTTCAAAACATCCAAAATATTTATTGTTTCCAAGAGTGGTATGAAAAAAAACAAGCGGACTTTTTCTAATGTCTAAAGTCTAGAGAGAGTAACACTTAACAGTGTTTTAAGGTGATGGACGATTATACTGATGATAAAAAGTAGGTTGAATTCTGTATGATACATTTCTCTGAAGCTCTTTGTCAACTTCTTTTGTGTAATAAGGACCCTCAAATACAACACCTTAAGATTTTTATATTTAAATATTTGGGCATTATTTAGGTACACACTAAAAAATGTATTAGTTATTTTGAAAGACATTGCAAAGTCAAACTGACCAATAGGAAAGTATAAGATAGTCTTAGGAATGTTCAGATGACAAGAAAGTGATTACCACTTGTGAAATGAGTTAATAGAAGTAATATTTGATGTAGATTTTGAAAGCAAAATTAGGCCTATCCTTAACTGAAGGGTAGTCTTAATCATCCCATGGTCCTTTCTAAACAATATCATGTTTAGGAAGAACTCCCCAATTGCCTTTCCTGTTTGAATTTAATCTACTTTGCCTGTGAATTCTTGTGGAAGATATACTCCCAGCTTTTTAAAAACATGTTTTTAACATAAGATACATCTCACTTTAGGTTGGAAAGTACTTTATTTTAAAGATTATAAATTTCTTGGGAAGTAGCTGTTAATATTAGAAAACCCTTGAGTTAGATAGCTCTTGTGTTCAATTTTATATCATCCATGGTTTCTTCATGTCAGATTGTACCAGAATGGTTATTTTCAGGGTTTAGGAAGGTCAAATTAAATAACACATCTGAAGATTACATTGTATGGTGCATACAATATTACGGTACTCAATAAATGATAATGTATTTTAACATTTTGTTTTAGTTTTATTGAAATGACAAGACTTTTCTTCAAAAATGGTGTATTAAACACGTACTGTTGTCACCTTATCTTCCAGAAACCCTCATAAAGTAATAGTTAAAGGAAAACTTAGCAATGATAAAACTGGATGAAACCATAAGAGCAAAGAGCACATAAAAAGTAAATTTTGCAATACAAATTTTAGAAGCTAAAATGCAAATAGACGATCATTTTCTTATTTAGAAGACTGGACAAATATGGACCTTAATGAGTAGGTGCATGAGTAGGCCCACAATCCTAGACAATTCTAAGACTGGAAACACAAATAATTCTAAAAGTAAGGATCTGAGTGGGGTTGAAAACAGTGTTGAATGTCTATATAAAGCTCTTAGATATGTAGATCCTCTTCTCCATCCACATAAATCACAACTAAACTTCCATGTGACTGCAGATTTATCCTCTCGTCTAGAGGAATTAATTTGGATGGCCTTAAATCACATCTATATTGAAAATCAGAACTAGAGGAAATATGCACATTAAATGGGGGCATTCATGAATATGCACTCTCTACCTCATGAATACTTGGTGCAAAGCTTTCTGTTGCACACAAAAGGTGAAATGATTCTTTTCTAAAATGAAAAGACCAGCAGATACTAACAGTTGTATACATCCAGTATAATGGCTCAGCATGTTTTGGGGAGAAAACCCACCATTCAGCAAGACTCTAGATACAATGAAACTACACTTAACAGATTAGTGCCCCATTGTTAGATACAAATGGTCCAGTGAACCCCAGGTTTTTTATTAACACCAACCTGAGACAAAGACCAAAAAGAAAGCAAAGAAAATGAAATCAGGAAGAAAATAAACAGTGTAATGAGCAGGAGATAATATATTAAACATACCATAATGTCTTCAAAAGACATTTCATCCATGAAATATAAATAAGTGTTATAAAGAAGGAATAGTTAGAAAACCATAAAGAGCTCTAGAAAATTAAAAATGTGAAAGCAGAAATGAAAAACTCACTAGATGGTTCAGCAGAAATATTGTTTAAAATCTCTTACAAAGTAGAACTTTAATAACAAAAAAAGAGAGAAGTGATAAGAAGGAGAAGGTTTGGACATGGGAGCATTAGTTCTAGGAGTTCAATATCTGAACAATAGGAATCACATAAAGAAAGAACAAAGGACAGGTGAAGAAATTACCCAATAAACCTCAGGAAAATTTCCCAGAATTGAAGGATATTTATTTTCATTTAAGTTTACAAAGTGCCAAGCAAAAGAGAGGGGGGGAAAGAAAATTGAAAATAGTACACCATTGTGAAATGTCACTGGACAAAAAAAGGGATCCTAGAAGCTATGGAGGGAGGCAGGCGTCAGGCTTCATTATGCCATTTTTAACCAAATAAAAATAAACAAATCAAGGTAATCATTAGAATAATTTGACAAGTTCCCTGGAGTGGTGAGGCACAAGCATTATTTCCTAGAAAAATCTAAAGATGTGAAGCTGTTTTTAATTTAGGAGCAAAGCACAAGCGCTATAATTTGTGCAGCCTTTACTTAAAAGAGGCAATTTTTGAGATATTCCTTTAGAGGAGGCTACATAGAATGTAGCAGAGATAGAGAAAACTATTTTGAAAGTATGTTACCAAAAACTGTAGATGAGGTTGTCCTAATGAGATAGGACCAGTGGGGTATAGATTGTTCTATGAAAAATTATGCTAGAAATCAACTGAAAAGTGAACAGTAAGCCCACAAAACAGCCCACAATTCTTTAGGGTGGACAATACTTCTTACTCCATGAAAATAGATTCTGAAGCTATTCACTCAGCATATGGTTCAAGAAGCAAGGATTACTTTATCTATGACTTTGATTTTAGGTATCGTTTTTATCTCCCCCTTATTTGGGGGGATAAATATTTATTGAGTACTTACTTGCTATGGTCTGTTTTGTAATTGGCAATACATCTGTGAAAATAGATAAAAATCCCTGTTTTGTGGAGTTGCAATTTAATATTCATATTTAGGTGATCATTCTTAAATTTGATTTTTATGGAAGTAAAAAGTTCATGTGGGTTGTAAGTGTATCTATAGAAAATTGTTTGGAGATCTCATATTAGAAAGTAGGCAACTACATCGTAATAAATTAAAGAATGCTCCCCAGAGTCTCCTCCTTGGCCTTGGTATTTAGTTCTTTGGAAGTTAAAGTTCTTTCATTCAGTGGTGGGAATATTTTATTGGTACTTGTGATAGAGTATGTTGCTGCATGCTCCTTAAATAAAGTATCCCCCAAAGTATCCTGGAGCAGTGATTTATTTATAATTTTTCTTATTAGATTGCATCTGGAACCCATTGTGTATGTACTTTTTTCCCCTCTGCCTGAGGTCAATTGACTCCCTCTAAGAAAATCAAGCCGTTCTCCAATTTCCAGAAGTATTTCAAAAATAAAGGTGATGGGAAAATTTATAATTCTCACCTAGTCTTCAATTTATTTTTGATGAAGGCAAGATGAGATTCTTGTTTTTTCTTCCCCTCTGAGAGTTTTTTTTTTTCTTTTTAGTAAACTTACTGATAATCTTAACACAAACTCTCTTTTTTTATAGATTTAAAACACAAAATAATGTGGAAGCAGCTAAAAAAACATGAAATGTTATATAAAAAGCTGTACAAAACTGATAGCCTATCACTGCTAATGGTAATCGAGATATCTTTTATTCACCTCTAGGATTGACCAACATGCTTAAAATATTTTTCTTTAACACTAATTCTTTCTTTAATATTTTCTTTATTTATTTTTAGAAAGAAGGTAGGGAGGGAGAAAGAGAGGGAGAAAAACATCAATGCGTGGTTGCCTCTCGCATGCCCCCAACTGGGGACCTGGCCTGCAACCCAGGCATGTGCCCTAGACTGGGAATTGAATTGGCAACCCTTTGGTTCTCAGGCCAGTGCTCAAGCTGCTTAGCCACACCAGCCAGGGAACACTAATTCTCATATTAATCAAATTTAGATGTCGTCCTTTGACTTCCAGTCATGAAAAGAAGCAGCTAGAATTTAATTAACGTAACTCCCAACCACCTGTTATCCCTTGAGCACTCTCAGGATCTTTCCTGGCCCCATCCTCCAAAATGGCCATATTGCATCTAGGTATGGGTGGTGGGGGTCTAAATCAACAGTGTTTAAATTATTATGTGTAACCATTGCTGTGGTATCTTAAGAACATTTTTGGACTAGAACATTATTATTATTATTATTATTATTATTATTATTATTAATTCTCTAAGGATATAATTGTGAGAAGAATGACATGAGGTAGTAGAGTGTAATTTAGCTCAGTTTTTCTCAAGTCTAAATTTAGACCTCACCTCTTCCCCTTATTGTGTCTTCAGTTGCTCTTATCCTTTTTGTATCAGTTTTATTTTCTTTAGTAATGTCTGGCAAATTTTTATTTACATTTCTTATGTAATTTATTTTAATATTATTCATAATTATTTTCTTTCAAATGTTATTGGAAAAGGATTTTTTAAATGTTGCTGAGAGACAGCAGAAAGTGTTTCAGCATTTATGTAACAAACAAAATGACCTGGTGATATCAAGCAGTTATTAGTATTTCATACAGTTACTTATTCTTCAAAAATGTTATTATGGAGTTCTACTAAATTCATAAAAAATGGTGTGGCTTTTTGTTTCTTAATGTGTGTGTGTGTGTGTGTGTGTGTGTGTGTATGCTTGTCTTTCAATTGTTTTACTTAAAGTATACTATCTTAATTAAATTAAGACATTTCAAAATTTTTATAATATTGAACAGTATGAAGGAAAAAATAAATATATTCTTTTGCTAGGCTGATACAGCTCAGCTTTAAAATGATCTAGGGCTACTATTTTTTAGTTTTTTTAATTTTTAACTTAAATTATTTTATAATGACTTCTTTGTATTTCTAATTATGTTAAGTATCTTTTAAAAACAAAATATTTTATATTTCCTCTTTAAGACAAATATTATAATTTTAAATGTGTTTCATAAAGATTCTCATTTCCATCAATCCTGGGGTTTTCTTGAAAAAAAAATGATGGCTTAAAACAGAAGTTGCCATTGATATTTTCTATAGCCAGCATTATTCATTATTAGCTGGTGGAATGAGTGTCAAGTAATATGGCTTAAAATTTAAAATTATGGGTTGAAGCAATATTCAGAAAGATCAACTTTGGCCTTCTCACTCCTGTTCCTTTACTGCCCATGCTCTTCATCTGGAGGGACTGCAGGCATCCTGTCTTGCTAACTGAACAGGAAAACAAAACAAAACAACAACAACAACAACAAAAACAGAGAAAGAGCCAATGCAGATTCTGAAGTTCTTTTTCACTGCCAAGTGTGACTGTACCACATGTTGTGGCTATCTTGCTCCAGCTGCAGATACATCTGCTATTGATTTTTTTTGGCATTGTGGTAGATATCCAAATAAGATTGTTTCAAAATAACAATCTGCCAGTGTAAATGTTTACAAGCATTACTTTCTGGAAAGCATCTTACATTTCCCCCTCATTAAAGACAACATAACATTTATACAAATAAACCTTTGTGGAATATTTTAAAATATATAGAAAATAATGAAAAATTATGATGGGGCCAAAAACAGGAATTTATAAAAACAGTGAATTTATTCTTATATATTTCAACTTCAGTAATCTTCAAAGTACTCTCCATTTGATGCAATTCACCTATTCAGACATTTTTCCCACTGCTCAAAAAAGTTTTGAACTTGTCAATTTGAAGTCTTTTAGTGCTTCTGCCATTTTTTGTTTCATCTCTTCCACATCAGCAAAACATTCCCCCCTAACTTTTTTCATCTGGAGACATTTAAAAATGCCTCTTGGGGCGAGATCAAGTGAATAGGGAGGGTGGATCAAGGGAGTCAGGCTGTTTTTTGTTAAAAACGGCTGAACACTAGGCACAGTGTGGGCAAGGGTGCTCTTAAATCACTCCCCATGAAATGGGCAAATGCATTGAAAGAATCTTCAAAAAAATTTTTCATTGAAACCCAGCACAGCCTGTCATAGTGGTACAGTCGCCAGCTGGTACACTGATACAGATGGAATCCTAGAACACTCACCTAGCCCAGGTGCTCACTCCTCTAGAAGAAAATTCTAGGTTTTTTTTTATCACCCCCTTATAACACAAATACTTCTCTATAGTTCTGATTCTACCAGTAATAGTTACTATGTCATAATTATTTCAAGTCTTCTAAGAATTAAAATATGATATAGATAGTCGAGGACCCTATGTTCTTCTGTCCAATTTCATTTCCTTCCTTTTTACCAAGGCCCAGATGTTTTCACTGATAAATTATATCAAACATTTGAGGGACAAATAATACCAAGTCCCTACTTTTCATCCCAAATAATAGAAACAAGGAACACATATAACCACATTTTGCAGACTATAAGATGCACGTCCCCCCCAAATTTGGGAGGAAAAGGGGGGTGCATCTTATAGTCCGAATGTAGCTTACCTGGCTCACCATGGGGGGGCAGCAGTGGAGCAAGGTTACAGGAGGTAGGAGCAGGGTCACCACTGCATTTTCCTCCCAAACTTGGGGTGGGGAAGGTGCATTTTATTGTCCAAAAAATTTGGTAATTCATTTAATAAGGCCAAATTATTTTAATATCAGAACTATATAGAAATATAACATGGCAAAATTTAACAAATTGAATCAAAGAATTTGAGAATTCTACAGAGGGAGACATATTTTAGGGATATAATGATGGTTTCACATTTAAAATTCAATTCAATTAATATATTATATCAACAGGCTAAAGAAAAAAATACATGATCATTAATAGATATAAAAATTAACTTTTGAAATATCCAACATCAATCATTTTCATAACTTTCAACAGAGTAGAAATAGAGGGAATTTTATCAACTTGATAAAGAACACGTACAAAAATCTACATTAAAACAATAGTGAGATATCACTATATGCAAATTAGAATGGCCAAAATCCAAAACACTGACACAAACCACCAAATGCTGATGAGGATGAGGAACAATGGGAACTTTCAAATGCTGATGAGGATGTGGAACAATGAGAACTTTCATTGTGAGTGAAAAATGGTACAGCTGCTTTGGGATATGGGAAGTTTCTTACAAAACTAGACATATTCTTCCCATATGATCCAAAAATTAGCATTTACTACTTAAAGTAGCTGAAAACTTATGTCCAAACCTGCACACAGATGAGTATAGCAGCTTTGTTCATAATTGCCAAAATTTGGAAGAAAACAAAATGTCTTTTTTTGGTGAATAAATACACTGTTAGTACATTGAGACAATGGAATATTAATCTGTGCTAAAGAGAAATGAGCTACTGAGATGTGAAAACATAAGCAGGAAACTTAAATGCTTAATAGTAAGTAAAATAAACTAATCTGCAAGTGCTACATGCTGTATGATTAGAAGTATATGACACTCAGGAAAAGGCAAACTATGGAGACAACAAAAAGACCAGTGGTTGTGAAAGAAAATGCATGGAACAAAATTACATGTATTGTAACAGCTCAGCTAGGTAAAAGTATTTGTAGAGGAAATGTTAGCAGAAACATCATTACAATGTTAACCAGAACACTTTCCAGATAGTGGAATAAGGACTCTTTTCCTTGCTTATTCCTACAATTATATTTCTGTATGTATTGAAAGTAAGAAAATGAAGTCCTAAAAAAAAAGATTGGTGGTTGTCAGCAGAGGAGAGTGAGAAAACAGTAGGTGGGGCATGGAGTATTTTAGAGCAGTGGAACTATGACATGAATACCACAATGTTCGGTAATCATCAGTACATTTATCCAAACCTATAGCGCAAATGCCAAGACTGAACCCTAAGGCAAACTGTGACTTTAGGTAATAAAGATATGTCGATGTAGGCTCATCCATTGTAACAAAGGTACCACTCTTGTGTGGGATGTGAACAGTGGCAGTGGAGAGTGTGTGTTTATATTTTGGGGGAGGGTATAAGGAGCCGTTCCTATAGGGGTGTGGCATGGGAATGTAGCTCAGCCCCCACTGGGAAAGGCCAGTGGAGAGTGAGTTGGCACATGGGAGCCATGCCCACGGATAGGTTTTCCCACGGGGAATCAGGCCTGCATTGTACCTAGGATGCTATAAGACTTGCTTTTGCTAAAACTCCCTCACCCTGAATTGAGGCAGCAAATATTTACTGTAACTTCCTAAGGTCTGTGCTAAAACTCTCAAGTATGGAGTGTAACTAGTTCAACCACTTTTCCCTTTGATCTGTAACATCCTTCTCTTTGAAGTAATTAGCAACATTCTTTCCTTTCTTATCTGTAAAAGGTAATCACCTCCAGTGAAACTATGCATAGTAAGTGAGGACCATCCTCAATGTAATGTACCCAGAAAAGCAATAAAAGCCTGTCCAGGCAGGGGTCGGGGCTCTCTCTCTCTTTCCCTCTTAGAGAGTGGCCATGCCATCCCTTTTTCTCCACAGGACTTCTGTGGTCTGTGTGAATTTGTCTCTCATGGCCACAACACATGGATCCTTCTGGCCAGGATCCACATCATGAGGGGCAGAAGGGTCACAAGGTGTGCTTAAGAATTCTGTATTTTCTGCTCAATTTCATTGTAAACCCAGAACTGCTCAAAAAATAAAGTCCACTTAAAAGAAAAATAAAAAAAGATAGAAAAACACCTACAGCTACGATCACATTTTATGTTCAGAAACTAGATGCCAAACCCCAAGACTGGAAAAAGCCAAGGATGTCCCCTCTTATAGTTTCTATTCAACAGTGTCCAAGCCAGAAGTCCTAGTTAGTATAAGGCAATTCAATTCAATACAAATGGTAAGATTTCAAAGAAGAAATAAAACTATTCAAACACATTTTTGTTCCCACAAAATATGATTTTCTGTATAGAAATTTCAAAGAAATGAGCAAAAAAAATTTAAATGATAAACAATAATAACAAGTTCACAGGACTCAAAGGTAACATCATTCTTTTCTATGTACCAACAATTTATAATTGAATTTGAAATAAAAATACAATAAATTGAAAATATCACTAGAAAAATTGATCATTTGGATATAAGGGGTAAACCTAACACAATAAGTAAAAGATCATTATGTAGAAAACTACAAAACTCAGGTGAAAGATATAAATAGAAATATATTCTCTATTCATGGATTGTAAGATATGATATCTTTAAGATGTCAATTTTGTTCAACTTGATCTAAAAATTAAATACAATTTTAATCAAAATCCCAGACAAATTTTTTGTGAATATAGCTTAATTGATTATATAGTTTCTATGCAAAGGGAAAAGATTCAGAATAGCCAACATTATACTAAATAACGAAATTAAAAGTCTAACACTACTGACTTCAAGACTGAATAGAGATAAAACAATCAACAGTACAGATGGATATAGTGAAATAGTAGAAACATTCATCAAGGGAATAGGACAAGGAGCCTTCAAATACACCCATATTAATATAGTCAACTAATATTTGATGAAGAAGAAGATAAAATTTCAATAAGTGGTAGTGGAAAATATGCCAAAAGTTGAATATGAAAATAAATAGATGTTATACCTGTCACAAAAATTAACTAATAGTGGATAATATAACTAGATAAAAGTGAGTTATGAAACTTACAAGAGTGCTTGGAAGAAAATCTATGTGATTATGGGATTGGCAATGAGTTTCTAAAAGCACAGTGCATGAAAGAAAAGAAATGACAATTTCGGCTTTATGAAAATTAAAAACTTCTGCTCTGTGAAGAACATTGTTAAGATATTAAAAAGACAAGCCAGAGACTAAAACAAAATATGTGCAAACAACACTTATTTCATAAAGGATTTATATCTAAAATATAATATTCAACAATAATAAAACAAGCAATTCAATCTTAAAAAAAAGAACAATTGTTTTGAGCAGAGGAATCACACAAGAAGATGTACATATGGCAAATAAGGATTTTAAAATGTTCAAAATTACATGTTATTAGGCATTTTCAAATTAAGCAATATATCACAACACACACATTAGAATGACTAAAATCCAAAATGCTAACAACACCAAATGCTGGCGAATGGGTACAACAGACACTCAAGTGCTGGTGGGAATGCAAAATGGTGCCCACACTGAGGAATACACCTTGGCAGTTTCTCACAGAGCTAAACATAGTCTTATTATATGACCTAGCAATCATGTCCCCAAGTGATTTGAAATTTGTGTCCACACAAAAACCCTCACATGTATGCTTATAGTAGTTTTATTCACCCAAACTGAAAGCAGGTAAGATGTTCTTCATATATAGGCAATATGTGATATACCACAAATGAGATGTTAGTCAGCAATAAAAAGAAATGAACTATCAAACCACAAAAAGACACAGAGGGACCTTATATGTATATGGCTAAGTGAAAAAGCCAATCTTAAAATGTTACACACTTTTAATTCTAATTATATAATATGATGGAAAAGGCAAAACTTTTTGATGAAAGTTTACCAGGGGTTTGAATAAAAATGGGCTGGGATGAATGGGTGATGCACAGGGAACTTTTAAAAATTGGAACTATTTTGTATAATATTGTAATGGTCTATACAAGTCATTAAATTGCATAGAACTTTACAGAACAAAATTGAAATATAATGTATTTAAACTAAAAAATATTTAGGAGTTCTAGAGATCTCTAAAAGGAATGCCAGCCTCTGATAAGAGAATACAAAAGCACATTATAAATGTATGTTGCGTCCTCACCGAAAAGGTTGCAGGATGAGCTGACCTAAGTAACTTTGAGAAGAATGCAGTCTATAATACTAAGGACAAAACAAACTACATGTGAAAACTGTACTGTGGTTAATAAAGTTGTTTCCCAAAGTGACAGAGGCTAACAAATCTCTCACTGCTATACATTTATAATGGGTTTGAACAATGGATGACAAATGGTGGGAACCAGGTGTGTATGTTGTATATCTGGAGTGAGTCCCCATGTAGGATCTTTAAGAATCATTCCAACACAGAAATTGAAGAGGCAAATGAAATTAGAAGTGTCATTGTACTCACACTTTCTAGAGGATGAAGGCATGGTATGCCACCAGGGAGGCATATAGTAGGAGCACCCAGTAAACAGGGACAACCAGGCGGTTGGAGAGCGGACAGTGAGGACAAGTGGCCAAATGCCTTTATTGGGAATCATGGTGGAGTACACAAGCCAAAGGCATGGGTGGGGGGAGGATTTTACTGATGTGTTTGAATGTCAGTAGCTCACAGTCAGAGGAGGGTTAAAAGGGCCCTTTTAGCTAGGGCCAGCCTATCACACTGGTGCATCTCATCATCTGGGCAGGATGTTCACAGTCTGTTTCTAGGGATGTTGAGTATCCAGAAAATATGATTTTTTTAGAATTTACAAACTCCAGGAGAATATTTGGAAACAGTTATCTCACTTTTGAAGTGGGCAATTACAGATAATAATCAAGGAAAGGAAGCTAGTTTAAATGATCCACGTGGCAATGGATTGGGGTTGGAGACATCAGTATAAATAGAACTTTATCTTAATTTGTATACGTGTTAAATGGAGAATTATTTAGAGATATATGCATGTGCTGGGTTGCATGTGTGTATATACATATATATGGGTTAGTGTACACACATATATTTCAGTCCTCTGCCATCTGAACACCTAGAGACAACAAAATCCATTGGTAAAGTACATACCTGGTACTCTGATCTTCGTTCCTAATATCATGTCCCAACCAAAGGAACTGGGAAACCTGAGGAAATAGCCGATTACATGGCTGGGGCAGTAAAGGTACAAGATGAAGCTGGAGTATCTAATGGAGCTAGATAGTAATGAAGTGATAAAAAAAAAAAAACATACACATGATAAGAGCCACCTGGCATCTGAAAGAGACAAAGTTGGAAAAAAACTGAGCAAGAAAAAGGAGTATTGGATTATAACCCCATGTATTAAATAATTATGAGTCCATATGACAAAATATATAATTAAATAAATTAATAAATGGGTGAGAAGAGAAAAATCTCCCTTGCAGAATAATTTTAAATAAGTATATAGATAATCCATCTTCAGTAATGTGAAAAACATCTTTCTGTTCCTTAAGTGTGAACTTCATAGAGTGACTTCCAAATAGTATGGAAATGGAATAAAAATACTTCAACTTTACAGTAGGTAACTGTCAGAAATATTATGAAGTTCATGTATAAACCATACATACACAAATATTTCATATATATGAAATGTTTGCCTAAGAAATTTGTGGATTTTGTTAATATATACATTTTATTTTAACTACAATTTGTAATTGTTTATTGTTGAAATATAACTCACAATGTACAATGATTATTGTACATTGTACTGTGAATTTTAAAAATTCAGTTGTTGATTTAGAATATTTGTGCATTCCTCAGGATTTTCTTTCATTAGATAATGGGGTGTTATATTTCATTAGATTAGGGGTGTTGTATTTTTGAATGCCTAACCTAGATCATTTTGTACTCCTTTAAGTAGTGTTGACGTTTTTTTAGATCGACTTGAATCTTCTGGGTCTTGTGTTTACTTACGTCATTATGGCAGACCTAGAACAGCCTTTATTCTAGGGTTCATTTAGTCCTACCTCAAAGGTACAGCTTTTCGTTTAGCCACTTTGGAAAACACTTGTTTTCAAATTTTCTCCAATCTGCTTGGCTGGAACGTGGCTGTCTTTGGGCTTTCTTCTCCAAATGGCTGGTAGAGCTCTAAAATGAACCCCAAGATTCCAGACCCTGTCATACAGACACCTTCTTCGGGTATTCAGTCAAATAGTAATCTAGATGATGCTGTGATGGGATTTTGCAGATGTATGTAAAAGTCCAAATTTTTTTACCTTAAGAATTTGAGATTACCAGACAGGCTGACATGACCATGAGTCTTTAAAATGGACAGTCTTTTCCTGGTCACAGGAAAAGAGGAAGTCATAGAGACATGCTCTCCCTGGTGTGGAATAAAACGAACACCCATGCTGTGAACTGCCTGTGGTGACAACTCTGGGGGAAACTGTGTGTGTTCTCTAGGAGCTGAGAATGGCCTGCTGCTGAGAGCAATGAGGAAAATGGGGTCTTCTGTTATACAATCACAAATAAGTCAGCTCTGCCAACTACAGTGGGTTTTGAAGACCCTGATCCAAGATAAAAAGTGAAGCTGTTTCTCTCAACTGACAGGGGAATCCAGTCTTATTAGCCCAGATATGTTATTCACAGAAATTGTAAGATAATGATTATTTTCAGTTGCTAAAACTATAGAGTAATTTATTATGCAGTAACAGTACATTAAGATATTCCATTAGTTGCCCCTTGCCTGGTCTTGGGCAGTTTCCCCCTATGTATTTTAGCTTAATATTCAACCAAAGAGTAAAGGGATTGGAGAGGACTAGTGCTCATTGCTCTCTGTGTAGATGCCTCCTGTTGGGTTGTACGCCCTGAGTCTCTCAACTCCATTAGCCACCACAAACTGGCTTTTCGGTTCAGCAATAAGGTCTTTCTTTGGTTAGGTTTACCTCCCTATTTCTGGAGTCAGACGAATGCTTCCAAGGAAAAATATTAGAGTGATATATATTTTTCCCTCCAAACATCTTAGCCTTTTGCTTAATATTTAAAGCTATTGTTTCAAATATTGTACTTGAAATGTTATTTTAAATATTTTTTTTCAGTTTCCTAGTTCTTTATAGAGGGAAGGCAAGTCTGATACTATTTAATATGTCCCAAAGTCAAAACTAGAAGCTACTTATGGTTTTAATGTGTTTTCTCCACAATGCAACCCTGTAAGTGTATTACTGATGTATTTTTTTCAGGTATTTGTTTTTTGGTTGTTTGCTCTCCTCTGGTTTTGAAACTATGGGTTATATTAATGTTATTTTAGTGATATCCTTCACATCTTTACAATATTTAGTTAACAATGATTTTTTTCTAAGAACATGCATTAAGTCCTTTTATCCTTCCTTTTCCACAGCAACCTTAAAATAAATCAATCATATGAAAACCCTCCTCCAATCTAGTTATTATATAAATTTAAACTTTTCAAAGATAAAGACATTTGTCCTAAATTGCTACATTATGTCAATTCTGTTCTTGTTGGAGTTTCCTTTATCATATCCCATCCCTTAGTATTTTACTTTTTACTCAGTCTTAGGTTCTGTGGGTGGTCAAATCTCCCATTATTCTGTGTGTCTATAGCAGCAAAACACTCTTACTGTGCTTACTCTTGAAAATATTATGATTGGATATAAAATTATATGTTAGGGTTATTTTCTTTCAGCAGTGTGAAGATATTATCCCATTTTTTTTGGCATCTGTTGTTGCAAATAAAAAATTCATTGCCAGTCAGTTCTTTATTGTTAAAATGTCTTTTTGCTAGTAGCTTTTATGATTTATTTCATCCTTAATGTACAGTGTTTTCATTATAGTATGTCTAAGAATAGGTTTATTTATTTATTCTCCTTATTACTAAAAAGTACACATTTTATTAGAGGTTACATATTGTCCTTTCCCAGTTTTGAAAACATCAACATTATTTATTCAAATACAGTTTCTCCTCCAGTTTCCTATTTTCTCTCTTTCTTTATTAACTTTGTGTGGAAGTTGGGGATTTTCAGTGTATTCTCCATGGTTCTTAAGAGTTCATTCATGTTGTGTACATCAATTTTTCTGCATGTGTGCTGGCTGAGTTCCCCTTACTCTCTTCAATTTACTGTTTTTTTTTCTCCAGGCTGGAGATTTGCACAGACATTTTTGAAAAATGTTTTATTAATAGTGAAGTATATTTTATATCATGATTTCTAATCTTTTTTATACTAATAGGATACTGTATTATTTCCTTTCACAATTTCATGCTACCTTTAAATGTGATTTGATGAATTATTTCTATGTTTGAAATTATTTATTATAGTTTTGAAAAGTATTTGTTGGAATAGTATAAAGAATTATTTTAATCTGATGAAAAGTTGCCTTTCGATTGATGCAGTTTTCTCCCTTCAGTGTAAAATCTAGTGTCCTGTGTTTGGAGTTACTGCCTATGGAAATCTGGATAATATGATGAATCAGTCACGAAACAGGTGCAGGATGTCTTTCCACCTGTTTTTAACCTTGGCACTTGCAATTGCTCCAGGTAGCATTTGTCAGTTTTTCGGCCTTCATCATTCAGGATTGGAGGCCTACATCAAGCTGCTGGTCGCAGTCTATGAGCCTGGATCAAGTGTGTCGTCTCGACTGGGGGAGTTTTCCACAGAAGACAAGTTCCTGATTGGTGCTGCCCACCTCCGCACTCATCAGAGCTCATCCAACACACTTGCATCTGATATTTCGGTTCCATCTCTTCTTATGAAGATGTTTGGCTTGTGTTTGTTTTTTGATTTATATGTTTTATATTATATATTATAAATGTTTTGCCTTTTTAAGTGGTGTGTAAAATGTAAATTTACTTTACCATCACATATTTTAACTTTAACAGTAAAATTATCACTCGGTTATATGTGGGATAAAAGGGCATCTTGTGTTTCTGCTCAAAAATTTTAAATGATTCAGGAATCATTTTCCCTAACAACAGGTTTTGTCAGCCATGTGCTACATAATGATGTTCCAGTCAATGGCGGATCATGTACACGAAGGCGGTCCCATATGAATATAATGGAGCTGATAAACCCCTATTCCCTAATATCATGGTGCAGCACATTACTTATGTGTTTGTGGTGATGCTGGTATAACAAACCCACTGCACTGCCCATTGTATAAGAACGTAGTACATACAACTACGTACAGCGCATAATACTTACTAATCATAATAAATGACTATTTCATTGGTTTATGTATTTCTTTACTATGATTTTATTTATTATTTTTTTAGAATGTACTGTTTCTACTTATTAAAAAGTTTCCTGAAAAGGGTATGTTGGGTTATATCAGCAACCTCATACCTCTAGTGTTTAGAATATCTCTGGATTTCATCATTTTCTCTTGAGCTTGATTTAATATAATGTTGTTTTGTACAGTAATATTCACAGGTTTCTAGTCCAGCAGCAATAGGCTACACCATGTAGCCTAGGTGTGTAGCGGGCTATACCATCCAGGTTTATATAACTTCACTCTGTGATGTTTGTGCAACAAAGTCACCTAACAATTCATTTCTCTGAATATACTCCTGTCATTACATGATGTGTGACCATAGTCAGTGTTTTCGGAAGAAATACCATCACCATTTTGTACATGCTTAAATAAAAGTCACTTTTCCAAGAAAATATAATTTTTATTTTATATAGGTTTCAACCATTAGACTCATCAATCATTGAGAATGTTATACACATTAAATTTGAATTTAAGCCACATGAGATAAATCATAGTGTAGTCATTTCAAGTTTGGGCTCTGTAGCTAGATGTCATCAGTCTGTATTCTGGTTATATTATTTTATAACTTTGTGATATTGCTTAGGATTTTAAAATTTTTCATGTTTTAGTTTTCTTGGTATATAAAAGGATGGAGATATATATATATGTCCACACACACACACACACACACACACACATATATATATATAATATACATATATATTTATATAATGGTATTGAAATTCTCATACATTTTTTCAAAATTAATGTCAGTATACTCATATACAAAGTAGTTAGAACAGTGCTTCACAAAGTACCTTTTGCTTATGAAATTACAAGGAAGTAGATATCAGAAACACTGGAAAAATAGTATTCAGAAAATCATTCAATTCAATTTAGTGTTTTCTGCTATTAACTGTATTGGCCAATGAATATGAAAAATCAAAAATCCTGAAGAAAACCAGAAAAGTCTAAATGTATCCAGTGATTTTTAAAACTGTATTATTATGCTTCTGTGAATAATTTGGACCCTGGAATGATATAAATAACATTTTTAAGAGAATCTAATGATTTTACTACTAAATTAAATATGGCTACACAATATTTCAAATTTTTACTATATGTGGAACAACATATATCCATCTACACACTCCTCCATGAAAACCTTGAACATTCCTTTCCACTGCTTTGCTGTTCATTTAAGGCAATTTAATAGATCCCAAAAAGTGAATGGAATGAGCTAACAGATCTTTAAAAATCAATGCATGAATTAGGTCTCTTCATAAAATAGTTGAGGAAATTTTCAAAAAGCATATTTTCCAAGATGTCAACTTGCTGCTCAACTGTCTCACAGCTAATAAAAATAAGTACAGC
>CM052543.1:97247064-97290130 GCA_028533065.1 Trachops cirrhosus
AAGGGAAGGAGAGAGGGAGAGAAATATCAATTTATGGTTGCTTCCTGTGCATTCCCTACTGGGAACTGGCCTGCAACCCAGGCATGTGCCCTGACTGGGAATCGAACCATGATCTCTTGGTTCACAGGCCCGCACTTAATCCACTAAGCTACACCAGCCAGGGCCAAAATAGATCAGTTTTAACACATCTGGTTAGAAAATATAGTGTACTATATTTCTATAATATCAGTTAAAAATAAATAAAAATTTCATTTCCCAATCTGAAGGATATAAAGTATCCAGGAATATTTGACATATAATAAATCAGTCATAAAGAAAATATTGAAACTCTATTGAAAACTGTATAAAAAGGCATTAATATTTAGAAAGATATTTCTTATTTTTCTGATAGGATAATTCGGCCCTGTGTAGATGTAAATGATCTCTTTGTTTATTTCTGTTAGTGATTGGAAATACGTATATTTAAATTCATAGTCTTTGTTCTTTTTAGCTCAGTTTCCAAACATCATCATCTGAATTTAATATTACTGTGTCACTTTGAAAAGAATCACTTTTTATATTGAATAGTCTTTCTATTGTCATGAATTTATTAATTTCATTGTATGTTAAAAAAGAAAAAATTTAGAAGGATTATGTGTATTTCTTTTCAGGTAGCCATTCTATTGTAAAGGATACTGGTAGCCATATAGAAATATCTACCCTATGAGTTACTCCTGTCAAAAATTATTTGTACGATATTGTCCAGAGTTTTTATGGGACATTTTATTGTATCCTAGGAAGATCCTTGTGTTAAATATATCACTCAGGAGCCTAGATCCTTAGCTGTTTCTCAGTTTTATTCCCATAACTTACATTGCAAATGTCCTGGAATATTCAAATGATGCATTCTCAGAATGACTTTTGTTTCTTGCCCTCAGTGTCCAGCCGTTAAGTCAATCCTTGCATTATTATCTGGTATGTGGACACCTCCATGTTATTATCTCCATTCTGGTCTTCAAGTCAAATTATTTTAAAGCAGTTAATATATATTATAGCATATTTCATTAAAAATGTTTTAAGCCTCATTCCTAAGCAATTTCTAAGCAATTGTATTTGAGTAAGAGTACCCAGCTAAATAACTACAGTTCACTCTAGATTTTTGTTATTTTGAAGCAGCCTTTAGATGTATAAGAGTGTTTTCCTATGGTTCTGTCATGGAGATCATTATGTCCCATCAGAAATAACAGGTCTTCAAAGGGAAAGAATTGGTACAAATATCTATTCTTCATGAGTTTCTCCCACAGTGCTCAGGGACATATGACATCACACCCTTTAACCATTTTGAGCCTATTCTGATAAACCACAACAATATTTAAATTATAAAGCAGCAGATCTTGATTATGAAAGTATTCATGAAATAGTTGTACTTAATATAATTCTGCCTCTGCAGAATGCTTTGAAATAATTTCATTCAACTATTACTTATTGAGCACCCATCATATATATTGAGGGGAAGCAGAGTTTGCTACACAAAAATATGCTTTTGAGATATTCATTACTTCAGGCTGGCTATGTTTAAGAAACAAAGGACTCAAGCTCTTATTGTATGAATTGTTAAAGGGACTTATCTAAGAAAAAGAAGATAAAAAACATGTGTAGTAAAATGACAGGAAATTCACAATTATTAACAACCACACCTGAAAACAAAAAGAAACTAAGCGAACAACTAGAACAGGAATGGAACCACAGTGGAGGGTTATTACAATGGACATCACATGGAGGGTTAGCAACAGGGGAGTGGGAGGAGGAGAGAGTGGGGAGAGGTACAGAGAATAAGTAGGAATGAAGGTAGATAGAAAATAGGGGGAAGGCAAGAATAGTATGGGAAATGTAGAAGCTAAAGAACTTATGACACATGGACATGAACTAAAGGGGGGAATGTGGATGAGAGAGGGTGTTCAGGGTGAAGGAGAATGAAGGGGGGATAATAGGACAACTGTAATAGCATAATCAATAAAATATATTTAAAAAAAGAAAAAAAAGAAACAAAGGACTCAGAAAGAATCTTTGAACCTCCCACATTACCTGTGTAGGGGAATTCAGATAGAAATATCTGCTTAAAGGAAGGGAACTATCACCTTAGCATAATATGAACTAAGTATGGCAGACAGGGAAGAACCCAGAAAAGTCTTTCAACTCCCCTGTTTGTCTCATTGTGTCTGGGTTCACTGGCAAGAATTTGTTTACTAAGTGTTTGTTCTTCCTCACCAACCTGTTAATTATTTATTTCCCCTGTGAAGTCTCAGAGCCCTGCTTCCCTTTACTTAGTCCAGAAAAGCATATAAGCTTTATCTGCCCATTTGTCTTTGCATCCCATATTCTTCAGGAACCCTTACATGTATATATGTAATAAATTTGTTTTTTGTTCCATTAATCTATGTCATGTCAATCTGATTATTAGACCAGCCAGAAGAATTTAGGGCAGAAGGAAATTATTTTTTTTTCCCTACAGCATTCTCTTGGTTATGCACCTTGGAAGAAAAAGGTTAAAAGAACAGTCCTTTTGTTCAAGCTGCTACTGTTTATCTTGATTGTTGGACAAATGAACACATTTTTATAAAACAAGGTATTTTTTGTATAAGAACATTAAAAATGCTTTGTTGAACTATGGGGTTTTGTTGTTCAAAAAGGGACAATACACAGCCTGGCGGGGGAAAGACCAGGAAGTCTGCACTAAAGAACAGACATTTGAAATGAAGGGCAAATTGAATTCCAGCCTCTGTATATCCTCATCAGAGAATATGTTTACTGATTTTTTTAGAGAGAAAGAAAGCAGTGGTGGGGGGAGAGGGAGAGAAACATCAATGTGAGAAACATCAATGTGAGAAACATTGATTGGTTGCCTCCCCTGTGTGCCCTGACTGGGGACTGAACTAGCAACCTAGGCATGTGCCCTGACCCACAATATTTTTCGGTGTACCAGACTATGCTAAAACTAACTGAGCCACTCAGCCAGGGTCAGCATCTATATTTACATTAAGAGAACAAAGTGAAATTGCTCTGAACTCCTCATTCCAAAATTGGATTACTAAGTCCGTAAGTGATGTAATGAACTTGAGCAAATATAAAATCTTTCTAGACTCCATCATATCATATATGTGATAAGGATAATAGCATGTTAACACAGGGATGCTATCAAGTTAAAATAAGAAAAGATTTTTAAAGCTTGTAGTATAGTCCCTGTCATGCAGTACATGTTCAAATTTAGCTTGAATTTAGCTTTAAATTTAAATTTAGCTTTATCTTATTAATGTTGTTACAATAATAATTGTAGTTATTACATCTTAGTTGGGGAGGCACAATAACAGTAAATAAATATGAGCAAAAACTTGGAAACAACAGCATGAATATTTTTGAGAAACTATAAAAGTTAATTTTGAGTTGAGCATATGGTTCATTTGGAGAACAGTGACAGGGTGGCAGTGCTGGAAAAGTATGTTGGGGATTTATAGAGGGGATTATGTGCCAGGTTAATAAATTTATAATTAATTTGGCATACAAAACTGAGTCACAGAAGTTAATTGAGCGTGGAAGTGATATAATTTGGACTGTTCTTTAAGAAGATTAGTCATGGGCTTGTGTAGAAAAAGAGGCAAGAAGGCCAGTTCGAAGCCCATTAAAGTGGTTATTGCAAAGGGAATAATATCCTCTACAAGCATAAGCACTGCAGTCAGTAATGGAAAGAAGTATTCCAGGAGGATTACTAGAGATGGAGCTGCTTATGTGCGCTCTGGGCAGAACACAGAAAGTGATGTTGAGCTGAGCTGACTAAGACTGCTCTCAACAACTGGACATCGAGTGGGAATTATAAGTAAAATAGGGAAGCAAGAATTGAAGAAATTAGTTCTGTGGAAAATGTGGTATGTTTTGATTAGTACATAATAGGCTTGAGAAATTATAGGGATATACAGTTTAAGGAAACAAAGCCAGTGAAAATCCAAGATGGACCTCAAGAGAGAAGAGAGCTCAGGACTATAGCAGATGTTTGGAGTCATTTATATTGAGTATGACTTTAAGACATTGGAGAAGTTAAACCTTAAAAAATAGAGGTTTGAGAAAGAAAATAAGAGCCTTTCTAAACAGTTGTAATCCATTTTAGGCTTCCACAAGTGTTTGCTCCAATCCTAAGCATACACTCATCATAGATAATTAATACATTACAAATCTGTTCATTCTAAATTCAAGGTTGCTTATAAAGAACTTGGCAGAGGGTGGACAGGTAACCATGTGAGCAGATGCATAATCTGTTACCTACACTGAGGGGTTACATAACAAATTAGTGCTTTACCCAGGGGTTCTTAAATAGGCAGTTTCAGAATTAACCATTTTCCTCTCATACTTCCATTTTTATTGACTATTAAAACCCCTTCTTAATTTTATCTCTAGATTATATCTTAAGATGGAGCTATTCTGTCTAAGAGTTTTGAATTTATTATCCATACACTATTTTTTCTATTACACTCTCATATTTGTAATACCATTAGGGTAAGTGGTCCCTTTCCTCTCCAATTGTAGCTTTAGCTCCTTTGAAACAAACTGTCCTTGACTTGGTGCAGTTTTATGATGACAGTATGATAAGATTTTAAAAATGAAATGACTGTGTTTGCTGAAATCAACATTTCATTTGAATTTATGTTCCTTGTGCCCTAAATATAATATATAATCTGCTTAGCAATATTTTCCAATTAATACTGATAATAGAAGTATAAGGAGCTCATTTTTCATTGGATATATGAAGAGAATGAAAAGATAAAGCTTTTAGAAAAGAAAGAAAGAAAATAGGTCATAGGAAATATCAGATAAAAATTTTTAGTTAAATATGGAGTTGTCAAAACTTACAATGGTATAAATTATTTGTAAATAATATTTTGGTAACCTTTAAATATTTTGTTAACAGATGAAGGATATATTGCTAAATAATAATAAGAGGAAATATGATAACCTAGAGAAAAATGTACATATAGATAATTTTTTCAAAAGTTAGACATTTATGGGAAAAGATTAAAATTCTGAGCTAAATATAACTATGCTGTCAATGCTGTTTATCACTATTGATCTTGACTGCCATACTGTGAACAGAACAAGAAAAAAAGAGAATGATAAAACCCTATCTTAAAATTCCTTCAGATATCTACAATATCTTTATATTAATAAGTATGAATAATATTTGATTCTTATTTCAACTTGCTTTCTTTGCTACAAATATTGGCTCTAAAAATAAACACATCAATATTTATGGTTTGGACACCTTATTCACCTTACTGGATCTAATTCCAAACAGCAGCTCCAATCCCACGTCTCTCATCTCAGGGTGGCAACCAACAATGTTAGTTTTTTATGCTGTCTCTTCTAGTTATTATTTACTGTCATTCTTATAGCTAGAATTGTGTGCCCTTTTTTTATGCCAACAGACCTGAAGAAAAAAAAAACAGCAACCACAGATTGCTAAGAGGTTATTTTTATAGCCTGTTTTATCAAATACCATCTCATGGGAAGTAAATATTATTTATCCTAAAACTTTCAATATTAATATTTTGTCTGCAGGATACTATCATTTAGAAAAACAAAAAGTGAAATATTCTGCATCTGTTAATTCTCCTAGGTATTATGTCTTGGTCATTCTAGATTTTATATTCCCTCTTGTATGGATGTTCTATGGCTATCAAATTTTAAACACAGAAAATTCTTACTTCATGGTGGTGCCCATTTTTCTTGACTCTTCCAAGTTTTTCAAGAACTAACATACATATGCACAATTCCTAGCATTCTAACCTATATTTTTGCAAATTCTTTCATAGGTATTAGTATCATATCTGAACAAATTTACTGTTGTCTCTTCATCTCTCCTGCCCTGGAAAATGAAACTAGTCCATCTCTATCAATAGGATGAACCAGCACAATAAAATAATACCTGTCTATATTGATCTACCCATACAAAAATATTGTATTTTATTCCCATTTTCTACCTGAGAAGAAAGGAGTTCAGAGAGGTTAATTGACTTGTCTACATAATGTAGTGAGTATGTGGCAGAGGAAGTGCCTGAATTCTGAACCTAGGTCATTCCTCCGACTTCAGACTCATTAGTTTTTTTATTTCCAATTACTTTCTTCACATAAATACAAAATCCCAGCACTACAGCATGAAGTGATGTATATAGATTAGCATTTTTATTTTCTATTTCTTCAAGGTGTTGAAGCGCTGGCCTTAAATAAGAACTTTGGGGTTGACTTTGCTTTGGATAAATACATCAGTTAAGAGATGCAAGCTTCAATCATACAGGATAATAGATGATCTGCTGAAGAGAGAAATTGATTTTGAAGTTGTAATTTACTTGAAGTGTTTTGATGATCTCATAAAATACAGGCACAAAATTGAAGTTATTTAGAATTTTATGGCTCTCTTAAAGCTTGAATTACTACTTCAGTGCCAAAGTCCCCAGGAAAGATGATCCACAGGTTGCTGTATTACAGACTATATATTTATCACACTGTGAATATATTTGTTGGTATAGAAGTTATTTCTTTACCCTCTTCATCTTTTATTCATTACCTCTCTCTCCCATTCATTCTCTTTCTCTTTTTCTACTTCTCATTCTCTCTTTCTTTCTTTCTGTCTCTTTACCTGACAAGTGGCTCACTCTCATAATTCTTGGTTATCTGGTCCACATTTATATTCAAAATGATTTTATTTAGGGAACTGGAAAGAACTACATATGTATCATCTAATTAGGTCTCAGCCATTTCTCTTGAACACATTCCTGGTGTTATATTATTATATGGGACTTTGTCATTTATCTTTACCATTTTTCATGTAATATCTGTAAGCAAGAACAATGATCAAGAAAGAGGGTGTAAGAAAACAGTCTTCTCTTGCTAGTCTCTCTCATGGGAGGTGGGTAGAAAAGGTAGCATGAGAACCTGGAAAGGTTGCTCTAGTCCAGTAGTCCTCAGTCCTGGGGAGATAAGATGTAGAATCATCTGGGGAGAGTTTTGAACCTCCAATCAGAATCCCTGAAGAAGATAGATTTTTAAGTTCCCAGGTAATTTTAATGCATGCAAAGTATAATAACCACAGTTCTAGTTGAAGTCCCTTTATCAGGGGCATGACAACAAAAGTCCTACCCTCTGATGGTGTATGTGTAGATAGAAAGTTAGTTATATAGGTAGACAGAAGCAAAAATCAAATAATTCATATTTCTCAATTGGTTCAAAACTTAGAAAAGTAAAAGTGATGTGATTCATTATCACTGGCTCAATTCTTACTTTGGGATGATAGTACACTGGAAATACACTTCATCAATGATTTTTAAAATGTGGTGCATAAACTCATTAATGACAAATATAATCATTTATATGGTAAATGATGACTATGCTTTTTTAAATAATTTTATGTGCTTTAATGTGTAATAGAAACTTATATGTGCCCTAGAAAAATATGTTTTTATGGATATCTTTGATTAAAATGAGCTCTAAATAGAAATTATTGCAATATCCCATTTATTCAGACCACATAGTTTACAGGCAGCATTTAACCTACTGGTGAAAGTTCTAAACCACATGTTTCCGAATCTTGTCAGATTGTTGGAAGTAAGATTAGAGAGATGATATAGATTACATATGTGGATTTTTAACAACTGAATTTCTAAAAACTTCCTGCATTCTTTTATAGTGACAAGTTGAAAACTGCCTTTAAAATGGAATAATGATTTAATTAATCATGTTTTTATAAACATATAGCTAAAAATGTTTGAGACTGTAATTTGTTTTATGTTGTTCTGATGATAGTAATGGTTTTTGAAGCATTATTAAGCTGTGCTGAAAATTGGAATTTTTAAAGCATAAAGGTGCTGATTTCAAATATGGAGATTATAATAAAATATTCATATATTCTGTACAGATATGAAAATCATTTTAATAAATCAATTAAATAGTACTTTGGTATTGCTTAACTACTAATTGCAAAAAATTTATACAAAATTATATATTTAATTTTTGGATATTGACAAAGAGAAGAGGTTTAATTTTATGTCATCTATAAAGAACCATTCATAAATTCTAATATTAAATATTTCAATCTATAATGGTATTTTGAACCCCACAGAAAGGAACATTTGTTTTTTTTAATAAGAAAGTATTCAAGCATCATAAAAAAGGATATGCATTGTGACTGGGAATAATGATTGTAAAACAGTGGATGTGTCATTTATAGTGTTACATTTAATTAAAAACATTGAAGCCAGTATTGTGAAAACACTTAATTTTTTTTTACGGTAAAGGCATTTTCAATAACAAGCATGAACAATGTTTAATTAGTTTTCTCTGTGAAACTAGAATTATAGGTATAACTGGAATCTTGATTTATCAATAATGAAACCAGAATGAAAAGCTATGTTATACTAACAGTATGAACTCAGCTAATTATTTTTCAGATAATAGCTGCATGCAAACAGTTTTCCTCACACCTATAACCAAGAAAAGACAATTTTTAAAATAATTAACAACTTACTGATGTGAAGACAAACAGAATACAGCCTAGAAACTGTGTTTTGGAAAGTGCAGGAAATCATAAAGCCATAGTTTGTCCATTATAAACATTATTATTTGAATCCAAGTTGGATGTTACTTCAATTTTGCTGCTTCAGGTGCTGAATTAGACTCAGATACAGACACAGAAGCCCGCCGCACCAGACACACCACATGAGGAACTGTGTTATTCATTCTACAGGCAGGCCACCTGAGTTTTATTCTTTCTTTCTCACCATAAATAAGTATTTGTTCTTTAGTGATGTTTGCATGTTGAACTTCCATGCATGAAAGTACTCTGCCTGCATTGAGAAAATGTCTTCCAAGTAAAACTTCCTTTCAGAGGCAATACATACATGCTTTTTTTATCTTTGTGTGCTAGCAGATTTAATTATTTCTCTTATCTTTAGAGGCACAATTATATTGGAAAATTTAACTTGGAGGGACATGCCAAGATTTATGTAATTGGTTTTATATTATTATCTAAAGGATTCACTAATAAACAGTTTGAATATTATGTAGATGTTTGTTAATGGCAAACCTTTATTGTTACGAATGAGTTAGTGTTGGTGTATGGGTGAGAAACTTCACCATTACTTTGTGAGTATTACCAAATAATTTGAACCAGTCAGAAAAAATAAAACCCAAATCTTGTTCAGAAGACTTTTTGAAGTTGGTTGAACAAAATTTCTATTACTTTTTTAGAAATTATTGTGTAATAACATATCAAATCAGAAAACACTGTTATGCAGCTTTTGGCCTTTTATGATTATACATCTATGAGTTGACAACCTTAAGGAGAAGCAGCACCATACCTAGAGAACAGAATTGAATGTTTGTGTTAGAATTTTTTATTTTTAACTATTAATTCAAGCAAAATACCAATTTCATTGACTGATCAGAGTAAATCTCATTCTTTTAGGGAAAATTGTTTTTGGATACAGATTTTTGGAAATTAGGTCATGTTTATTTTTGTAGTTAATATTACTTTAAGTTTTAAAATTTTAATTACACAATTTTATTTTCTTTTAATTGCATTATTTGATTTTTTGGCACAATAATTTCTTATGGTGCTTCTATACTGGCAAGTGATATGAGTTCACTTTAAAGAAATATGAATAAAATTAAATTTTTAAACATTCTTTAAATTTAATAAATAAGTCGATTGAAGTAAATAATGATAATTGTAACATGCAGACACATCTAAAGAGCTTAGATAGTATACAAATGACTGCAGTTGTTAAATATTACTCATATCATTGTCAGTTATTCTTCCTCTCCATTGTTTTATGTCATATATCAACTTATTTTTTTAAATATGATTCTCTCCCTTAATATAGAAAATATTGTGGCAAGCAGAAAAGAAGTAGATGTGTAGAAGAAGAATAAATAGAATTAGCAATTCACTTATTGATTGGATTGGTTTCTCTGAGAGAAAGACCAGGGGAAGTTAAAAATAACTCTTTCACTGAAGCTTAACAAGATTTTCTTTTTTTTTTTTAGCCCCTCTCCACTATCAACTACTGTTTCCTTAATAGTGTACTCTATGTATTTTAAACTTGTGAATAAGAGCTGAGCAGCAATTTTTAAATATGTTACATATTTAAAACCATAAAGAATTTAGAACATAATGAACACTCACCACAGAGTTTTAGAAATATGATTTACTTGCTTTAAGTTTTCTATTGGTTAATGGTGCAAAGACAGTTGTAGCACTATTTGTAACATGGTTTTGAAGCTGTTTCCACTCATTCCTCCCTCTCTGAAAGGGAATTGAGTCCTTGAAATTTCTATGCATTTTAAGCATCTATACATTCATACAAGCTTATTTATCCTTAAATATAGTATTATTTATGTATTTTTAAAAAAATTTCCCTTCATTTTAATTAAATTTATTGGGGTGATATTAGTTAATAAGATCATATAGTTTCCAGTGTACATTTCAAAAACACATCATCTGTATATTGCACTGTGTGCCCACCACCCAAAGCCAAATCATCTTCTATCACCATCTGTTTGGCCCCCTTTACTACTTTCTCAACCCCTTCCCTCTGGTAATCCCCATACTGTTATTTGTGTTGAAAAATTTTTGTTTGGGTTTCTTGTTTGTCCATTTGTTGCTTTTAGTTTTATATATCACATATGATTAGTTCTTAACATTTTCTGTCTGGCTTATTTTACCTAGCATCATATTTTCAAGGCCCTTCTGTGTGGCAATATTTCATCTTTGCTTATGACTGAGCAGCATCCCATTGATTATATATATCATATCTTCTTTACCCAATCATCTATTGAAGGACACTTTGGTTGTTTCCATGTCTTGGCCACCATGAATAATACTGCAGTGAACACATGAGTGCATATATCTTTGTGAAAAAATCCTTTCAAATTTTCAGGGTAAATGCCCAAAAGAAGGGTCGCTGGGTTGTTTGGTGATTACTCTTAATTTTTTGAGGAACGTCCATATTGTTTTCCATAGTAACTATACCAGTTTAATCCCCGCAGCAGTAAATGAGGGTTCCTTTTTCTACACAACCTCTCCAACATGTATTACTTGTCTTGTTGATAATATTTAATATACCTGTTTAATGCAATTCCTATCAAAATCCAATGCCATTTAAAACAATAGATTAAAAAATTATCAGATCTGTATGGAATCACAAAAGACCCTGAGAAGCCAAAGCAATCCTGAGAAAAAAGAATGAAGCTGGAAGTATCATACTCCCTGACTTCTAATTATACTATGGAGCTACAATAATCAAACAATATGATATTGGCAGAAAAATAGACACTCTGACCAATGGAAAAATAAACTGAGAGCCCTGAAATAAAGCCACATGTATATGAGCAAATAATTTTTTAAAAAGAAGTTGGAAACATACAATGCAGAATAGAAATCCTCTTCAATAAATGGTGTTGGGAAAATTGGAAAGCCACATGCAAAAGAATAAAACTAGATTATTGTTTATATCCATACACAAAAGTTAATTCAAAATAGATCAAAGACTTAAATGTGAGACTAAAACAATAAATTACATAAAAGTATTGGCATTAATCTTATGGACCTTGGTTTTAGAGAAGAATTTATGAATGTGATACCAAAGGAAAGGGAAGTAAAGGCCAAAATAGATAAATGAGACTATATGAAACTAAAAAGCACCTTTGTACAGCAAAATAAATTGTCAACAACAACACAAAAGACAGCCAGCAGAATAGGAGAAGATATTTGCAAACAACAGCTCTGGCAAGGGTTTAATATCCAAAATATATAAAGAACACATAAAATTAACTCAACACCAAATAATCCACTTATAAAATGAGCAGAGGACCTGAATGCTCACTTCTCCCAAGAAAGCATACAAATGGTTGGCAGATATATAAAAAGATGCTCAACTTCAGTAGTTATTAAGAAAATGCATTTCAAAACTACAATGATATATTTATGTAGCTTAAACTTGCATGCATTTATTATAGTATTTATAATGATTTTTGACTTGTTTTCATTCAAGCAACATGTTTTAGAATTGTTTGTTTTGATATATAAAGAAATATTGTTTGTGAGTTGTTGCTACTATACTCCTTTGACTGCATCTATTAACTCTGTTTCATTTATGCTTTCATCAACTGGTGGACATTGAGTTATTTCCCAAATTTCAATTCCATAATCAAAAACTTCCTTTATTTTCTGCATATGCTTTTGTGCATATTTAGAAATTTATGTAAGACATATCTAGATGTTATAATTGAAAGGTAATTGATTATATTCATCTTTTACTTTAAAGGGATGTCAAATTGTTCTAAAAGTGTTTTGGTCTTTATATTCTATTGCACAATAAAGTAAACACCTTTTTAATGCTAGGCACAAGATGGCAATATCAAGCTTTACATTTTGCCAATCTGATAGATATAAATATTTTAATTTATGATTTTTAATGCTAATCAGGAATAACTTACATATTTACTATTGTGTTTTGCTCCTCTGTTAATTATGTTTATATCTTATTTTCTCTTTTTCTCTTTTTCTATTTTTAATATAATGAATCAAACACATTATTGCAAATTCTGAATATTCATCTTTGGTTGGCTATGTGCAATGAAAATATATTTGCCTAGGTTTGGTTTCTTTTAAACTCTTAGAACATTTTATCATACTGAAAAGAAGTTTTAAACATTATTCTAATCAAGTATTTTTATTGGGGCTTTCTGTCATTGAGAAACATTATTCCCAGAGAATATGAAAATGTGCTTTTATATATAGATCTGAAAATTACAAAGTTTTTGTTTTACAAATAGTCTAATCTATTTTTTGGTGTGATACTAATTGGCAGTATAATTTTTATTTTCATATGAGGAGCTTTTTGGCTCAGGATCATTTATTAAAGACTTGAATCCATCTCCACTAATTTCTAATGTTTTATTCAATTCTCCTTCTCTGTTTGTGTCAATTTATTGGTTCTCTATTTTGTATAGTGCTGATGTATATGTTTTCCACTCTGCCAATTCTACTATCCTTTACTATTATAACTGCAACAGTCTTACCAACTGATAAGAAAAACCTAATTTTCCTCTCATTTCTTCTAAGAAAATAATTTGGGCTATTCCTGTCCCTTTATTCTTCCATATAACTTTGGAATCAGCTTACCATTTTATATGATTAGAAAATGTGTTGTAAAATGGACTCTTCTAAGAAAAAGAAGAAGATCAAAACTGTAAATAGTAAAATGACAACAAACAACTATCAACAACTGAACCTAAAAAAAAAACATAAACACACTAAGCAAACAACTAGAACAGGAACAGAATCACAGAAATGGAGATCAGATGAGGGAGTGGGGACAAAGTTACAGGGAGTAAGAAGCATAATCGGTAGGTGCAAAATAGACAGGAAGAGGTTAAGAATAGTATAGGAAATGTAGAAGTCAAAGAACTTATATGTATGACCATCGACCTGAACTGAGAGGGAGGAATGCTGGAGGGAGGGGAGATGCAGGGTGAAGGAATTGAAAGGGGAGAAAAAATGGAACAATTGTAATAACATAATCAAAACATATACTTTGAAAAAAGAAAATGTGTTGAGATTTTTATTGAAAGTGATTGGAATTCACTTATGAAGTTGGAAAACCTGGACACAATTTGGTCTGTTATAAAATAATTGATATGGCACACACTCTGTGATTTTGAGTATTCTCATCCTTGTGGTTGTATGCTGCATCCTCCAGAATTCCCAATACAGAACCAAGTTTTGTATTTGGTGTTCAGGGATCAATCCCAGGACAGAGTGACATTGGAGACACTCCCAACACAGTATGTGGCTCATTCCTTTTTGGCTGCATGTTTGTGCTTGCTCACTCCAACCTTCCTTTATAAGCCCCTTTATATGATCAACAAACCCAGGCAGACTGCTGTTCGTCAACTTCTTTCAAGATATCCCTGGATTTTAACCAATGAAGCTGACTTCACTTTCTTACCAAAATGACCCATTTTGCTTTGTTTATTTATTTATTTATTTTTTAATTTTTGGCAGGAGTCACCTCTTCTGTATAATTACAACATGAAAAATTGTAGGCAATTAACTTCAGCTTTGGAGACTTGTGGGTTCATGTTCCATTTTCTGTTTAATCTGTTGTGGATTACAGATATACCTGATACAATTTATTTCAATATTCAATCTATCACTGTTCTATATTTAGGGCTGAACATTATAAAATGTTAATAATTCACAATTCTATATTGCCTGGAAATACATGGCTAATAGTTTTTTAATGTTTGTGGTGGTATGGGCTTTTTCTTTAAAGAAAGTTGGAATGGGGCGGTGAGTAAAAAATCAATTTGAATCAGACAATTGGAAAAATATTGGGAAGATTAAAAGGTTAAAAAAAGGGAGGTTCATTATTGAACCTATCCCTTACAGTCATAGAATTACTAAATGATGAAACTCCCTTTACACATTTATTCAGTATCAGTGGTGATACAAACTCATTAGAGATCTATAAACTGCTACTTCTTAAAATAAAAATGGTTATCAATTTAGTTGGAGTTTGTATTTACTATGAAATGAAATTGGTTGAAGATAATCTGTGCCCTCAAATCTCACAGTGATATTTGAGTTTTAGTTGAAACAAAAATAGTTTGAATACTCTGCCTTGAAGAGTATAAATCCAGTAGGAATTAAGGTTATACTTGGTTACAAAATAGTAACAGAAACTTAGATACATAAAATAGACTGACAGCTGGCAGAAAGGATGAACGGATTGGATGAAAGGTGGCAAAGGGTTAAACCCAGGAACATTTATACACAACCCATAGACATGGGCAACAATTTTGGGACTGGCTTCTGGCAGAAGGCAAGGTGGGGCTGGGTGGAGGTAGGAAAAGGAAGAAGAAGTGGAAACAACTGTAACAGCATCAAAAATTAAATTAAAAAAGAAAAAATGGTTCGAGAGAGAAAATAAAGAAGGTGACTCAGAAAATAATAATAAAAAATAAAGTTGCACTTGGCAATAATGATGTCACATAAGTGTATCTATAAATACTATAGCTGCTGACATTAATGTGGATCTATAAATGTATATACACAAAAACATATTCATAACAAAGTAAGGAAACACTCATAATTACAGTACTTGTTTCTGTAACCGGTCACATGCTCCTAGCTAATATTTAAGACTACCTTTTTCCACTACCTATTTGGTATTCTCTTTAGCTTCAGCAAACACCTCACAAGGTCTTGATTCTTTACCTGGTGAGTAAACCAAGCTTTCATTTCTGCAGGGTCTGGGAATCACTAGTCCCATTTGAATTGGGTTGTATTTTTCCATTGACCTTAATCAAAGGGCACAGTAATGCTAAGATATACTCCAAGGGATAGCCTATATTCCAGACATACTCTTTCCCACCTCCATGGTAAAGTCCCATTTCCCTTGGTGATCACCTTATCAGCCCAGTAACTCACTCCTCTGCCTGTTGCTTCAGAATGTCCAGAGAGTCCCAACTTTCAGTTCAGTGGAATCATTGAGTGTATCCTGGTAGAAGTATCCTCCCTATAGAACACAGACTTCTAGGCCGGACAATCATAACACATAGAAACAGGAAACAAAAGTTTGGCCTAATGGTTTACTAGGAGTATAGGGAGTGGTAGCATTCCAATCTCTACCCTCGAATGAAACCATTTTTTTGGATGTGTGAGTCCTGGCTAAGTAAAAAAGAATATATTGGATGCTGATTCACAGCGTATACAGCATTCTGGGGAACCTTGTCCCAATCCTGCAAGACATTGCCACCCAGCTAGCAAGTATTGACACCACATAGCTTTTTCAAAAAGGTAGTTTTACTATTTCACCAAACTAAATGCTTCAGGATGGTGAGGAGCATGGTAAAACCAGTGATTTCCATGAGACTGGGTCCATTTCTACACTTCATTACTTTGGAAGTGAGATCCTTGATTAGAAGTATTACCTTATGGAATGCCACTATGGTGGCTAAGGCATTCTATAATTACACAGATGATACTTTGGCAGAAGTATTATATGCAGGGAAGGCAAATCTATATCTACAACACATGCTAATTCCAGGAAAAAGAAAAACCCCTTTCACAACAGGAGTGATGCAATGAAATCAACCTGCCACCAGGTAGCCATCAACACAAGCTGGAGAAGTGAAGACAGTGTATCAGGAATGAAGATCATGGACATTTGGGCTACTTCTTCATGTAACTTATTTGCTCTTTCAAGGCCTGCTCAGGCTGGATCACACATATACTATTTTTGTTGATAATGGAATGCCAAGTTATGTCTTAATGGGTAACAATATGCCCAACTCATGATTGTCAGTTCAAGTCACATGGTAACTGGGTGGCTCATGATTAAACATCCAGTCTCTGCTAAGACTTAGTAGCAGGTCAAAAGCTGTTTTTGAAAAGGAGAAGCAGTTATTGTCACAAGCATATGTTTGTGGTATAGTCTTTCCTATAGTCACCTGGACAACTGCCCAGCTAGCTGCATGCTGAGCAGCCCAGCACTAAGAAATAGACAAGAGACACACACAATAACTATGCTTTTCACTCAGCTTTTATTGAGGGCAGGTTCACTCAAAGTAGAACATCAACATACATTAATATCCTACCCACAATGTAACAATCTAAGAGAAATGTAACACACATACAGCAATCAATGCAGGATAATGAATCCAAGTCCCAGAGTCTCAGTCTGTAGGCCCGGAAGACAGCACAGTGGGAAAAGGAGTTGTCAGCCTCTTGCAAAGAAGGATCTTTGGAGCCAGGTGGGCACCAGGGCAGACAAAGTACCCAGTCCAGCAGGGCAGAGCCTCTGGTGGCTGATGTAGTGTGGAGCAGCACTCTAGTGTGTGGACTCAGCAGTCTCAGCAGTGGTCTGGAGCCTGCCTCAGTGATACTTTGAAAGTGGTGTATTTCACTCTTCTGGGTCTTCAGATAATTTTCTTGGCATCCCTGATGCCAAGTAGGGAATTTTCCCAAGGAGCCTATGAGTGGTACATGGCTGTTCTGCTTGACACCCCTGATGGCAAGTGTGGAACTTCCCCAGAAACCTATCTATGGGGGGTCCCCACTCTGCAAAAATGTCTGTTCTAATCATATATGCAGATATCTTAGGTGTGTATCCTTGCCAGATGCCTGCTCTGACTTAAGCAGTTTCTTTCTTGAACCAAAGTGTCATGGCTGACTGGCAGCCATTTTGGTTGACATGAGTGACTCCGCTTTGTTTTCTAAACTTTATGCTATCTTGATCAAGCCAACACCATTTTATTGGTCCTGCTCTCCATAGTTATACGCAGAAGCTGGCTAGTCTTTGTCCCCAAATCACAGAGGCCTTTGTTGTAGTTAACCTGTAGGGCCTGCCAAAGTTTCCAAACATCATCACTATCTACCACTAGCACTTCAAGTACCATTGAATCTGCTGGATCATATGGCTTGGTAGGCAGAGAACTTTGCATCTTATGAAATGGAAAGATGATCAAGATTTTGATCTTAAAAGATCAAAGGTCAAGATTTTGACCTTTCTAAATTATTAACTAATGATGACATAATGATGGAGAGCAGATATACCCCTGAGGTAGCACAGTGAAAGTATATTGTTGGTCTTGGCAACTGAAAGCAAACTGCTTCTGGTGGACCTTATTGACAGGGATGAAGAAAAAAGGCACTCACAGATGTGTTGATTTACTTGAGAACTGAAATCACATCTGGTATAGTAGCTACAATTGGAGTTACCACCTGATTAAGCTTATGAAAGTCCACAGTCATTCTTCAAAATCTGTCTGCCTTCTGCACAGGCCAAATGGGCAAGTCGGGTTGGACTTGGTGAGAAGAAACATCCTGCATCTTTAGTTCTGATGGTGGCACTAATCTCTACAATCACTCCAGGAATGTGGTATTGCTTTTGGTTTATTATTTTCCTAGATAGAAGCAGTTCTAGTGGCTTCCATTTGGTCTTTCCTGCCATAATAGCCCTCTCTCCAAAGGTCAAGAAGGTGGTACGGGGTTTCTGTCAAATGTTAAGTAGGTCCATTTCAATGAGGCTATATGGAGCTGGGGAAATAATTACAGGATAAGTTTTAGTACCCACAGGCCCCACTGTGACATATATCTGAGCTAAACCTCCATTGGTCATCTGACCTCCGTAAGCCCCTAGTCTGACTGGTAGGCCACAGTAATGTTTTGGGACACTAGAACTGATGTCAGTTCAGAGACAGTGTCCATAGTTCCTGAAAGATCTGATTATTGCCTTTTTTCAAATGCAGTTATCTTAGTAAAAGGTCATAGGTACCTTTGAAGAAGGCTGGGAGAGAAAGTAACAATATATTCGTTGACAGTATACCAGGACCCTTTCTCAAGCAAGCCCAGCCTCTCTTTATTCATGGGGTTTTTGGGGTGTAAACTAGCTCAAGTCTGGGAAATAATTGAAGGGTTGTGACTCTCTTCTTTATTATTCATGTTAGACTTTTGTTCATTTTACCTAGAACTTTTCAGCTTATGCACATTAAGTAAAATTTAGCAGGCTTCCCATCTGTTTACCTTCTAGAAACACCATAATTGATGAGCCAACACCATAGGTCTTCATGAACCAGGCAATTCTTATTGCTAGTTTGACTGCTGCCCATTACAGTTACCACACTACCCTTGCCTTTGATAGTTGAGTACTGCTACTGGGCTCCTACCCATTGAGATTCAATCAACTCCCATTGCATTTAGATTTCCCATTTCACTGACTGTACTTTCCACTGTAAGGTTTGGCATTCAGAAAACAGTGACCACAGAGTTCTTCAGTAATGTCAGGGCTCTCCTCACAGTTATTTCTCATAATCATAATGTGAACTATGTCTCCTAGACCTTCCTAGGGTGGGTGAGTAGGTCTTAAATGACAAATCTGCTCTAACATTCAAAAGTACCTAAGCTTTTGAATTCCACCCTCTACATTAAACCAAGGCAAGTTCCGACATTTTAAACATGCTCACTGTAGCCTCCTTTTGGTTCATGTTTCAGTCAACCAACTAAACATATTCCTGTCTAACTCCTTGAGCTACAATATTAAAAGCAGATATGCTGCATAGTCAGTCCATGTTTGTACATTCAGCCTGATCCAACTTTATGTTCCTTCCACTATTGCCCCACATCCTTAATAACCATTCCCATAGCTGTTTTTCAGATTTCTGTCATATAAGTTATAAAACTCAACTAGGTACTTTACAGTGTAGTGTACATCCTCGTGAGTCACACATTATCCTTCATCTTTAGGGTCTGCTGGCCCTTAGATCTAATCACAGATCTGGAAGCAAAGAAGGGTTGTGCAGGTGAATCTGAGGAGACTCAGCATTGTCTTGAAGGGCATTTGCCTCAAAAGAGGTCATTACAGTTTCATTACAAAATGCAGGGTGATTCTCTCAGATAGAGATGAAGAAGCCAGTTCCCCTGGAGGTGAAGAGGCTCATCCCACTGGCCAATAAGACTAATCAGAAGTTAGGAGATCAATGTCCCTAGCTTCAGCAGGGTCTTCCCACCTGTTCTTATTCCAACTCTTAGAATTTCATTCCTTCTCAATTAATGCCCTTAATTTAACAGTACTTATCTTACAAAGCTGGAAGTTGACATGTGGTAATTTAGCCAGTCACGGGATGAGATTCTTATTTAGATTTTCAGCAATCTCAGCCCTGCAGCTATAGAAAATAAGTGTCTCCTTCAGGGCACACATAGTAGCTTTAGGGTTATTTATGAAGCACTTGAGTTGGGAATTCTAATCCCTGAGCTCATCATTTTCCTTCCTCATTTTGTTCAATGACATTAGAAGCAAGCAGCCAATTTTATTACATCAATTAATTTTTTAAAAAAGTGTTCAGAAGTATCATACGCATAGTCACCTAGCACCTTGCTTCTTATCAGCAGTTGATTAGTAGTATCTAATGGTGATATTTTGCATATCTCTATTGACAGATTATGCCAGGGACTAGCGGTACTACTGAAAATAGAGTCATTAGCATCTTTAAATTTAATCAGATTAGTCAAATTCAGAAATCCCAGAACCAATGCAGAAAATGTATTAAAATTCTGTTCCTCTAGAATAGCTATTTTCAACCAGTATGCTACAAGAGGCACGCTGTGTGCTGCAAGAATTTTTAAAGCATGTGACACTTGACTATTTAGTCAGGGCACCAACTTCTTTTCCCTCTGATTGTCAAATAAAAAAATGAAAACAGCCAACACAAAAATAGTTGTCTGCTGTGACTGAATTAAATTATACTTAGTTTTTTTTGCCAGATTGGTAGAAAACATATCTTAAGGTGTGCTGCAGAATTTTAGTAATTCATTTATTTATGTCATGAGATGAAAAAAGTTGAAAATCGCTACTCCAGAATGACTCTCATTGTTAAAATCTGCATTTCTCAGAGTTTGCCAGAGAAACATTCTATTAGAATGTCTCCATCTCTGTATCTATGTCTCTGTCTGTGTCCCTATCATCTTCATCTCTATCACCCTTTCTCTCTTTTCTCTTTCTGTTTCTATCTCTATCTCTACCTCCATATCTATCACAATATAGATATACAGAACAATTTTATCGGTTTCATTTTGGATTGTTCACTCTTAAATGTTCTTCAACTGATTTGTCTCAATCTTAATAAATCTTTCTTGTGCCAGGAGAGATCTGCTGTTTAGCTCCACTAGCCATTTTTCTTTTTTTTTTTAAGTTACTAATATTTTTACCACCAGAATGTCTTTTTTGCTCATTTGTACTTATAATGTCTGATCTCCTTATGGATACATCCTATTTGGCAAGCCAATATTCTCATACTTTCCTTTAATTGTTTAATCTTGATTTTGTTACATCTTTAAACATATTTATAAGAGATTACTTAAATTTTGTCTCGTATATTCAGTATAGGCTTACTTTGGAATTAGTTTTTATTGTTTGCTTGTATTTCTTGGTATGGACCCTATTCACTTGCTGTTGTGTGTGTGTGTGTACACATAGGTGTGTGTGTCAACCTGTCCTTGAAACTAGACTTTTTAATTGTTGTTGTTTGTGTCATTTTCCCTTTATTTTTTAAATTTACATATATATTTATTATTTTTTTAGTACAGTTGTCTCCATTTTCCCTCCACCATTTTTCCCTGCCCCACCCAATTAGGTTCTACTTATAGGTGAGATCATACAGCATTTGTCTTTCACTGCCTGGCTTACTTCATTTAGCATGATGCTCTCCAGTTCTATGCATGCTGTGGCAAAGGGTAGAAGCTCCTTCTTTCTTTCTACTGCATAGTGTTCCATTGTGTAAACCTACCACAGTTTTTTGAGCCACTCATTTACTGATTGATGGGCACTTAGGCTGCTTCCAGCACTTAGTTAAATTGTGTTACTATGAATATTGGGGTTCATAGATTCTTTTGAATTAGTGTTTCAGGATTCTTAGGGTATAATCCCAGAATTGGAATTGCTGGGTCAAAAGGCAGTTCCATTTTTAGTTTATTGAGGAAATTCCATACTGTTTTCCACAGTGGTTGTACCAGTCTGCATTCCCACCAACAATGTACTAGAGTTTCCTTTTCTCCACAACCTCTCCAACACTTATTATTTGTTGATTTGTTAATGATGGCCATTCTGACCAGTGTGAAGTTGTATCTCATTGTGGTTTTAATTTGAATCTCTCTGGTGGCTAGTGATGCTGAGCATCCTTTCATATATCTCTGGGCCCTCTGTATGTCCTCCCTGGAGAAGTGTCTCTTCATGTCCTGCTACATGCAAAAAAAATGAAACTCAACCAGCAACTTACACCATATACAAAAATAAATTCAAGATGGATAAAAGACTTAAATATAAGCCATGATACCATAAAAGCCCTGAAGGAGAACATAAGCAAGAAAACCTCAGATATCCCACGGTGCAATATTTTCACTGCTATGTCCCTTAGAGCAAAGGACATAAAGGAAAGAATAAACAAATGGTGTCTCATCAAAATAAATTACATTTTATTGATTATGCTATTACAGTTATCCCAATTTTTCCCCTTTTGCCTCCCTCTACCTAAGCATCCCTCACTCCCTCAGGCAGTTCCTACACTATTGTTCATGCCCATGGATCATGCATATAAGTTCTTTGGCTACTCCACTTCCTGTATTGTACTTTACATCCCTATATTTATTCTGCAACTGGACATTTTAAATAATACTTTATGGCAACTTTAGAATTTAGACATTGTCAAGGTTTACTGTTGTTTTTGTTTGCTGTTATCATAGAGCTATTTATATTTTTCCTCTAAATATCATGTGGAAGAATTTCATTTTATTCTTTTTTATTAAATTAAGGCTTTAAAAAAATTGGTTGAATAACTTGATTGTATGACTTTCTTCACACATGGTTTCTAAAAATAGTTTTAATTACTTGCATCTACTAGATAGACATATCTTTTCATGATATTTGATTTATAATGGGTTAGTAATATTTTAATTGGTTAGATAAAAATGTTCATTTGTAATTGGTTCAATTAAAATGCAGATTAGTTTTTTTAAAAATATTTCTTTCTATCCTTTGCTACTTTAACTGTTGCCTCAGTTCCCAAAAGATGACACAATGAAGATCAAGTATTGCCTGAACACATAATAGAAAATATTTAAAGAAAAAAAAAGAACACTGATATTAAGTGTTTGTATTTAGTGTATATTGCCAGTTCTATTTTTCTTCTCTAACAGAGAGACATGTTATCTTTATTAACCTGAAATGTCATACAAATCTGCTTTAGGAAAGTGACATATCTATCTTTACTCCCCTAAAAGGTAAATAAATCTGATTCAGGGAATGAGACATTTCTAACTTTATTATCCTGAAATATAAGTTTACATGATTCAGGAAGAGACATGTCTATATTTCCAAGGCTACCTGCTATGCAAACATCCTTGAATAGGCACTGTGGAGAAAATAAGCTGTGAATGTTTTTGAAGATGTTCAGGAATTTGAGTAATTCATGAAGAGTTGTACCTCAAGGAAAGATATCAAAGCCTTGGAACAAAGCACCATGCCTTATGTCTGAATTACTTATATGTGAATTCTGTGTCTGTATTTTCAACAACCAAACAAGGTCTCTAGGTGAGTGGGCTGGAAGGCAATCTCACACAAAGTAATGCTTATTTTCAGTTTGTTGAATATTTAGCTTATGAGCTAGTATGGATGAATGATACTGAGCATAAAAAGGAATGAAGCCCTCTATAGTGAAGAAGACAGATAAGATTCTATCAAGACCCATGAAACTATAATTTTCACTGAAGAAAACTGAAGATTTTAAGGGGAAAAAATTGAATTATTTAATACTTCAAAATAAATGTGAAGTATATGGAAGTGTATTTACCTTGATTTGTATCATAAATATTGTTTTTTCTCTTTTCTTTCTTTATAGATTAATTTTATTATATATTTTATTATCATTTATCCTCCTTATAAAGTCTTTTACCTACTTTGATTTGATTGCACTAACTTCCTGCCATCAGAAGAAATTAAGTTTTGTTTGACTGCTAAATCATTCTGTTAAAATAAATTTTACATTTTTCTCTAGTTTTGGTATTGAAAATGTATCCAAGCTGCACATGTCTATGCTTACACAATAGTAACATTTTTTGCAATGCTTTTGTTTATTTTACTTGTATTTTGAGTAATTTCCTTAGAATAGTGAAAAAATATATGGCAGAGTGAGTCAATATGTTTCACTAACTAGTTATATATATCAAGACTATTTTTTAAAATATTTTATTTATTTTTTTAGAGATTGGGGAAGGGAGGGAGAAATAGAGAGAGAGAAACATCACTGTGTGGTTGTCTCTTGCACACCCCCAGCTGGGGACCTGGCCCACAACCCAGGCATGTGCCCTAACTGGAAATTGAAGTGATGGCCCTTTGGTTCACAGGCTGATACTCAATCCACTGATCCACACCAGCCAGGGCTCAAGAATATTTTAAAAAGTAGTTTTTATAAATTTTTATTTAAGTACATTTAAATGAGATCAAGATAGAAAATGAAAATCTTAATCTGTGTTATAGTAAGAGGGACAGAAAATAGCTTGGAAGTTTTAGAAGTTGAGAATTTATTTATCTGACATACAAAGAACCTAGAATAGTCAGATTAATCTTGAAAAAAGAACAGAGTTGTAAGAATGACACTATTTGATTTCAAGGCATTAGAGTGGAAAACATTTTGGTCTTAATGTAAGAATGTGTGTGTGTATATATGTATATATATATGTGTATATATATGTACATATAATTTCAATGGAACTGACTAGACAGATTCATTCATATTCAATCCATTGTGTGTTTTTTTTTTACACTATTACTGATGTCCTCCATTTCTCCCTATTTGCTTACCTCCACCCATCCCTGCACCCCGCCTGCCTGGCCTTTACCACAGTATTTTCTGTGTCCATGGGCTATGCATTTTGTTCTCTGTCTAATATCTTCAGCTTCTTTTTCTCCAGTCCCCCCACCCTTCCTCTTCCCTATGAGATCTGTCCGTCTCATTCCATGTATCCATCCCTCTTGTTCTATTTTGTTCATCAACTTATTTTATGTGTTAGATTCTACTTATAAGTGAGATCATATGGAATTTGTCTTTCTATGACTGGCTCATTTTGCTTAGCATAATAATCTCCAGATCCAGGCTGTTGCAAAGAATAAGAGTCCCTTCTTTTTTACAGTCACACAGTATTCTATTATGTAAATGTATCACAGCTTTTTATCCACTCATCTACTGATGGGCACTTGGGCTGTTTCCAGAACTTGGCTGTTGTAAATAACACTACTCTTGAACATAGGAGTAATATATTCCTTCCAATTGGTGTTTTGGGATTCTTAAAATGGTGCAGCCATTATGGAAGACAGTGTGGAATTTCTTCAAAAAATTAAGAATGAAACTACCTTTTGGCCCAGTGTTCCCACTTCTGGGAATATTCCCAATGATCCATTGTTTTTTGACAAAGATTCCAGTAATGACTAGTTAATTAATAAGAAAAGATAATATTTTTTAAAACGGTTACTAAGCCATACAGATACCCATGTAGAAAAATAAAGTCAATTTTATCTCACACACTAAAAAATTAATAAAAATCTAAATAGATCATGGACCTAAAATTAAGATATCTCTTGTAGAAAGAAAAATACGAAATAAACAATGACTTTAGGTAAGAAAAATATTTTAATAGTATAGGAATGACTCAAAACATAAACACAAGAATATTGAAAAAATTAACTTAAAAAATTAAACTCCCTCTCTTCTAAAGTTTATGATAAGCAAATGAAAAAGCAAACAACACATTTGCAGGCAAATGTTATAATTTATATCTGATAAAGATCTTGCATATGAAATATGTAAAGGACTGTAATTACTAAATACTAAAAATGAAAATAATGTAATTTAAAAAATGAGCATAATATATGAAGATATATTACTACATAGTTCAAATAGCCAATAAGCCTATCAAAATATGTTCAACATAATTATTCATCAAGGAGATTCAAAATGAAATGCACAATGAAATATTATTACATAACAACAAGAATGACTAAAATTACAGACTTTGATGTTACCAGTAATATTAGGCTTTGGAGTAAGTGGAATTAATATATTTTTGACAGAAATGCAAAATATTGCAGCCACTTTGGAAATCTATTTGTCACTTTTTCATAAATTTAAAACATCCATTTAAGATGAATTATTGTGATAGTTTTCCTTTTCCCTGGTTATGGTCTTTGTTTTGATGTCCAGTATTAATATAGTCACTTTAACCTTCTTTTGAAAATTTTTCATGGTGAATCTTTTTTTATGAGTTCACTTTTGACTGTTTTATGTCTTTATATTTAAGGTTTTTCTTATTTACAGTATTTAATTAGGTATATTTTTCCCCTTTTGACAAAGTTTTCTTTAAGTCGGTGTGGTTATGTTATTTGAGCTTAAAAGGAATCATGCTGAACTTGGTTTTGATATACAGATAACTTACTTTGAATTAGTTTCTTTCAAAGTTTATTGAAACTATGTTAGAAAATGTCCACAGTAGCCTTAAGTTTGGAGCTGATTTACCCCCACTGCTAAGTCAATCCCCTCTGAGTACTCTACAGCATCTTCCACATATGATTTCTGCTTATTCGGGTCTCTGGAAAGTTTAATTCTTCCCATGCTAGGTGAGTTTCAGGAATTTTTGCCTATTGCTTTTTGGTGGTTACTGCTCATGAGTATACTCCAACTAAAGGCCTGGGAGGATCACATACAGATCTTTGTCCCTCTCTGCACATCTGTCTCCCGTAGGTTATTCTAGTTGCCTCTCAAAAATTTATCTGTCTTTCAACTAGTTTAATTTCCTAATTGTTTACAAAAACACATTAACTTTAGTCCCTATTTCTTATCATGACAGGAAAGAGAATTTGGTTCTTAATATTTCAATAAACAAATAACTGACCCCTCTCTAAGCTGTTATATTAGCAGCAATTGGGAATTGCTTTTGAAAACTGCTAGCTTATGATATCTGTCTCTCTCCAACAGTTCCTTAAGTAGCATGTGTGAAACTCACTCAACTAATCATATAAAATATTCTTCATTAAGGTTGATCATAAAGCAATTCTTGGAGATGCTCTGTTTGTATATATATACACACACAAACATAAAAGTGTACATACATAAGCAGAAAAGTAAATGGCATTAGAAGAAAACAGAGTGTAACATTCAACCGTTGGTTATTGAATTTTAGTCAATTATTTTTTTAATAATTAGAATTGAGTAATGAAAAATACACATTTGTTTTTATAATTTTCCACAATATAGGTCAATAATGTAATGCTTAATGATTAATTTGGTAAATGCCAGGAACACATTTAATAAAATGTACAAAATGTTCCTGGTCAAACCTCTTAGATAAATAGAAACAATTTATATAACAAAGAATATATGTCAAGACACCATACAACTTCCTACTAAAGCATACATCACTAAAGGCTTATTGATTGAATTCATAAAAGAGAGATAACAGTAAATGTAAATGACTCATGAAATATAAGAACATAACCTTACTGAAAAGTATAAATGGGACTTGATTCATAGAAAACATTAAGTTTTCTTGTGTAGGAATTATAAGTCATGTATGAATTTTCATTTCCATAAAATTTTCCATATATTGAATACATCTATAGTCAATGGAATTTTTTTAATGTTGCAAAAAATTTCTACAGTTTATTTGGAAAAAATTCTGAAAATAGATTTGAAAAATTTTAAGGAAAGGCTAGCACAATTATGAAGATCTTCAAACATATTTTAGAAGAAATTGAAAGATTCAGTTTGTTTAAAATAAGGTTCCTATTAGAAATTCCAGTAGCTAATCCATGTATCCTAGAGATGATTGTTAGCATTTTGAGTCAAGGAGAATAAGATTATTTATTCCATTATACTCTATGGAAGACTGACTAATGATTGGGAGAGTGAATAAGAAAGCTAATCCATGCCATATGAGTATTTTTATAGGGCCACCATAACAAATCACTGCAGATACTGAGTGTAAAAGTAGCAGAAATTTATCATCTTACAGTCCTGGAGGTAGAAATATGAAATCAAGTTTTCAGTGGGCCATGATACCTCTGAATGTTCTGGTTAGGAATTCTTCCTTGCATCCTGCAGCTTCCATGTCCTAAGCCACTCCAACATGGCCATGGCATCATCACTCTAAGCTCTGCCTCTGCCTTCACGTGATATTCTTCTTTGTGTGTCTCTCCACACCCTCTCCTCTTTTTATAGGAACATCAGTCATTGCATTTAAAACCCACCTCCAATCTAGGATGATTTAATTTTAATATTCTTAACTAGTTACTTATATACACAATATTTTCATATTAGATCACATCTGAGATTTTTCAACTCATTATGCTATACTTTAAATAAATTGAAGAAGCAAAGTCTTACTCAAGTTAATGAAAGTATACAAATAATACAAATAAGTGAAATATTAGGGAAGAACAAGATTCAGAATGAATAAATAAAACACCAATAAAGTAAGACCAAGATTATTAAAACTCCAGATAAAATGTTTTTCAAGCTTTCTGGATTCTGAATTTGTATTTTAAGGATATAATCTAGCCATGTGCTATGAAAAATAGAGACATTTATTGAGAAGATACAAGATACAAGAAGCAATGTACCTAGGACAATGATGCTTCTGTCCCTTTCAAAGTAAGCACCTCGTGACCTCACACAGTTCTCCCCATCGCCATCAGCTGTCCTGTTGTATTTTCCTGAATTTCATCAATGATCTGAAATCTCTTCCCTTTCAAAGGCGATTTTAGTTTTGGGAAAAGTCAGAAGTTTCAGGTAACCAAATCTGGGCTGTACAAGGTGCTGAGTCACCTAAGAGATTTGAAGTTTCACCAGAAAACTCTGCACAAGACATGATGCATGAACAGACACATTGTGGTGATGAAGTAGCCAATCACCATTTGTCCACAGCTGTGGCCTTCTAAATTATCCATATAGTTTCTGTGGAGGAATGTTCAAGCTTAATGTGAAATTTAATACAGATTTTTTGTTCTACTCTCTCAGTCATTTTGAAAGCAACAGTTACACAGTACACATGCTCACTCAACAATGTCTACTGCCCTCACTGACTAGTACAATGTCACTGTTCAGGCATGTGCATTCCAATCCATGCTCCTTGGCTGCCAGGTTACATCAGTGTCATGCAAACTGTTCTTGCTATATTAACAATGACTGGACTCTGTCCTGCCAGACCTTGTACACATGAGCAAATAAAAATGTTTGTTAGTAATTGTTCTACTAAGTATAACTATAACATCAAAAAGCAGGAAATTTTTAAAAAGTAATATTTAAATTATTTTGTATCTGTATAATAAGTGGAAAGTTAAATGATGTTTAAAAAATGGTATTAGCTTTAGAAAACATGCATTATTTAAATAAAGAAAAAATTAAAATCAATAAAGTGCAATTTATGTATGTACTAGAAAAAATAAAAATAACATGACTTTTATTTTCCATGAAAAATAAGTTTTAGTCCATAGTCTTTGTAAGTAGTAATTAGAGGTACCTATTTAGTTAGTATTTTATTTCTTTTAGTTTAATTGATCTGGTTAGGCATCATATAATTATGGATAGTAATATTTTCAAAGATTTTAGCATAGGCTAAAATACACAGTTATTTTATTTTTCTATCTCTCAAACATTTATAGTTATATTTTTACCTGTAGCAATGTATATTTGTGTATTTTTCTTTTTAATCAGTATCACTAGAAATTAACCATTCCATTATTTTTTGTTGTTGTTATGCTGCTTAAAATGTTTTTTGTTATTGCTTATAAATGAGCTATTTAGGATTCAGAAATCTATATGCACATATTTGGGTAATTAGGGCATGGTGGTCAGTGAGATCAAACACAGTTTAGGATACTCCATGCTCTCTCCCTGGGAATGGCTCTAGTTGGAGGAAAGAAGTACTGGTAATCTGACATGTTTAGCTATCCTAAGCAATTACCTTGGGGGTTACATGCAGGTGGTATGTTCAGGTAATACTTGGTTGTTGTTGATAATGTCTGTTGCAAATGTAGTACCATTAGCAGAATTCATCCAAACTAGGAAGACAAAACATGTAGGTGATGTATATGAAAATGTCACCACAGAGACCCAAGTAATTCAGCTATGAGGTCTTTTCACAAGTGTTGAAATCAAGAGAAACATATTTCCCTACAAATTTTAGAGTGGAGAAGTAAGCACGTTGTTTAGCACAGTGGAGTCAATATGTTAAAAAATATAGCATGAGCAGGAAATGAGTTGTTGCTCTGGAACAAAGCATGGTGATGCCAGGTCCCCAGTGGTGTGGAGAAGAAATTGCAGCTCCTGAGGGGACGCTGCTGTGTGGGTGAGAAGCCAAACTCTGAGATATGTGCTGGCTACCAATGGTGAGATTTTTCTGTTGTGGGATAATGCAGGGTTTGTTTTGTATAGTTGTATACTCACTGCTTTTTTAAATGATTCTCTAATAAAATTAACTTCTGTGTATATGTCTAAAATAAAATATTTTTATTATGGAAATAATTTTACATGAAAAAGCATACATTCACTTAAGAGTTTCAAAAAGAAAAATATGTATAAACTAATATTACTTAAAAAGTACAATATTTTAAAATCTAAAATACCAACACAGTAATTCAACTTCCACTGCTTAACTTCAGAGTAACAAGGAAATATAAGCCCTCACAAGTTCAAACAATAAAAAATTCTGAGCCTGAATCCTAGCAGAAAGGCAAGATAACTCCATAACAAATGAGTCCCTGAACATAGAAGAAAGACAGTAAGTGAAAAAATGACAAGGAATTTGTCCTTTGGATTTTCTTTTGTTCAAAATATTGTCTTAGGAGTCAGGTACACTATCAATAAATTTCTAGCTCTACTATTTACTAGCTTTGTGTCTTTTCTCAAAATTATCTGTGTGCTTCTTTTGTCTTGTTTATAAAATAACATCAGTACCTATATCATTGGATTTTTATAAACATTATATGATGGCAAAAGTTATAAAATCAATGAACCTAGTGACTCACTAAAATTATTAAAATAGGAACTATGATTAATATATAAAAAGTCTAAATACTAATCAATAAAATAATTAATGACATTTATCGTACTACAAGATAAACTGTAATGGGTCTTTTTGATTTCCTGAAGAAGAATCTTCTCTTAATTTCTCATGCTGCAAGAAGTTATGAAATCTCTTGGATGTTTAATTAAGAATTCCCAATATCCCTATTATAATTACAGACAACAGAGCCTATGTTATTATGAAGTATGCAGAACATGTTTCATAAACCAAGTTTTAAATGAGGGTAGAATCAGAGGTCCCTGAAGGCTGTTAGCAATGAGCCCACTGCTAAGTAGAATAACCTCAGAATTGCATTAGGTGCTTTGATCAAACATAAAACTCTCTTGTTAAACAGCCATAATGAAAGATCTCATTAACTGTGGGATAGGTGTGTGTGCATGTGGACCTGCATAAGATCAAACTCCCAATTAGCTAAGTAATTATCTGGTGTTTATGTTGTGTGTGGAGACAGCTTCCTCCTTGGTCTTGATTTAGGTTAGGTAGCTAAAATTCATTGGTCTCTTAAACTTGGGGATCAGCAGCTGTTATTAATAGTTTTTACATTCTATTAATTCATAATTTAAACTCTGTTGGCTTGCAAGTCCACAAAGATATAGAACTCACCAACTAAAATGAATAGCAAGTCCTGAAGAGTTATATAATTCATGTTTAGATTGAAGAATTAGCATTTCTAAATCTTGTCTTAGCTCAGTCTTGTTCCTGGAATAAAGTCAAGAATGCATATATCTTTATTACTAGCAGCATTTTGAACCCAAATTAATCTCCTGGTAATCTGTAGAAACTTTCTTCAAGTTAGTGGTAGTCAACACGACAATGATCTACTTTCTAAGTATTTTTTACCATTTCCATTCTATTCTGGACAGTCCAGAACTGTGACTCTTCATTGTGCATCAATGTCATTAGTATTGCTAAAGAAGAAGCAGGAAAAAAAAAAAAAACATATCCCAAGCCTAGCATGATGATTTGTTGGAATCAAAACGAAAATACTGTACTTTAATGGCTAAAAAACTACAAAAGAAGAGAAACACTAAAAAAGCAATCTGGAAAGGGAAGGAGAAATTCTCCTTAACACTAGAGTGAAACCAGTCTAAACTGTCCTGCAGTCCTCTATCCTTCACAGAATATTAAACCTCCTGAGACTGCAGGGAGCCCCAAGATCATATTAAAAACATGTTTGAATTTCACTTTTTACCTTCCAACTCTCCATCTCAAAAACCTCATGCAATTTTAATTTGGCAGAGTCAAAGTAACTCAGTTTCTTCTAGTAAATAGAATAGTTTGTCTAATTACTTAGGATTTTCTAAACAGAGTTGTTATAATATTTGTTATTTTTGTTTTTCTTTTCAATAATAAGCATATAGACTGAGAATAAAGATTGGTTTGCGAGTAGCAATTTTGATACCTAAACATGCCTTAAATTGCATTTTATTTTTGAGACCTAAAATTCTTACATCAACTCCTCCACTTTCCAGTCTCCTTTTATGTTTATAGCATAGTACGATCAAATGCAGCAACATATTCTGTAATTGCAAAAAACAATTTAAAGCCAAAAGATGATGATGTTAAAAACAGTTATTTGACATACTGAACCACTACGTTTATGCTTGCTTCAGATGTTTACATTTTAGCTGGTGGATAAATGTTGAAAATTATGGTAACATTTTTAAGTCCTATTAATAATAGTTTAATTGTCTTAAAATTCACTATATTAAAATTGAACCCACAAAAAGACTCATCTGTAATAATGGAGTAGTAAATTATATTAAACATGTTATATTATGACTTGCATTTTATGTTACCTGTATTTAGACTGCCACTAGAGGCCTTTTGTTGTAAAATATGAAAAGGTGTATATTCCAGTAATCAGTCTTTACCTATTTCTTCCACTCTCCTTCACTCAGTTGCCCTGTTGTTCTCTGAAACAGGTCATGTGGAAATTTTATGAATTAGAAGGACATGTCCTGCTTCTCAAGCATAACACTGTCCTGCTTTTATGCCTGTAACATTTTGAAAGCACCCAACAAAGTTTATAATTATTTGTCTATATGTATTAATGTTCAGTTAATATGACTCTCCCATTATATATGTTTATATTAAATTATAACAATATTTGTTTTATTTATGCATATTAATACAAAAGTAAGAACACTGTGAGGTGTCTCAGTTCAGGAACAAGAGAGTCAAGACGTTTGCTATACACGATTTAAGTTCTAGTATATGATGTAAATCTGTGGAAAAGTTAAGTATTAGGAAGACAAAATGTACACATTTGGGAGCTGAGGTTCCAGAAATAAAGAATTACATACTTGATAAAGAAAACTGAAAATCTCTTCAAAACCATCTAATTTTAAAGGCATTAATGGAATCTGTATCATTATTTTAAAAATAAATGGTGAGTACCCTGGTTTCCACTGCATGATACAGATAGCTAAAAGAAATGTTTCTCTCACTATACAATAAAAAAAGATTAACTTTAAATTCACTTTTGTTTAACCCATAGACATTTAATGTCACAGAGCAACAACTAACCCTAAGTCAAATAGAGACAGAGACCTCCAAGGAGAGAAAATTGAAGTACTTGTTCACATAAAGTAGAATGTAACTGAACACAGGTATGCAAAGTTACGGTAGAAGTTTTGATGACTTTGCTGAACATTGAAGTCAAGCTGGTGAGATGGTGTGAGACCCCAGGGGGCTGCTGAACTACTGGAAGTCTCAACACCTTTTGCTTGGTCTTTGTGAACCACTGCCATTCTCACCGAATAGAATAAACCAGTGTGGTGACCTTGGGGAGGGGAAGAGAAGCTGTATATGAAGGGCAAGAAACTCTGCCCAGATTCATTACCCCTATATCTTCTTTGGGTGGAGGGGTCTGAACTTGAGGGGAAAAGAAAAACAAACAACGCTTTCCTTGGATTTCAGTATAAACTTTTGGCAGCCAGGAAAGGGAACACAGGGGAAGATATCCTGTTTCTGATGGAGAAGCAAGTTTATAGACTGGATTCATAATTATAGCTAAAGAAAGAGTAAGAAGAAATAAGAGGTTGGTACCTCCAAGTTCCCTGGACAAAGTGCTTGACAAAAGCTTAGTCTAATCAGAATAAGAGACTCCGGCTACCAAGCTAATGAGTCATAAATAACAAGTAACAGAAAAAATAAAGAAATATCGGAAGTGAAATACACAAAATTAAAATAAAATTCCTTTTTATAGGCTTAATTACTGTAAAACATTACCAACTATCTAAAGCAAAAACAGGGATATTTCATGGGTATTTATAGCATATGTAAAAATAAACAATATGCAAAATAGTCCAAATGATGGGAGGAAGGTTTTGAAAATCCATTGTTAAAAGCTTCTTAAACTTCATGTTAAGTGCTATTATTTTGATGTAGACTATGTTTAGTTAAAAGGCTGTAATTCTTATTTTTAAGGTATAAATAGTATGCCAAAAGAGAAGAGAAAACAGAATACAAAAAGTTCTGAATTAAACCAAGAGAAGGCTTAATTAAAGAGGAGGAAAAAAGCAAAGAACAGTTGGCACAAGTTGAAAATAGCTAAGAAGGTGGTTGAATTTAATTGATCTTACTAATAACCACATTATATGTGAAACATTTAAACATAACAGTTAAAAGACAGATTATTAGACTGAGTAAAGAGACAAGGATCACCTGCCTGTAAGAAATTCAGTATAAATATAAAGGCATAGATTAAAATATAAGGAATATTGCTGATAAAGCTATATTAATATAAGATAAAGTAGATTTCCATATTACACAGAATAATAGTCCCTTTAAAGATGATCATGGTCTAATCCCTCAAGTCTGTGAATATGTAATCGTTGGCAAAGGGGTTTTGCAGATGTGATTAAATTAAGACTATTAACATACGGAGATCAGTCTGAATTACCCAGGTGAGTCCAGTGTAAGCACTAAAGGCCTTAAAAGTTAGAAGAGGAAGATAAAAGAGTTAGAAAAGGAAACACAGTGATGAAAATGGAGGTCACAGAGAAAGATTTACAGAGGCTAAACTGCTGCCTTTGATGAGAACAGAAAGGAGTGAGACAAGGAAAGCTGCCAGCCTCTCAAAGCTGGGAAAGGAAAGGAACTACTCTCCTCTAAAGGCTTCAGAAGGAGTGCAGCTCAAATATTGTCAGATATAAAGATGGACATTGTATTATGTATGTAAGACATAACAATCTTAATTGTATGTGAACCTAACAAAGACTCAAATACCTGAAGCAAAACTGATAGAAGTGAAGAAAGACGTAGACAAATTAAGATTATAATACTAGACTTCAAAATTCTTCTTTCAGTCATTAACAGTACCATAGATCAAAAATTGGTAATATGGTAGACAATCTTATAACCACTACCGAATGACTAGACATAGCTATCTTGTATAGAACAATGTGGACAACAGCAGAATACAGATTCTTTCACATACACACGGAACGTTCTCCAATGCAATCCATATTCTGAGCCATACAATTAACGTCAACTACCTAAAATAATTAAACCATCCAAAAAAGTGTTCTCAGACCCTAACATAATTAAACTAGAAATAAGCACAAGATATGTGGAAAATACCAGTATAATTGGAAATTAAAAACACTTCTAAAGAACCCATAGATGAACAGATCTCAAAAGAAATTTTAAAGTATTTTAAATTAAAAACAAATGTAAACACAATATCAAAAACATGTATAATGTAGCTAATGCAGTGTTCAGAAATAAATTTATAATGATGAGTGCTTGTATTAAAAAACTATAAAGGTCTCAAATTAGTAAACTTAGCTCCTACTTTAAGAAGCTACAAGAAGAAATTGAAATAAAATTAAATAGCAAAATAAACCCAGAACAAGCAGAAGAAGGAAAATAATTGAGTTTAGTTCACTCAGACACATTTTGACCTTCTTATCTCCAGAACTATAGTGTAATAAATTTGTGTTTAGTTACTAAGTTGGTCAATAAAATTTGGAAAAAGTTGTGGTTAGAGAGCAGTGGGGATTAAAAGCAGGAGAATGAGATTTTTTAAATTTCTGACATTCGACTTGCTACTGGTTACTCTATTTTTCTTTGAGCAGTATCTTTTTGTGTGATTAGTATTAAGCCCTAATATTAAAAGCTTTGTGAATCCATGGCTTTGAATAGTCATGAATGTCTGAATATGTGATGTGAGCACCAAATCAGAAATGTGGAGAGAGCATGGGTATCCATATTTAAACTCTGAGCTCTATCCTAATCTCTGGCATTTCTTGTGTGTGTCAACCTTGCAAACCATTTAAGCCTTTCATAGTTGACCATTTCCAAAATATTTTTGCTAGAAATTCTTAAGCATTTTTAGAGAGCTATGCAATGTGAAAGTGCTTTGTGAAATATTCAATTTGATGCAAATGTTTTATTTTTAAAGTAATTAATTTTGCCCAGGTGTCCTGTGCGCGCACGCGCGCGTGTGTATGTGTGTGTGTGTGTGTGTAAGAACTCCTCTAGGTCTGACCTCATGTGACACAGTTCTAGAGGAGGTCAGTGACTGCATTCAGCTTCCATGGCACCATTGGTGAAAGTGTTGCCATGGAACCTCCTCTACTTCTAGATTAATGCAATTCCTTCTCTAGGAATTTTTTTAAAGCTGAAACAGTAATTTATTTTTTATGACCACATAAAAATTGTATTTATTTATTTTATTTTAATTAATTTTGAAATTGAATCTGAAGAAAGTAAATCTTTCTATTAGACAGTGAAGCTGTAAAGATGTGGGCTAGAAGGTACAAAAACAACAGCAACAACAGAACAGCATGCAAAGTCAGACTGCTATTAAAATAGGAAGACTGTCTCTGGTTAAGAACAAACTGAAGGTAACAAGAAGGGAGGTGGGAGGGGATAATGGAGGGGAAGAGGAAGGGTTTTCACAAACATCTATAAAGGACACATGGACAAAACCAAATGGACCTAGGACCAAGGGTGGGAGGTAGGGATGGCTGGGGTGGGGGCAGTGGTGGGGAGAAAATGGAGACAACTGTATGTGAACAACAATAAAAATATTAAAAAATCAAATTAAAGCCTAGTAAATAATATGCCTTTAATAATGTTAAAGGGAACATAGAAGGGCAATGGGTATCATGACTGATCCTCTGGATTCTGCTATAGTCTACCTAAGATGGAAAAAAAAAAAGAATTACTGACTGAATAGAAGTTACAGATAGGGGGAAAAACAGGAAGAATGCTCCCATTGGTAGCCTTTGGTTTCTGTCCTTAGGGTCCAACTGAACTCTTGCTCTTCAGATCCTGAGCCATTTCCTGAGCCAAAGAATTCTTCTTTGGCCTTAAATTGAATCAGATTGAGCTTTCGTCACCCACAAGCAAAAATGATCTCACAGAATTATGAGAACAGACTCAACCATGTTTGACTTGCTGGTGTGATTTAAGCACCTGCTGCCAAGAATACTGCTGCCTGGAGATGGTAAACTTTTTTGTTGATTAAAAATAAATTTGATAGGTATTAGGTGATAGGATAAAGATGTTTGAGTTGACACTATCACTTTTTATCCATAATGAAAGCAGAAGATTATGGTGACAAATCAGAGCTATATTTTCAAAGATAACATCCCAAAAGGAAATCTGGGTCTGCCAAATTCATTTCCTGGAATCCCCTGACAAACAGTGTACACAGCCCTGAGGCCATTAGAGCTCACCCAGCGTAGTATTGAATTTTCATTGGTTTATTTTTTATAATAAAAAAGGCCAGAAAAATGCTGTGATCTTTTGGAGTATAACTGATATAACACACATTTATATATTTTTCCTTAGGTCTAGTTCATGGGAGATGCTATTTAAATATTTGCACTGTGAATAACAAAAATGTTGTTTTGTTATTTGTTATCATCTTTTATTTATTTATTATTTCTAATTATTTCTGTTGCATTTTAAAGTTTAAATTTTGGTTTACTTAGTTTTTGCATTTTTCTGCTTTTTTAAAAATAGCCTTCTTATTTGTACTTAAATTGTATTAGAAAGTGAAAAAATCATTATGATGTATAACACATTTTTGGAGAGTAAATCAATTGAGTGTCTATTTTCCTAAAATCAATTGCATTATGGATTGCTGTAATAAAAACCTAGACTCTTTTTAATTTTCAAAAAAATGGCATAATAGTCTATTTTATTTTAAGTAATAAATAAAATCTTAGCATGGATTTAAAAACATAATATAATAAATGTAAACGTGCAACTTTGTGTCTGCTAAGCTTTATTTCTGTTATAGTATAAAATATCAACCATATATATAATATATCATGTGAAAGTATCAGAAACATTCTAGTTGGGGAAAAAAGAAAAAAATGCCTTTTTACAAATCGACTTTTAACAAGAATTATGCTTCTAATTTAGAGGAAAACTAAAGTGTCAATTGTCTACTTGTGAGAATGACCAGACTATGTCCTTTGATCCTTCAAAATGTCACTCACGTAAACTCATCAAGGATGTGATAAATATATTGCTTGCAATAAAAGTAACAATTTTTTTTTCAGAATGGAAGGACCAGATCCAAGGATAGAAAATCAAAAGATTTAAGTAGGGCATAAGTGTATTAATTATTAATTTTGTCAATATATCCATCCATTTTTCATTGGATATCTTCAATTTTATAGGTTTACAATCATATATTCAAATAACAATAATTTTACCTCATCTTGCTAACTTTAAAACTCTCAATTATTTGTATTTTCTCACCAGATAGCCTTGTTATTCCAGAATACAGTATGTAAAAAAGAACAATGATAACTAGAAATCTTGACTAAGATATGGAAGCAGTACTAAGTGGTATATTCTTTTATTATTTTTAAAATTGTAAAATATTTTATTTATTTTTAGAGAGGGGAGAAAGAGAAGGAGAAAAACAGGGATGTGTGGGAGAAACTTTGATTTGTTGCCACTCCTACATGCCCTGACTGGGGACCAAACCTGCAACCCAAGCATATGTCCTGAGTGGGAATTGAACCAGCCACATTTTGCTTTGCAAGACAATGACCAACCAACTGAGCCACACTGGCTAGGGAGGTATATTCTCTTTCTAATTGGGTCTTAGAAATGTATTCCTTAACAATTATCTGTGGATTCCAATAATAAAATTATCTGAGAAGGAAATGAGTAAGATTAGTCTATTACACAGATCTTGGACCCTTCATTCTATCTTAAGATTAATAAGGGAAATCTCATTAAGATGAAAATAATTTGAATTTTTCTTAGTTTATTTCCAAATTTATTTTATAGCTTTAATATCAAAATTATTAAAATTCCTATTAATATTGCCTATTATTAAGAATTTGTAAGTAAATCAATACTAGGTTCTTCTATATGATATATTTTTTCTACTGAATCATAAGATTAACATAAGGTATGTGTGTGCATGCATATGTACCTGTTTTGGTGTTAATGATTAAGAACATCAACATATTAAAAATGTTTGAAGACATTTTCTTATTTTCTATCCAACTCTAATAAATTATTTAATAAAATTTCATAAAATAATTTTATGAATTATTTTAACACAATTTTAGAAAATCTCATATATGCCTTCTCCTTTCTTATTTCCAATCTTCATTTCAAATACAGGGGTGGGCAAAAGTAGGACTACAGTTATGAAACATATAAATAATATATAATTAATAAATAATATGAGAATAAACTCTGTTTCATGTACCTACAACTGTAAACCTACTTTTGCTCAGCTCTCTGTATATCTCCCCCATGCTATAAACAAAATTGATATACCTTAAGCTGTCATAAATTATCATATTGTTTTAATCTAAATAGGTTCTTTTTAACCTTAGCTGATGGTTCAGGGAATCAGCACTAACATATTACGCCATCTTAAAACAACGACCCATTAAAATATTGAACAAGATCATCCCAGCAACATGTAACAGAAGCGATTTTTTTTGGTTACAGCTCTCAAACTCTGTAAAAGTTTTTTTTTTTACATTAGTATTTCTGTATTACAAGACATTTAAATCATGCAATCATTAAATACATTTTGCAAAAGAATCTTAGGTTCACATGGTGTTATAGATCTTAAATTACTTATTTTGGACACATTGTGCAGGGCACAATTGGATATGAATTTCAACACCTTATGATATCATAATTACCCTTCACTGACTGCACCTGACTAGAGGCAGAAGATTTATCATCTAAGAAATGTATACTAGGAGAAATAATCACTGTAGTGTCTCTGATGCTAAAAAATTAAATATACTTGAAGCGGGATGGATTTTGTTTTCTGTAATTGTTCTATTTGTTGTTGTTGCAGGACCAATAAAACATTTACAGTTACTTTGTTATTAGTCTCATGTAGTACTTAGTTTTTAAATAGTTAAGACACACCACTATATTTCTATTACAATACTAATTTTAAAAATTTTCTCATGATCCTCCAATTAACCTAACTCTCACTGTGCATACACAAATCAAATAGATACTGCTGTTTTTTCCTTAAAGATTTCCCTGAATACATATTATTTAATTGTATTTATTAATGTTATCAAAATATAGTGCATTAGAGGGAAACAATTATAAAATAAATGTCTTTATAATCATACAAGTTAATACCTGCCATATACTTCTAGATATACTGATATTTTATAGTTTACAACCATCTGTAAATGATAGACCATTCATGCCTACGGCTTTATTCCTTTGGACCTGACAAAGGGTAGTCATTTCCTTATAAAGAAGTTTAATATTTATACTGTCAATATTATTGCATAATTATTTTTATTTGAAGCATAATTGATAAGAAGTCATAGATTTTAAAGGCTAAAATTAATGATATCTGACCGGGCATAATTATTTCTGTAATTTCTTTTTTCTTTCTGCACTGAAGACATTTTTCATACTAGTAGCTATTCTTTTCCTTAAAAGGCCTAGAGTTAGAAAATATGGGTTTTGTTAGTGATTCAAAATTTATCCCAAGATCAAAATTCTGAATGTGCGAGCTATTATGATTATACTGAGAAAGATATTTGAAGTGTTATAATAATTCTTACAAAATTAATTCAATTCTTTCCAAATACTTTTAGTCTAAAATTAAATTTTAATATAACATATTTATAAAATGTTTAAGGCTTAGTGAAGTCTAATGATCTTGGTATAATGGTTAGCGAATCATGCATTATAGTTTGATAAGAGATAAAGAAGGAGGTAATTACTAAAAATATAAATTATACACATTTTACAGAAATGTGTATATAGTACTTTTAATTGCTTTTATTTTTTTGTTATTAATGAGTTTGCAAAAATGTCTTGTTCAGAAACAAATTTAATAAATAAAAGTATTTGGTAACTAAAGAAAGACAGCCATAAGGTGATATCTCAAACAATAAGGTGGATAGATGATGTATTGTGGAACTGTGCACCTGATGCCTATGTAATTTTTTTAACCAGTGTCATCTCAATTAAATAAAAGAGGGAAAAAAGTCATATTTTTCAACAACAAATTTATTTATACCCCTGCAAAAGTAGAAAATTTTGGTGAGTAAAATAATATCTAACCTTACCACCTACAGGTGTCTACCTTCAATGCAAAACACAGAATTACATGCTGGATGGTAGAACCATGAGAGTGAGCTAGCTGGGATTTTATCTGTTTTCAGGACCATCTACACTTTGTTGTCAAGACTGATTTTCTTTAACATATAAGTGGTAACAGTTGTTGTTTCCGTCAAAATTATGACCACAGAAAACCATGGTTATCATAAGTGAAAAATGGAATGACTGAACTGGAATTAGGAAGTCACAGACTCACTGGGAATCCTGGGGAATCAGACTTGGAAAGGAGCAGAACACAAGGCTTTTGAACCATGACCAGTATCAGGTCATGGCAATGTCCTATTGATGAGTTTTTACTCATATGTGTTGTTTGTATTTTTAATGTAATCACATATTATAGAAATGTTCTAAATACTTTTCATTTAATACCTCCTGTATTTATTTCCACTTTCAAAATTAAACATCAACAGTAGACATCTTACCTGATACTCATCTAACCTACTTACAAGAGTAATGACTGTAAACCTTCAAAACTATTGTCTCTGGCATGCTAGTGAGTCTGAATGGGTGGTCTCTCCATGGTTTCCCTGGACACATCTGCTCCAGTGCTTACCAGGTATAAGGAAATGAATTGTGAGCTTTCACACTGCATGTGGTCAAGCTCAAATCACCAGTGTAAACCATAGGTGAAGATAGGGTTTTAGGAAGCAAAATGTTTGAAAAGTTTTAAGGGTGGGGCCCCAACAAGAGAGTGTTGACTTTCTAAGAAGAGGAAAGAGAGCTTTCTCTTTTTCTTCTCATTCACTCTCACTTAGAGGTCAGGTGAGTACAGAGAGAGGAGATGGTTGTCTGCAAGCCAGGAAGAGATGTCTCACCAGTGAATTAATTCACTGTCACCTACCTTGATGCTGGATGTTGCACCTCAAGAAGTATGAGACAATACATTTATATTGTTGAAGCTACCCAGTTCATGGTATTTTGTTATGGCAGCCTGAGCAGACTAATACAGCAAGCAAAAATATTTTAGGTGTTCACATTACTATATCATGTGATAACTGCATAAGCCAATGGAACTTGAAAACAAAACTGTTTGAAAGTTAACTGAGAAATATTTTGTAATCTTCCCTCAAAAAAGTGTTGTCATTTTAGGCAGATAAAGCAGGCAACTATAAAACCCTAGAAAAAAATATAAAAATCTGGAAATTTTCTCCACTTACTTTTTTAAAGAGATTTCTTAAAATGGTTCCATTTCAAATAAATTTAAGAATCTTGAAAGGTTTGTTATTGTATGGATTATGTAAATGTTTGATGTGAAACTGTAATCTCTTCCCTCTCCTGAAAATATTCACAAGTTAAAATAGTATATGAATATATATAATATATTATGTATTATACAATCTCATACTAGCAGGTAAGGGTATCTTTAAGCTACAGTATTTTTTTCTTAATTTCCATGTATTAGTTGGGTAGGGCTGCCCTAACAAAGTATCAAAGGCTCTCCTAGATTTAATTGTCCCTTGAACTGTATTGTCTGTGTCCTTATCTCCTTTTCTTATAACCACACCAGTCAGATTGGATTAGACTGACACAAATGACCTTATTTTACCTTAGTTACCTCTGAAAGGCCCTGTCTCCTAACTTTCACATTCTGAGGAAGTAGGGTTAAGACTTCAACATATGAACTTTTAAAGACACAAATTTTTTTTTATTTTAGTTCATTCAGTACAGTTTCTATCCTTTATTCCCATTCCAGCCCACCCACCCATTCTTCCCCTCCTCCCTCCCCTTTCCAACACCCCTAGTTTTGTC